>WEIT01041680.1:299118-325487 GCA_013389985.1 Dryoscopus gambensis | reverse complement strand
GAGTACGACTATGTCAGCTACCAGTCAGACCTGGGCCCTTACCCTGGCGGGCGCTTCTACGCCAAACCCCACCAGTGCGTGGCCATCCCTGCCGACCTGCGGCTTTGCCACAGTGTGGGCTACGACAAGATGGTGCTGCCCAACCTGCTGGACCACGAGACCATGGCCGAGGTGAAGCACCAGGCGAGCAGCTGGGTGCCACTGCTCAACAAGAATTGCCATATGGGCACCCAGGTCTTCCTCTGCTCCCTCTTTGCCCCCGTCTGCCTGGACCGGCCGGTCTACCCCTGCCGCTGGCTCTGCGAGGCCGTGCGTGACTCCTGTGAGCCTGTCATGCAGTTCTTTGGCTTCTTCTGGCCAGAGATGCTCAAGTGTGACCAGTTCCCCCAGGATGACGTCTGCATTGCTATGACAGCTCCCAACGCCACCGAGGTCTCCAGGCCCAAAGGTAAGGCATGGCTCGTGCAGCAGCCTTGCTCCTTGCACTCCTCTCTGAGCTGACAGGGCAAGCGTTAGCTCAGGAGGGGCCACATGGGACTGAAGGGGCTCTTGTGGCAGGAGGAGGCCCATCTGAACGCTTCTTGGCAGCAGCCCTCCTCTAGTCTCAGCACTCCGTGATCTCCTGTCTCAGGGAAGGTGGGATGCCCTCATGCCAGCTCCTCATCCCTGTCCTGGAGCCTCGGGACAGGCTGTTTGGGACATGGTGGGGCTGTGCCTGTTCTGATCTCTGGACAGGCACTGGGGCTGGGCTCCAGCCCTGATGGACCAGGGTGTGACCCTCTGTTCTCAGAGACTGCACTGCCCTGGTTCTGCTCCCCAGCCTGACTCCTGCAGCGCTGCTCTGGGCAGCAGGAGGATGCGTGGTCTCCACGGCGGAAAGTGCTGGCTGACTGGAGTCAGGAGTGACAGTAGTCCTGGCAGGATCCCCCACGTCCAGTGCAGTTCTAGGGCAAGAGGCTGGACAGCTGGTGGCTGGGCATGCGGTGGAGATCCAACCCTGCCCTCGGGTGGGCTGTGGGCTGGAGAGGGAGGAAGAGACCTGCCCAAAAACGACTAGGAAAAGTGAACGTGGTTTGTGTTTGTTTCCATTGCATGCGGCACGTTTCTGTGGTGCCAGACTGGCTTGTTCAAGTTGCAGTGAGTCTGGCTTGTTGCTGGAAACTTGAAAATAAATAAATATCCTGGTGTCACTTCGGCGTTTGCTGTTGGAGCACTGTGAAAGGCTGGCAGGAGGGGTATTTGTAGAGGGAGATGGCAGAGGGCACTAAGGGAGTGCAGTGCTTTTTGGCGAGCAGAGCCTCATTGAAAGGAATTGTCACTCCTGATTCCACGGGGGGATAAGTGCCGGCGCTCGGGAGGAGCTCGGGGACGGGCGAGGAGCGGGGGCTGAGTGGTTTCCGTGGCTTCTGCGCGGTCTCAGAGCTCGTCTGGAGCGTCGTCTGACCTTTGCAGTTACCTGTACAGACGAAGGCTGTATGTGGTGCTCGACTGGGAGAACTGACCCAGCCGGCGGGGACTGTGCAATGTCATCCTGCCCACCTTGAAAGGACTCATACTTCAGGGAGCCCTCCTGATACGGGACAGGAACGGAGTGCATCCCGCAGCAGAGGGGTGACGCCCCGAGGTGTCTGTGGGAGCTGTGCGGGGGCGTGCGGAGGGCACTGGGAGCAGTGGCCGAGGGGCTGGGGGATGGCAAGCACAGGGAGACACCCAAGCTCTATACCCAGAGGAGCTGTACACGGGAGCCCAAGGCACATCTCCACAATGACGTCCAGAGGCGGGTGGAATGTGAAGCTCGTGCCACTGCCAGGGGGGCGGGAGACTGAGCTCTGGCGGATCTCATTGCCGGGCACCCAGCCTCTCCCCAGAGGGATGGCAGCACAGCCATACTGGCTTCCTCGTCGTGGCTTGCCCTTACTGATGTGATTGCTGGAGAAACCTCGTTGTTTTCCAGGAATGCTCTAAATTAATGTGTCCTATGTGAACCTGGACCCTTGGTCAAGACCGCAGCCATGTCCTGTGATGTAGGTACAAAGGTTGCTTTTATTTCCCCAGGGACTTGCAGCCAAGCATGCTCCTGGGGCAGCTGGGTCTGAGCTGCCCCTTCCAGGGTCTGAAATAGAGTCTGAGCTGTGTGCAGGTCATGCCTTTTACAGACATTAAGGAGCCAAGGCCTGGGAACGGTCTTCTAAATGAGCAGCATCTGCCAGGTTTTCCGTTGTGAAGTTTGATGACTTCCTCTTCACCTTTCAGACCTGTCTTGAAGGCAGCACTGGGGTGGGACACAACTGCTTTCTTTTGGTGCCTCAAACAGTTTGGAGTGTAAAAAGCAAACTCCAGGTTAACGGCAACCAGTGCTGTGATGTGAACCAGCACCGCCAGATCTCCTGCATGCCACAGAGGATCTGCTGATGGCCCATAAGGCACTCGTTGCTTCAGCTCTGGTACTGCCACCTCCTGCAGATGCGGAGTTATTCTGGGTGACCTGCAGCTCAGTCCTTGTCCCTGTGCTGGCTGGGTACTTTCCTCCGCCTGGGTTCTGCTGTGTGCACCCTGTCCATGGTTTGTCTGAGTTTTCTGTCAGCACCAACTCCTGGAGCCCCTTTGCTCTTGGGCACGGGGGTGTTTCCTGTTGATTCAAAGAGGGTCAGAACCAAGCAGTGTCCCCCCTTTTCTCTTGGTACTAATGAGAACAAACCCTTTCAGTATTTTTCCCCATTAACACCTTGAAATTGGAATTTGTTTCTGCCTCTCAAAGAGCTGACCTGCTGAATTCCTTTCTCCTTAAGCACAGGCGGTAAAGCCTGCAGGCCCACAGGTTGCATCAGGGGAGTTGCAGATTAATACAGCATTACACATTCCTTCTCTTGCCCCTGGAGTAAGCTGGCTCTACAGCCCGGCATTGGAAAATGGTCAGCAGGGAACAAGTGAGCTGGAGGAAGGCTGAGGCTGTGCTTGGAGCTTAGCCGTCAGCTGCAGCAGATGGGCCCCAGCCAACCCAGCGGGCCCCGAGGGTGGGCTGGAGATGTCTGCTGGAGTGCCTCAGGAGAGATGGGAGGGCTTGCTGTGGCTCCAGAGAGCAGCAGTTTTCCTGGGGCACAGAGCTGTGCAGGAGCTGGCTGGGCCCCCAGCATTTGTGTTCCTGACTGTAGTGGGATATGGTGACTGGGAGTGGAGGACAATTTCTCTTCCCATTGACAGGGAACAGTGTCTCCTGCAGTCCTGTTGTGCCGTGAAAGGGCTGCAGGAGGCAGGACTGAAGGATGGGTTGATTTAGATTGGATACAAGGAAGACTGCAGTGAGGGTTGTAAAACACTGGCACAGATTACCTAGAAACATGGTGGATGCCCTGTCCTTGGAAACATTCATGGTCAGGTTTGGTGGAACTCTTGAGCAACCTGATCAAGTTAGGTCAGGGGGATTGTGCATGAGTGAAGCTGCTGCCAGTGGAAGGGGCTACCCAGGGGCTCCCAGGTCCAGCCCACACGATGGCTGCTGGCTCTGGGCCCTGGCGCAGCAAGGCAGGGGTCCCTGCCACTTTGGGTGTGTTACAGCCTGTTCAGGGGCTGCTGGAGCATAGCTAGAACAAAGTCTGTATTTGCACCAGGGAACAATGAGTATTATTTTCCATTTTCGTTTGCCTTTTTTTTTTCTTTTCTAATTGGCTGCCTGGAAAGCTCATAGAGTGGATGCAGCAGTGGCTTTCATGTTTGTCTGGCTGGTGTGGGCTTGGCCAGCCTCCTCATGTGCACTCCGGCTGCTGAGGCAGATTGAAGTGCTTGGCACAGCAGGTGCCCCCCGCTTGTTCCTGACGGTGGTCCCCAGCACAGAGATGAACTCCTGGCTCTGCAGCAGATGGAAGGCTAGGCCTGTGTCACCTTCCTATGAGCCCCCTCTCTCTCTTGTCCTGAACTCATTAAATGGGCAGTCTGGAAAGAAATATTCCGACTGCTGATTTTAAAAATAAAGCATTAGGGATGTCATCATATCTCCAAAGGCTGGTTTCTGCCTGTGTCACTCTGAGTTAGATGGTGACAGTGGTATTTGCATGTTAGGGTTCTGGAAGAAGAGGTTACCCAGATGATGGGCAGCTCTCAGAGGTACAGAGAGTGGGACTGAGGAGGTGGATGTTGGTGCTGTGAAGGCTGACTTGTGACTTGCACATAGGAGCAAGCGGAAGGCCAGTTGCACTGCATGCGTGGTTAATAAAGTCATGGTGCATGTCCCCAGGAATTAGCATTTGGCACAGAACAGATTTGGGGGTGGCGACAGGAGAAGAACAAACCACAGAAAACAAACGTCTCGCCTGAATCCCCATGGGGCATCTGTGGCTGGGGAGACATGACACTATGGTCGTGGCTGTGCCTCCCTCGCCGGCCGTGCTGGCTCTGCACGCCTCCTTCTGGGACACCTCTCTGCCTTTTCGGTCCAGCAATGCTGCGGGTTTGCTGGCCTGACTGAGGGCTGGAAGGCCATGAGCGCTCAGTTTACATGCAGGGGCTGGCAGATGTTTTGCTGCAGTGTTGTCCCTGAGAATAACTCCCTTGTGTGGGAAGAGCCCTCCGTCTTGCTGGACCAGGAACAAGCAGCATCTCCCAGCTCAATAAATTCATCTGCTAGTAGCTCAAGTCTACGTCTGTGCTGCTGGGTGGTCTCTGCTCCAGCTGCAGATGGGAACCTGGAAACAGACTCTTATTCTCTGGGTAAAGTGAGCTTTCCTCCCAGGACAGATCCCAGTGAAACCCCCTGGGCTGGCATTTCCCGAGAGGCAGATGTCAGCCACTGCCAGCGGCTGGCAAGCAGAGATGGCTCTGCTATGCTGGAGCCATGAGGCTACCCTGGGCTCAAAAGAGAGGATGACCACTCTTGGTGGTGGCAGCGGCATCCACAGGAGCTGTGCAGGTCCATCCCCATCCAGTGCTGCTCTGGGGCAGGAGGGAGGGTGGCAAGGGGCTTCCCAAGCACTGCCTGGGCAGTCTGTGGGATGGTCCCCAGTACCAAGGGGAACACTGCACTGAACTGGGCTGTCCCAGTCCTGAACCTCCTTGCCTGGCACCAGGGTAGCCGCTTGGCACTTGAGCCATCTCTGGGCAGCATTCTCCTGCTGTGCCAGAGTTTGGGCATTGTGTGCCTGCCTTGGCGGGACACGGGCAGGGAATGTCGGCAGGCTATGGGCCATGCCCCTTGGCAAGCAGCTCGCCTCAGCTGAGTGCCTGGCCCTGAAAACTCCTCTCTTTGCCAGTGCTTTTGCTCTTTGTCCTTTTGCTCTTAGCAGCTGCCTACCCCTGCCTGTGCCTGGCCTTGGGGCCACTGACAGTGTTGAAGTGGGGCTGGCAGAAGGCTGCCTGTGGCCAGTGCTGCCATGTAAGCTGGTGGATGGTTCCTTACACCCAGTAGGGTGTTGTTGCACAGGACGGGGAGCTAGGAGCCCGTGGGAGGGTGCATGGGCATGTGTCCACCTCGAGGGTGGCAGTCTGGCTCTGCGGTACTTCTTGTGCTGGCTTCTTGCCACCTCTCAATTGTCTTCGCCTTTTTCCTCTTGCCAGGAACGACTGTGTGTCCCCCTTGTGACAACGAGATGAAGTCAGAGGCCATTGTGGAGCACCTGTGTGCCAGCGAGTTTGGTAAGAAGGAGCACTCTAGGCATGGGGAGTCTTCCCACGTGGGCACGGGGCAGCACGGCTCCTGTGTGGGCTAGACTGGGACGGCCACGTCTCCCTGCCTGCAGCGCTGCTGCTGTGGCCTGCCATCTGTCCCCAAGGCCAGGCACGTGAGCCTCTAGATGTCAGTGTGGGTATGCGGAGGTGGGCGTTGGCAGGGGACTGGACTGGATGGGTCTGGGATGTGTCCAGCTCCCACAGCTGAGCACACCCAGGGACAGGGATGGCAAGTTCTGGTGGCAGTACCCACGCCTTGCATGGCCCTGGCAGCAGTGCAGGGCATCTCTCCTGCCCCTCCTGGCAAAATGTGCAGGACAAGGCCCCTGAGTGTGAGGTCACCAGCCGAAGCAGCAATGCTGCTGTCAGTCACAGCTGCTGGCAGAGACCTAGAGCTGGGCACGTTGGGCTGGGGATGGGGCAAAAGTTGTAGTGTTGGTTCTTTTGTGATCTTGGGGTGGGGAGAGGTTTGTAACTCAACCCTGGTGTTCCCAAGCTCTTGTGTGCTTGTGGAAATGATGTGGAGCACGGACCGTTATTCTGCTTGCAAGCACGAAGAAGCAAACCAGCCTCCTTCTTCCCCAGATTGCTTAAACTGCTGTGTTTCTTTTGAGTGAAATGATGCTGCTCTTGTCAAATCTTGGTGTGAAAACCCAAAGCCACTCCTTATCTAGCTAGGGCCAAGCAGCGAGTTAAAAAATGCAAAGCTTCTTGAAAGCTATGTCCTAAATATGAGTGAGTGAGTCAGATAATGAGAGGTAAACTGAACTTCATTTAAAGAAAAAGATTATCACAAGGAAATATATTAGCTTTCTCAGATCAAACCCAGAATTAACTGGTTTTGACATCCTTGCTGGTGTATGTAACTTTCCCGGAAGATTATTAAAGTCATATTGAACAAGGTGTGCATTCCTGGGGGATTAGCACTTGAATGTGCCCTGTACTGGAGCGTGCTTATGCAAACCCAAACCTGCTCTGCATGCTGGTGTGTTACCCTTTCTGCTGGAAATGAATTCTCAACTCTCCTGCAGATTTGGTATGCCAGAAGTCCTAAGTTCAGCTCAGGCTTTTTCTAACAGGGAAAAGCATCAACAGGAACACCCATGTAATAGTTTTCCAGGAATGTGCATACTTCTGGCTTGGCTGGGGAATGGAAGCAGACATTCAGTGCCTGGCTGGCTGGGGAGTGGGAGGTGCTGAGCGCTCAGAGTTGGGGTGCTCAGAGCTCTGTTCTGGGTGGGCATGTGATGGGAGCTGAATCAGAGCTGCCCCTACCCCACTGCACACACAGGGAGAGGCTGCAGGGAGTTTCCCAGCTGGTGGGGAGGGAGAAATGGCCTCTGGGGACACACCTGGTTTGGATAGGAGCTGCCTGCCTGGGCTTGTGGTGATGCAGAGGCATTGGCCCAGCCCAGGGGCTGTAGCTTGGGGACCTCTATCCCAGAGAAGGAGCGAGGGGCACTGGCTGGTGGCAGCAGTGGATCACTGCAATACCTGTCCCCTTGCCAGACGTGTGCAAGGAGTGAGCCGAGGTGGTGTCCTGCTGGTAAGCAAGTGCTGGGAAGGGAAATACAAACTTAACTGCATGGTTGTCATTAACTTCTGCTGCTAAATATCCTCCCGTGCTGTGGGACAGTTACACAACGGGGAGCAGAAGCCAAACCAGAAGAATTGCCTGCCTCGGCAGAGCAGCTTGGGACGGTGACTTGCCCACAGTGTAAGTTGTTATTGGGAAAGATGGTGGTGGCATTGTCCAAAGGATGGAAATATTTCTTGGCAGATGTGGCGTGTCTGTAGCCAGCTGCAGAGCAGGAGCACGGGATAAGATGCAATGCAGGTCCTACCTGTGCCCTGTGAGGGAAGGCAATGTGGGAGTGAGAAGCGTGTCTCAGCAGAGGGAGTGGCTAGTGGAGGATGCATTGGCTTCAGGAAGTTTTCCCAAACCACAGTGCATGCCCCTTGGATCTTTGTTTAGTCTTGGGGGGGTTACTGTCATGGGGTGATTTCTCAAGGAAAGCTGTTTATCTGGCACTATTATAAACTCCCAGACCTTCAGACTGAGGTTTCTCATGCACATCCACCCGGGTAAACACTGGCAGCTGACAGGTTACAGATCCTCATCAAAGCCAGACATGTACCATAAATGTTTAAACTAACATGTGCTGCATGGGGCAGCTGTTGGTAGGTCTTGCACTGATTCCTGCTGTGTTGTTAGTGCAGGTTTCTCTTACATCCCGGCAGCTTATCACAGACAAGAGGTGAGGAGCACTCTGCCCACCATGGATGTGTGGCTGTGCCAGTGTAGGAGGTGGCTGTGTAGCAGCCCTGGTGTCGGTCTAGCGTACAGGGCAGGAAGAGAGCTGCAGTGAGCTGTGAACACAAACTGTAAAGGCAAGGCAGGAGAGAATCTTGGACAAGATGCTGGGGGTCGGAGGGGTGCCAGGAGACTGCCAGCCTCATGGCCCAGCAGAACTCGGGGTTTGCCTTTGTTTGAGCTAGGATGAACGTGGGCTCTAGGGCTGATTTGAGGCAGCTTGGCCGTTTCTCTGGGAGTAAGACAACTTTGGGGTGGATGTCAGTGAGGGGTGCCAGAACCCTGGCCTGAGCACAGAGCAGCACAGGGGCTGGATCAGGGCTGCGGGGGTAACTGTGGTGTAGATTTTAGTGGAGTGCCGGTGTGCTGGGACAGCAATGGATGCAAGAGGAAGCATGAGATCAGTCTCCAGTGCCCCCACAGCCGCCTCCCCCAGCTGCCCTGGGCTGCAGCCAGCGCTTGTTTCTTACTCCAAGAGTTCATTCCACGCTCTGTTTCTCTTAGTGATTTTATTTATTGTTTCTGCCCTTTCTCTGGGGTCTGAGGGGATCCTGCTGAACGGGCTCTGTGGCACTGGGGACTGCAGAACAATCAATACATGCTGTTTATTTTTTCTCTGTGACTGACAGGTCCTTGCCTGCAGCCTTCTCCTGTTACAGCCCTAATGTGTCTTCTGGCAGGTTTCTTCTCAGCGATTTCTAAAGGAAGGAAAAATGAAGCTGAAGGAACAGTGGAGCTTTCCCTTCTCTCACGTTCCCTTTCCTGCACACGAGGCGCTGGAGTGGGGCCCCTGCCCGTGCAGGCAGGAGAACAGCAGAGACAGCGTCCTGGTCCCACACTGTCCTGTGCTGAAAAAGAGGGGTGGAGGTGCCAGTGGGGAACAGGAATGGTGCGTGGTAGCGGGTTGTGAACAGAGCACAGGGGCTCCTGCTCTCAGCTGGTACAGTACAGTGGCGTCCTTGGAGAAGGTTGTGCTGGAATGTGTGTGTCCCATGAAAGTAAATGGTAAGAAGGGCTTGTGGGTGGCATGTTGATCCTGCAGCCCTCTTGGGCCACTGTGGCGTGCAGAGTGGCAGGGGCCAGTGCTGCCAGCAGTGCCACAGCTGATGCTGAAGCAGCCTGTGGTCGCGGTGCAGCTGCTGGACTGGAAAGGTGGCACATGCTCCCGCTGTGGATGACGCTCCTGGAGTCGGCTCCTGCCCGGCAGCCACGGCTGGAGACTCAGTCTGTCTGAGCAAGCGTGTTCTGAGATCTCAAAGGCAATTCTGGCCCTTCTCCCACTCAGTGCTGAGACAGATTTGGTGCTGCATGAGGGGAGTGGAAAGGCCAAGGTTCCCAGTGAGGAAGCTGTTTGCTTTGGCAGCTCAGCCGGGTCCTGGAGCCAAGACTCAAAGCATCCCGCTCGAGCCTTTTGCCTGCTGCAGGGGCATTCCCAGGGCTGGGGAGATGCCAGGCAAACTGCTGCAGCACCATGGCCGGCCCTGCCAAATGCCATGTTCTAGGAAGGCCGTAGGTTGGAGGCTGCCTCCCACTGCGTGGTGCTGAGCTCTCAGAGTGGGATGTGCAGCGGAATGAACGTATCCTCAGGCACTGCTTCTCTGGTGTGTGTGAGACGTGCCAAAGCTGTGTGTCCGGCCTGCCACCATGGAACACAGCTTGCATACCTGGGAGTCTCCCCTGGAATGTGGGTTGGAGCTTAGGGAATGTGGCCCAAGTAAAGTGAACAGGGGGAATTTGGGAAGCCAGGTCACGGCAGAGGAACGAGAGCTGAGCAGAGATTATCATGCTTGTGTGACTGCTCAGCCTGCAGCACCAAAGGCAGATGAAGCGTGGTGGTCCCTGAGCCAGGCTGTGTTTACCTGGGCAGCACCACAGGCTCTTGCTGGTGACGAGGACATTGCTGCTGGGAAGAACAGAGCCTGACACAAACTATTTGCACCCCTGGTCAGCCTCCTCCTTCATCCCCCTTGGCGTTATCCCATCTTGGCTCTGTGTGCTGCTCTGCACGAGCAAGGCTTGGATGAGGTTTTGGTTTACGTCTGGATTTATGGTTCCCCTGGGCAGCTCCCATGAACCTGCATCGCTGGCTCACAAACTTCTGTCTGCAGGGAAGGGAGCAGCTGCGAGCTCCCACAGCACAGGATTACCAGGCCTTCTTTGTCTTCCATGGTGTATGATACTTGGAGTAGATCAGCACCTCCACCAGCTGGCTGATCCTTTTCTTCCTCTAGCAACAAGGATAAAACTTTGCAGTGATCTCAGCAAAGCAGTTTGCAAACAAGCCATTTTGCAAAAGTCTCTTTGTTGTGCCACTGTAATGGTTTTTTACCATCCCTCCTGCCCCAGCCACCTGTGTGCTTAGTGCAAGGGCTCCAAGTCAGCACGGGTAAAGGAAGTGGGGCTCTCACTGAGGGGCATTGCTGCTACTGCTGCCCACTTGATGTCATGGAGCTTAGAGCTGCTTGAAAACTACTTACTTCATTTTCCAGATTTGTTGCAAACTGATCTGGTTCAGCATCTTTAGCTCCTTAAAGCTGGAGTCTCTTTAGCTCCTGAATTTTGAGAACAGATGGAATGAAAATTTCACTTAGGTTTCCAGTCCTAGATTACTTTCTTGTACACTAACAGCGTAACATGACAGGGCTCTTGGCAAACCCAGGCGAAGTTTTTGGCACAGGGGCAGACAAACACTGTTGCTCCTGTTGCCAGGGTAGTGGCTGGGAGCATGAGGGTGATACTGAGTCTCTGCTGCCTGCTCGGGATCGTCATCGTGCTGTCCTGCTGCCATCTGCATCTGGAGCGATGAGCAGTGCTCCTGTCCAGGAAGCAACATGTGTTGGCTGCTACGTGTTCCAGCAGAGCAGGACTTCAAGGAATGATGCTGTGGGGACCCATCTCCCTGCCAGAGCCAGAGGTTCTTGTGGACTGCCTGCAACCACCCTGAGACTCTAATGAGAAGGGACGGCAGCCAACAAATCACCTCTCTGAGCACTAGTTATCTGCAGCTCTGAAGTAAACTCCCAAATGATGAAAATATGCTAGCAATTTTTGGCCATATGTGCTTTTCCCCAAAAACAAGGCAAAGCCAAATGGCACAGAAATGATGTTTTAATGTACAACACATTTTCATCATTTTTCTCGTGTATGCAAAAGTTTTCTTCGTGGTCATGGCAAAAAACCTTTTTTTTGTGTGTGGGGGGGAGGTATTGCAATTAACTCAGGAAAATGCTGAACCCAAAGAGGAGAGTTATTTTCCATGGAAGTTGTATCAGACCAACCCCTTTTCTGCTGGGGAAGGTGCAGGCACGTGACTGCATGCCGGGGTCTCCACAGCTCTGATGCAGAGACATCCAGTGCTTGGAAACTTGTTTCACAGGCACCTGAGGGCCGGTGTGACTGCAAACAAAATCTTGAGAAGCAAAATTGACCTTTTAAATGATCCTTTCAAGAGTCTCTCCATGCCTCTAGAGCAGAGGAGTCACCTAATTTACTCAGCTAACAGTTGTGCTTGGCAGCTGAACAAGTCCCCTCTCAAATGGAAAATACTGGGTGCTTTGCTGGAGGAAGGGGAACAAAGATGTCAGTGTTCTGCCTTGGTGCTCTCCTGGGCATGGGGCAGCTCCACCTCAGGTGCAAGGGTGTGAGTGTCATAGTGGGCCAAGATGCCATGGAGCAGGAGGATTCAGGAGCAGAGTAGGGAGAAGGGGAGTGCAGGAGTGGAGTGGGACAGTGTCTGCAGTGGCACGGGGCATTGCTGCTGTCCTGGGGCCACGGCACTGCTGCCCCCTCAGCCTCGCTGAGCAGAGGCTTTGTGCCAGTGAAGGCTGCTTAGGAATTTTGTTCTTCCCCCTCTCCTGTCTTGTTTTGCAGCTCTTAAGATGACCATAAAAGAAGTGAAGAAGGAGAATGGGGACAAGATGATCATTCCACGGAAGAGGAAGGCACTGAAGCTGGGGCCCATCCGGAAGAAGAACCTGAAGAAGCTGGTGCTGTTCCTAAAAAATGGGGCAGACTGTCCCTGCCATCAGCTGGACAACCTCAGCCACTATTTCCTCATCATGGGCCGCCAGGTGAAGACCCAGTACCTGTTGACAGCCATCTACAAGTGGGACAAGAAGAACAAAGAGTTCAAGAAGTTTATGAAGAAGATGAAATCACCCGACTGCCCGACGTTTCCATCCGTTTTCAAGTGACGTGGTGGGTGGCGGGAGAGCCGCTGTCTGGACCTGGCAGTCGGGTACGGTGGCTCGGTCTCGCTACTCTGCAGCGGAGATGCTGGAGCCAACCCTCCTGCTCCTCCATGCTGCTCCTCAGAGCTCCCTCACTGATCTCAGCCCTCCCACATCCCCGCTGCCGGCGTTTGCCTGATCGCCCGGCGTGCGATGCATCCGCACCAAACAGTGGCTGAGGTCCCACACGATTTACGTCTGCAATGTCTAAAGACCTGTTATTGTACAGATAAGTACAGCCATTGAAACAGCAGCTGTCAGGTAAAGAGGGCAAGCAGAGGGGTGTGAGGTGATGTTAAGAGCTTGCAGAAAGGACGTGACCATGTCACTCCTGTCTTCATGGCTGCAGGATTGCCCTGAATTCCTGTATGAACCAGAGCTGGCTGATTAACAGAGATCCCATCCTCATGATCAAAGTTAATAATGAGTAGTGGAGAACCCGTTGCAACCTCTGATAAGAATTCCTAATAGCTAATTGCCCTCACTGTAAAAAAACCCCATTATAGTCTTAACCTGCTTAGTTTAAGCCTTAACCCTGGTTCCTTGTGGTGCCTTGATGGGCTGGAGCCCTCCCTCACCAGCATCTCTTGTAACGTCTCACTGGGTGCCTGCCTCGGCATCTGCTGCGCCAGCTGAGCCCTTTGGCCAGTGCTGTGCTGCTCCCAGGTAGCCCGTGAGCCTCCGCGCCGTGCCCAGCGTGGTGGTGCCCTGCGCACGGGGACCAGGGGCAGAGAGGGCTCTCTGCCCACACCTGTGCCTTTGGCCTTGTGCAGGCCCCTGTGCGCAGCAGTGTCCAGCTGAGATCCCCTGCCCTCAGCCTGGCGTGGCAGCTCCATGCACAGCTGGCCTGAGCTGCTGCTGCCCAGACCTGTCATTCCAGTTAAAGCTCGTGCAGGGCTTCAGTTGCTGGCCTGCCTGGGGCTTTGGCTGGAGGGAGCTCATGGCCAGCTCCTCCAGCTTGTGTCACTCCCTCACTTCACCAGTGATGTTTTTATAGCTCCTTTAGGCTGCTGGCAAAGTACCAGAGTGCAGAAGGCCAAGGACTTGTCCCTACAGAGCGCTGAAGGGAGTGTATTGTCTCTGTCTTTCCCTCTTTGACGCATCAGTCTGAGGTTTTGTCGGTTTGATCTATGACAACTTGGCTCTCTATCATTATATCTTTTTTGCCCTAATCGAAATGTCATGTTTGTATGATTTCAAATAGTTTATGAAAGACAAATAATGTCTCACCCAAATGATTACATTTATTGACCAAGCTGAAATTCATTATTCTGTTAATTGGGCTAGTCCTCTTTTTCATAGACCCATACCAGTCCGCATTCATTATCCTTCCTCCTTTCATTTAGTATTCTCATCCATCACCAATACTCCAAGAGAATGAATATCTGAGGTCTGAGATAATCCTGTTGTATATCAGTTAAGTGAAATAACAAATCCTCATTTTTGAGATTTGAACCAAGCCCACTCAGAACTGGTCAATTAATTATTCCTTAGCTTGGGAGTGGTGCTTATTCCCCACATGGGGACAGAGCCATGGACTTGGTTGTAGAAGAGTTCCATGAACAAGCCAAGTACTCTGAGGAATGATGTTTCATAGCTAACAGAGAGGCGGATTTAGGATGTGAACATTGTAGAGTCCCCCTAGGTTGTCTTAGACCACCATTTGTAGTAGTGTTGTTTCTTTATTGCAAAATTAATCATTGTAGATAATGTGCTTTATTAGTGAAGTAAAGAAATAAATAAACCATGGGCTTTGACATCACAGATTGATGAGGTGAAATGATGGAGAGGTCTGACAAATCCAGCTGTGTGGGGAATGGAGTCAGGACATGATGAGCTGAAAAGCTGAGTGCCCACCGTGCCCCCAGAAGCCCCGCTGGGCCGGGGCAGGGCCCCTCTGTCCCCGCTGCCTCACCTTCCTGAGCGCAGCGCAGCCGAGGGTCGGCTGTGGCAGAGAGAATGCTGCTGCTAAAATTGCCAAATTGCTCCAGTAAATATGATTCCCCTAACCCCCCTTTCTATAAAGAGATGCTGTTTCGTAACCCACACTGGTGCTTTTGTGGCTGCTGCAGCATGACTGGCTGTGGATGTGCTGGGGAGCCTGGCCTGGAGGCTGTCGATGGGCCCAGGGCATTGCAGGCTGTCCAGGGAAGTGGTGGAGCCACCGTCCCTGGAATGCTTCAAGGAATGACAGATGTGGAGCTTTGGTTTAGCTGACATGGTGGTGTTCAGCCGAGGGTTGGACTCAATGATCTTGGAGGTCTTTTCCAGTCTTATTGATTCCATGATTCCATGCCCACCCGCATGCAGCAGCTGTAGCAGATTGCAGGGAGAGCAGGTGCCCTTCCTGGGAAGCTCCTGCTGCTTCAGCCAGCCCTGGCTGCAGCTTGCAGGTGGTTTTAATCAAAGTGATTTTTTACCCACCTGTTGGGTGAGGAATTGCTGAGAATGTGCTGCAGCCCCAGCTGGGCCCTGGGTGCAGGGGAAGGTTAGAGAGCTCAGGGTAAGCAACAAGTTCTGCAATGCATTTGGCCTGAGACACTGGCTGCAGCAGGGTTGTCACCACGAGATCGGGTAAGGTCAGTGCTGTGGGGCTGCTGCTTGGGCTCTCCTTTTCCCAGCTCAGAGCTGGTGCCTGGGGCAGTTTGAGAGCTGACCTGGGGTGGTTCAGGACCTGGGCTGAATCTTCCTCCGCTTTATGTGTCCCTGCATTTCACTGCTGGTTCATCTGTGGCCGTTCAACAAAGTGAGAGCATCAAGTCAGTTTGAAGAGATGCGGGAAGCCAGGCAATGTGTTTGCTGAAAATTTACAAACTCAGTTCCTTTACTTCTTGTAACTGGCAACTCCTGAAGTATTTTTTGGTCACGTAAAAAGCGAGAGTCACAGTCAAACTGCTGCATGTGGGTGCCTTTGCTGTCTTTAGATTTCCTGTACTGCTCTCCAACAAGAAAAGTCTACTAAAACCCAAAATGGGTTAAGTGTAAACTCTGGCGAAAGCACCCGAGATCCTGGATTGTGCTTGTGTGGAGCCATGTGGAGCAAAGAGATGTTTACCAAAATGAGAAAGCACAAAAATCCCCTTAAATCAGGCACCATGTGTCTGGTAGCATAGTGTTCCTGGAACAGAGAGATGGGTGTTTGTGCAGTTCGTGGATACACTTTACAGTTTAAAATGTCAGATGCTGATTGTTATAATGAGTTCCAGTTTAAGTTACAAGCACGTGTATAAACGCTCAGTCTAAGACGTACTTTGACCTGGGAGACAGCCTCAGTTTTGCCCTGCTGAGGGCTGTGGGGTGTCTGTGGGACAGCTATGTGCCACCTCTGGGACACTCAGGCTGCTACAGCCTGGGCTTGTCTGAAGTATGAATCTTAAATCCTAAAATAAAATATCATCCTTTTGTGACTCAGTTTATCCTCCCAATAATGTTTATCTTCTTTGCTCCAGCATTCCTTCTGTTGAGTTCCGCCTGTCTGGCCTTCAGTTTGTAGTTCAGTTACAAACTAAATTGTTAAAACTAAAACCGAAGAAGGTTTTCTTTCCTGCTATGCAAAAATTTGTCTTCCATCCCTCAGTTAATTTTTTACATTACAGTCTGTGTTCTGCTTTGACTGCTGCTGGGGAATGTAAGGCTGGGAAGAACAGTTGAGTAAGTGGGAAGGATTTGTTCTGGAGATGAGAGGATGCCAGTCTGGTGTGGAGCTCTGTGCATGCTGTGCAGGATGAGAGGGTGATGCACGGGAGCTGTTCCAGGCTGAAGCTGGCTCATCACCGGCTCACAGGCAGCACGTGGTCTGGGGTCATCAGCCAAACATCTGCCATCTGGAGCTGGGTCCTGCTTTAATCAGCTGTTCCATAAACAGGTAACCCAGGCATGCAGTGAGAATAGCACAAATAACTGAAAAATAACAGAGTAAAAATGGAAATAACAAGCTCCTTCCCTTTGTGGGCAGATGGAGCCGCACTGACTGCAATCACTGCTCTGTGCAGTGCCAGGGGAGGCAGAGGACGGACCCCTGAGCTGCCTGTGGCTGTAGATGGGCCCAGCAGTGAGGGGTTGCTGGGTGAACATGCAAGGTCTCAAGTGAAATGTTCTCTACAGCCACAGTGAAACTCTCCTTCCCTGCCCCAGCACCAGAAACCTTGCACAGAAAATGCTCCACTGTGTTTCAGAGGCTGCTCTTGCTTTCTCACTGCATCATGCTGGATGACCCTTAAAAAGGACACACATACACACGTAATTAAATCCACCCTCCACCCCAAGGCCAGAGCTGTGTTTGCAAACCGCTGTTCCCTGGCGCAGGAGGCTCTTTTTTCCATCCCAGCCAAGCTCTGCACGCTGCAGTGGCACCGCCAGGGAGAAAGATCTCCCTCAGACGCAGTGAGGAAAAAGGTCTTTCAGTGTCCTTAGCAAGTGCTTTTAAAATCCCTGTTTTGCAAAGGAACCGACATTTTTTTATTACTGTTTCTTCCCCAGTAATCCCACCTGAGCCTCTGAGCGTGCAGCCTGTCAGATAAGCTGCTCCCTTTGGGCGGTCTGTAGGTGTCCAAGCCATGCTTGAATGTCTTCCTTGGAAGGGGAGTGGGGCAGGCTGGCAGCTCCTCTGCTCCTGGGAGCTTCTCACTACAGACAGACCCACATGCAGGGTCCAGGAGCTCTCCAGCATGTGGCTTCCCAAAGCAAAGCCCCATCCTGGAGAGCCTTGAGGGAGGAAGTGCGGGTCAGCCTGTCAGGGTGGCTGGCTGCGCCACGGTGGCCTCACAGCCTGTGGAAAATGAGGGCTTGTTTCAAGAACTTCCCATCAGAGGCTGAAATCTCCTCTGGGGCGGCAGTCTGCCACGAGAATGTTGCCTGCATGGCGGGAGCAGGGTCTGCTGCGCCCCTGCCATTGGCAGAGAGTCTGCCAGTGCCCGCCAGCACCAGGGGAGCCCTGGCTCTGCCTCCTCCCAGCGCGTCAGAGTGATGAATCTGTCTCCACTTGCCAGTGTGAGGGCACAGGCATGCTGCAGCACAGCGGGCTCCTCTCACAGCCTGCCAAGATCCCAAGAGCCACGAGCAGTCGGCAAACAGTCCTTCTTTTCTGAAGAAGTGGTCTAGGATGGGGAATTCACTGCTGTCTGAAACATTTTTCCTTCAGAGACAACCAGGAGGTATTTGCCAAGCCATTCTGTGGAGAAGAGGAGGGAAGCCAGGACATGGCTGGAAGGAGCCGTACCTGATCCAGTCAGTACAGCATTCTTTGGGATCCAGCTCTCTGCTCTTGTTCCTGGTGTGCAGGAACAGCTCCATGGGGCTGCCACCAAAACTGTTCTGCTTTTCTTTAGCTCAGGCTGGGGCCCATTGTGCTACTGGCAGCCTGTGCTGTTGGCACTTCACTGCCTCAGTCTGACTTTCTCCAAACCCTTGAGTTGCTGATGTGGCAGAGAGGCTAATTTATTGGGAGGTGTGGTATTGTATATGAATAAATTATGGCCCCAGAAGGATGGTGGAGTGTATCTCTGCTGTTACTTGGAAAGAAATGAGGAAATCAGGGCATTTGCCTTGGCCAGGCTGACGAGCATGTGTGCAGCCTCTCCTGTATGGTGTTCAGAACTACATTAAACCCCCAAAATTAACAAACTGCAGCCCCTTGAGACAAATGTGACACCTTTAAATTGGTCATCCTCAAGTGGGGGTGAGCACACTGAGCCTAGACAGCCTCCCCTGTTACTGTACAGCAAGAGAAAATACAGGTTTGGAGAAGGTTGAGCTATTTGTGGAAGCTCTGAGGTAGTTTAACATGTGTGAGGCCATGTGCCTTCTTGCAGGGCTTGTGGAACAGCGATGGCAGCGTTGGCCTGGCCAAAGTGAGGGTGCTGGCTAGTATGTTCAAATTAGCATGTTAAATGGTCTTTAATAAAATATTAATATCAGGTAAATTTTTATCAGAGTCCCACTCCTGGATCAACACTGGCCAAGAGCTGAGGCATGACTATGGGTGACACTACATAAATGATTGAACACTGTCCTGCACAGCTGAATCTGTGCAGCCCCAGCTGCCTGCTCCAGTGTGTTTGCAATTCCTTCACCATTTCTTAGTCTTTCATTCATCCTAAATGTTTATTTAATAATCCTGGAAGACCTTTTAAGCTTCCTGGGTTTAATGTTTGCCAAACACCCTGTCACTTCCACTTGTATTGATAATCCCAGCCGCTGTGCTCTGCGGGACAGGACAACTCTGTGCTACCACAGACCTCAGGAGCCAGGGCTGCCCGGGCAGCGTCCGTGGGAGCTGAGGTGGGCGCTGGTCAGCTGGATCATCTCGCCTTCGCATTGCCTCAGCCCCTGTGCTCTCCGTGGGCCCTGTGTTAGGGCAGTATTAGTTTCACAAATTCATTTTCCTGCACAAAAGCTTTTGGTTACTTTGGGATTAGGGACTGTTTAGGGTTCATTGTTTTCCCGAGCTGCCTTGTTTTGCTGTAATACTGAGACACCTGGGCTGCAGGAACCTAATCTCCCTCCTCCTCCAGCAGCCCCGCTCTGTGAAAATCTGTTCTCTGCTTAAGTGCAAATTGTTGATGGGAGATAGCAGCGGGTCTTTCTGCTTCCATTTAACGTGTCAGCAGAGAAAGACATCTGCTTGCAATTATGGGCATGGCCTTGCTGAAGGATTGGCCTGGTAGATTTTATAAGGTAATAGGAAATCTTTATCAATTCATAATTCCTGGTGTCAAAGAAAGGAATATATTTCATTTAAAATGTTCATCTTTTATTTTACAAAATTATAGGATAAAATATGAGGTTGATATCAAGGGAAGAATCCACGTGCTCTGTGAAGAGGGAGTCCTGGATTTCCCACGCAAAAGGCTGTGGAGCAGGCGAGGGCCAGTCTGGGGAGCGAGTGGGCTCTGCTGCTGGTCCTTTGCTGCCCTCTGCTCCCACCCCGCCTGTGTGTGCCCAGGGGCCGCAGCTTGGGGGCCTGGGGAAACACTGGGACAGGCTTGTGGCCAGAGGAGGGGCTGCCCAGCGGGCTGGAGGAGGCTCCCCCTGCACTCTGCTCCTTCCATCTGGGTGGGAGCCTCCTGCCTGGAGCATGGAGAGGGGCTGCTCCCTGCCCCAATCCCTCCATTTGCCCTTGAAGCTGCTCCTGGCAGGACACACTGTCAGTGTGGCTATTCTTGGCCGTGCTCAGCCCCATTTGTCAGCCCACTGAGAGTCTGCTGTAATTTCCTCTGTGATTAAGGGTCTTAGACCATGTTCAGTATCATTAAAGAAACAAGAAAATAATAACGATAATGATCTGTGCTCAGGAATGCTCCCAAGAGGAGGTGGGATTGCATTCAGTGCCTTTCAGCTAAGAAAGCTCCTTATGCTTCAGCCTTGGCAGATTCACAGGGACAGCATCCCTGGCTCTGGGAACTTTGTGTCCTCTTTTAGTCCATCAGCACCAGTTCCTGTTCCGTGCTGTACACTCCTGTGCTTGGATGTGGAGCTTCATCTCTGGGGAGAGGTTGAGAAGTGTCTCAGACTCCAGAGACAGACATTTCCCCAGTGAATGGCAGACAGATGCAGATGCCCATTGTCCAGAGAGGCCATGAGGTCCAGGTTCTGGCAGCTGGTCTCCTTGCTGATATGGAGATGCTCTCCCTTGTCACAAGATTATTAAGGTTTGGCATTGTTCTGCCACCACATCTGGTCTGCTCTGGGGATGGGAAACATGTCCTGGACTCCTGGGCTAATGTCACAGCCTGTACATGTGTGTGTGAGGCATGCACATGCTGCCACCAGCCCCTGACCATTCCCTAGCCCAGGGAAATCCAGAGAATTCAGAAAGTCTGAATCCATGGGGTTCAGACAGACTTGAGAACAAAACAAAGAAATAAGAAGGGTGGAGAAGATTCTGGGCCAATTTCTAAAATGCCATGAATTTCTGGGGGCAGCTTGAGTGGCCAAATCTTTGTTAAGGCAAGGAGAAAACATATGGCCGGGGATGCAGGCCGAGTCCAAGGCCATGTCCCACAGCAGGACAGCAGCCGTTCTGCTGGGGCTCCCCTTGTCTGCGTAGCCCTGGGCCCAGCTGTGTGTGCCAGGGGCTGCTGAGTACCCAGCCTGAGGATGGATGTGCTTGTTCCTTGCAGAGGAGAAACAGTCTGGTTTAATTTTAAACTCCCAGATGTTTGTTGTGTTACCAGAATTTCTTTTAACTGAAGCAAATTCAAACTATTCATCTTTAAGTTCTCAGACATGAGACTCGGGGAGATTTGTTTCTCTGCAGCTCCCAGCTAAGCCCTGGCCTGGTGGGATGTGCTGTGCCTGTGCTGTGGCATCCCACTGAGGGCAGGCCACCTGCCTTGGTGGTCTGCAGGGTCTCTGCATCCAGGTGCCCCTGGTGTGGGATGCGCATCTCATGATGCCACAGCCATCTCCATTTGGGCAGCATTTGATGGGTGGGCTGGCTCTTCCCCCCACAGCCCCTCAGTGGAGAGAGAGAGACAGCCATGCCCCCAGTGCTCCCCCGGTGTGCAGCTCCCCAGATACCCACATGGCTGCGGACCAGGCTGCCAGTGGGGACCTGCAGCTTGGAGCTTGGCTTGCAAGCAGGTTCTGGATGTATCTGGAGGGGTTCCCAGACTGCAGGGTCTCCCCATTGTCTCCATCCAACAGCTGCCCTCCAGCAGCACCGGGAGTGGGAGGAGACGCCCTGTGGGATGGCACTGGTGTGTCATTGATAGCCCCTCGTCACCTGCAGCGCTGCTCTGGTGGGAATTCACCTGTCGCAGTCATACAGTGGGAAAACATCCCAAGAGTTCTGGACTTTGCATCTTGTTGCAGTTCTGGGGGTGCTGCTGGTCACAGAGGCACAGGAGAATCTTCCAGAGCCCCCCAGGGTGCTCCGGACTCCCTGTACCCTGGAGGGCTGGGAGCCTCCATCTGAGGTCTGCAGGTGAGGCACCCAGGGAAGGTGCAGGCTGGTGGGCTTGCTAGTTGTCTCCTGCTGATTTGGAGCATTGGACTATGCAGGATTGAGTTTGATTTCTTCCCCTCTCCCCAGTTTTTTAGTAGCTGACAGTTGTTACCAGTGTGAGGTACTAACTTTTTATTTTGAACGCATTAGTTCAGGCTTGTTAATCACTTCCAAATGTCCCCATCTAAGGGCAATATTGTTTCAGCTTTCAGCCACTAATTTTTTGAAATCTCTGAAATAAGACTCTGCTCTTGAACATGTGCTGGAGAGTTATTCCTTTCCGCTGTATTTAAAAAATATACATGTGGTTTAATTCAACAAGAGGGCTAGAGGGGACATTTTTCTTCCAGTTTTTTCCCCCCTCATTTTCTTTAGAGCTGTATCTGCCAAACCACCCAGCTCTGTGCCAGCAGCAGCCCTTGGGTGATCCCAAATGCATCTGGGGGTTAAGAACTGTGTTTCCAGGAAGGCTCGGTGCCGCTACCCTGCAGTACAGCCTGAGATGTACCCGGGGTCAAGGACAACTGCCACAACTCGGGCCTCATGTACCAGACACAAGGAGAAGGGTTGGGCTGCCGGCAGCTCCAGAGCATGGGCCACTGGAGCAACCCTGGAGCCGCGCTCCCTCACTCGTGCGGCAAGGAGGACACTGCAGCAGAGCGGAGAGGAGCTCTGAGCAGGTTCCTCTCCTGAAGAGCAGCTCCGGGAGCCAGAACACGCAGCTTCCCGCTGCCCGTAACCGGAGGGACAATGAACAAAGGGCCCGGGGGGCTCCGCGCGGGCACGGAGGGCTCGGCCCCGGCAGCGCCGGGAACNNGGGAGCTCCCGCGGGAGCGCCGCGCTCCGCTCGCCCCGGGACTGTCCTGCGCCGCCTCTGCGGCCGCCCGCCGGCCTCTCTCCCCACCCGAGCTCTCCGCGGCTTCTCAGCAGGAGCAAATGGCCACAGAATCCCGGAAGAGTTTGGGTTGAAAGGGACCGTAAAGACCATCCAGTTCCAGCAACTTGCCACGGCCAGGGACACCTGCCACTAGACCAGGTTGCTCATAATCCCGTCTGGTCTGACCTGGAACACTTCCACTGATGAGGCATCCTCCACTGTCCCTCGAGGGCAGAGATGTGCCCTTCAGCATATCGAGGGATGTCTGTGGGTGCAATCCCGGGGGATCCTTGAGTGAGGGGAGAGCTTGGCTGACAGCGTTGTTTAGCAGCTGAACTTCTAAACGGCATGGCAACAGAAGTTAGGATTTTAACTGCAATGTCAAGTCAAGCAAAGGGTTAATACAAAAATCTCCTCTTTATCCATTCCTTGGAAATGACCTCTGCAGGGCCCTCCCAGAGATACAGCTATCTTGTGTCCATACTGCAGGAGACAGTACTTATCCTGAGCCTGACAGTTTGCTGCTGTCTCCAGACATTTCCTTGGCAGTTGGTTTTAATTATTGTCACTATGTGGTACCTCACCTGCTCCTGCAGACTTGGCACCACGAGCTACTGAGAGACCAACAGAGTATTACATGGTATCCCCACTGGGTTGGACAGGAGTTACTGCTCAAAAGGTGTCAGCATGGGAGGCTCGCTCTCATCAGCTCCTCTGGGCATTGCTTTGACTCATGCCAGGTCTAGGTTTGGCCCAGGGAATGAGAAACTCTTGCAGGAAATGCTTTCTTTCCCTCCTGCAGCATTAGGAGTGCACAGGGTTCTGCAGTTCACTCTCGTGGATTTTGGAGCTGCTTGTGCTGGTCAGCTGGGCAAGACTGGTTCATATGAAGCAGGGAGAAGGGCTGATGGACACACACAGCTCCTTCCCTCTGCGTTGCAGCTCAGCTTCTGCATGGCAGTGAGCAGGAGGCAAAACTGCCCGGGCACCTTTTCCAGGCCTGGAGGCCACTTGTTTCCCAGGTGAGGCCACACGAGACGTGCAGTCCAGAGCTCTGCTTTTTCTGCCCACCTGGATGCTGGAGCTGGTGACGGGGACACGTGAGGAGTCACAGCTGTGATCACTGCGAAGATGCGTGAGCGCTGCGTGTGCAGGACACACGCACCACTGTTTGCACCTTTCAAAATGTGTATTTACACCAACCTGTCAGTTAAAAACAGCCTTTTGACATAAAGCAAAAGCATCCCCAGGAGAGAAGGGAAGAAGCCATTCAGTGAGTGGGTTGGTTCTACTCCCTGGAAAAGAAACAAAGCCCCAAGCCACAACCAGTGCACTCAGAGGCTCTTGGTGACAGAGACCAGATCACTTTTTTTTTTTGAGGAGAAAACTCACTGAGAGGTTAAAAAAAATTTTACCAGAATGAAACTAAGCACAGACTCTCAGACTGCTGAGGGTTTCTTTACACTGCTGAGAGCATCCTTCTCTCTTGGAGTCCTACACTGGAAAAAGGACTTTTCTGGTGTGCTGCAGGGTCTGATCAGCTGAGTGTTTCCAAGCTTCATGGGGTCTGCCTCGCTGCACAGATCTGGCATGAGCAGCCCCAATGGCACCCTCTGAGCTCTGTCCCAGGGCTGCTGCTCTGGCTGTCCTCACCAGCAAGTCCTGCCAGTCTTACCTCTACCTGCAAGAAAAGGGTGTGTGTCTCCAGGCAAATTCTTTTTTTCTGGCCACAGAGAGCAGCCGGTGAAGCAGTCTTCCCACCCCCATGCCCCGGGGCTGTAGCTGAAAAGGGCTCTGCTGTCCAAGTGAAAGCTGAATGCAAGCTGAGGGAAAACAGATGGTTTCAAGATCAAGCCCATCATATGAATGAGAAGCCAAACTGCTGATGGATGGGGCAGTGTTTAGCTCAGGCGTGGAGCCAAATGCACTGCTGTCCTTCCCAAACTGTAGGTCTGCTGATGACCAGGAACACAGACCCTTGGAAGGGTCCAGAAGAGCCTGGCTCTGAACAGAGAGTTGACCCAGCTGGAGCTCGTGCTGCATCCCAGCATTTCAGCTCTGCTGCAGTATCGTTCCACAGCACAGACTCAGGATGTGCATTTACATTGCAGTCCTGGGGCTTACCCATTTGAGGTGGGTTTTAGCTGCCCAGCTATGGCACCATGGCTCTCTGTAGGCTGCTACACTCAGTGGGCCCCCTCCCCAAAAATGCTGCATTATTGGCCCGAGGGTGAGCTCTCGGTAGCAGCCCAGTGTCCCAAAGTGCCCGTGTGCACTGGGAAAACGTGACCTTTGCTAGATCCTGGGTTGGCGGTGGGGCTGGGATTTGGAAGGGCAGCAGAAGTGCCACTCATGCTTGTGCCATGGCCTTCTGATGTGGTGACAGACACTTGGAATGGGTGGCAAGGCTGCAGTAGGGAGCTAGGACTTGTGCTGTCTCAACAGTGTGCTTCACCCCCAGCCTCAGAAAACCTCTAAGAGGAAATTGGATTTAAAATGGTTCTTCCTGACTCCCAGAAGGCCCAGGAGTGCAGGAGGGCTGAGCAAGGGTCACTCATCACCAGCTCATTAAAGGCAGAAACCCAAAACCCCAGGGAACGCGGCGCTCTGAGGCAGCCTCTGACATGGGTCACTGGCATGGGCTGCTCCACGCTGGGATTTGGCAGTGGGAATGCACGCTGCTCCGCCCCCGAAGCCGTGTCCAAATGGGGGTGTTTTTGTTACTTTTAGCATTACATACCAAGTGTTCCCTGTTTTCATCCCATAGGACCAAATCCGAGGTGGTGTTTACTTTTGGAGATGTAGGTGCTTTGTTTCTGTAAGATCTTTGGATAAAGTTGTGTTGTATTTTCATTTGCATTTTTCACATACAACTTGATACAGAGTTTTGTGTTTGAGTGTGCATGGCCTGGGGGAGGAACATCCCTCACCACTGCTCCTGTGGCCTCAGTGGGATCACGGTGGGACTGACAGCTCAGTGGGCAGCTGGGAAGGCAGGGGGAGACTGAGGGATGGCTGATGCAGTGGCACCTGTCCTGCTGCCCACTTGGGGCGGGAGGGACGCTCCAGGGAGGAGCAGAGCATACACTGGCAGTTTTCCATGAGCATCCTCTCCCCACAGTGTCAGTGTCCTGCACCTGTGGGCTGCCGGGGGAGGCCTTCAGCTGCAAAGTTGCCTCTGAAGAAGGGTTTTCCCTTTTCACCAGGAGCATCATCCCCTTGCTCTGCCGCATGGTGCAACTGCAGTTTTTGAGAAGGAAGATGGAAGGAGCCACCAGCATCCCTTCTCCCCCAGCGCCATTTGCACATCAATGTGTTCTCCTTCATGGGGTGAATTCAGAAAAAGCCACATTTGCACCTGAATATCCAGCTAACATCTGGGCCAGCAGTTGATGTCTCAATCCATCTCCAAGGCTCACTGCTCCAAGCACTTAACTTTACCCTTGCCCAGATGTGCCTGTTGTCTGTGCTGTGCAGAAAGGCAAAAATTGCACAGGGTGGAATGTGTTGGAATTGGCACTTTGGAAAATGCACGCTCTGCTGGAATGTGCTAACATCCAGCTCACACATAAGGGCAATTAGCTCTATTTATGTTCATGAGCCTGAATCTAAAACTGGCTTCAAAAAGCAGCTCACTCACATCAAAGGGCTTTATAATCATTATGCTAAAGTATTTCTTTAGAAAACATTTTCCATTTCTTAAACAGTTAGGATATTTATAAAATATGGCATCAATTACTACATATTTCTTTATTCACACTGATTAAACAACCTATAATTATATTTAAGCCTCTTATTTGTATATCATGGCAGCATTAAGAAAAGCTCTGTGATTTGTCTGCGTGGGTTTTTTTCCAAATAGCAAAGGGCTGAGGTCTCTCTCCTCCTTTGGAGCATTAATGTGGTGATGCTGCCCAAACAGCAGCAGCCAGGTGTCTGCTGCCCCAGCCAGCTCCTGGCAAACGGGCGGGCTGAGGCTGGCAATGTACTGTGACAGGTAGTGCTCGGCTCTCTGTTTCTTGGACTCTGAGTGCAGTGTTTACAGCAGCTTCTCACAGTCATTTACTCACAGGAAAACATTTTCCTGGATCCCTTTTGCTTGCTGTGAAACAGCCAGTGTTGGAATAACCAAACCCTCTCTGGCAATCCACTTTTCCCAAAGGCAGGGTGAGCTTAGCCCTGGTGCAGGGACAGGGCACAGGGACAGGGTGCAGGGACAGGGCACAGGGACAGGGTGCAGGGACAGGGTGCAGGGACAGGGCGCAGGGACAGGGCACAGGGACAGGGTGCAGGGACAGGGCACAGGGACAGGGCACAGGGACACGGCTCAGGGACAGGGCACAG
>WEIT01041680.1:287805-299016 GCA_013389985.1 Dryoscopus gambensis | reverse complement strand
GCAGGGACAGGGCGCAGGGACAGGGCGCAGGGACAGGGTGCAGGGACACGGCTCAGGGACAGGGCGCAGGGACACGGCGCAGGGACAGGGCACAGGGACAGGGCACAGGGACAGGGCACAGGGACAGGGTGCAGGGACAGGGTGCAGGGACAGGGCACAGGGACAGGGTGCAGGGACACGGTGCACGGACAGGGTGCAGGGACAGGGTGCAGGGACCCTGCGTGCTCCCCCGGGGCTGTGCTTGGCTGGCACCGGTGTGGGGCTGTGGGGAGCAGCTGGGACAGGGCTGGCAGCAGGGCCTGGCTGCTGCAGCATCGCTGCTGATCTCTTTGAACTTCCTTGTTCGAAGTGTCTGAAAGCAAAGCTCCTGCTTGAATAAGGAGCACCGTGGTTTGTCCACACTCTTTGGTTTGTCCAAACAACTTGCAGGTCTCAGGACAGGGTATTTCTGTGCTCAGCCAGGACCTTGAAACTGTGTGCTTGGATGGGGTTCTGCCGAGGTAAGGCTGGCAGAGATCAGTACGCCAGATGCTATCCCACTCCCTCCTTGCTTTAGCTGAGGAGGAATTCCCCGTCTGTCCCAGTACAGTTGCTGGAACACGCGACTGGAGATGACTGAATAACAACCCAGCCGGGACCAGAGCACAGCTCCCTCGCCCACCCCCGCAGTCAGGAACTGTGTGCTTTGCTCTGCTCCTGCAGGGATGCTGTTCTCCCAGCGGACCAGCCTGGCTCCGTGATTGGCAGTTGGCAGCACAGGGAATGGCAGTCTGGAATTCCCAGATGGCAGTCTGGAATTTGTGCTGTGCTGGCGAGGTACAAGCCATTGTTCTCTCTTGGCAGAGTGGCTGAGAGAGTCCCAGCACAGCGGGGCCAGGAACTCTCTTGCTCTGTTTATGGCTCTAACGTTTTGCATTGTTTCTGCTGACCTTTGTGCCCCAAACACTTCCCCTCTCTTGTGAAACTAGGGCTTTCTGCCTTAGAAAATTTTCGAGATGGAGAAGTCTGTACAGTGGGAGAACTGAAACAGTTTCATTTTTCCACCGTGTTTTTCCTTAGTGGCCCTTCTGTGCAGTTAGCGACGGAAGTGATATAGATACCTTGCAGGAGCAAACAGATTGCTCCAACTGAGAACTTGGGTCACTTCCAAAATCCCTATACAATATTTCACAAGCCACATCTGATCCTGGAAGCTCCTTATTTTCTGTGATTACACCTTCTCTGCTGTCTATAGTCATCCTGTCTTACCTGGGGCTTCTTTTAGGTGCCCTTGCACGGGTCACTGAGCTCCTGCTGCACCTCGGTAGTGCAGGCTGAGATACTTCTGGGGAGGAGAAGGGCATCCTTGGCTTATCCGGGTGGGCACACATGCTTTTCCCCAACAAGGTCCTTCTCCCTGAGGCAGGATGCCTTAGCTCCAGCTGGGAAGGCAGAGCTCCTGCTCTTTGATAAGCATCTCTCAATACCTGAACGGTTTCCTCCGAGTAAAAACGATTCAATGGCAAGATACTTGTATCGCTTTTGTGCAAATATCAGATTACAGCCTAGAAACCAGATTGTCTGCAATTAGATGACTGAATTAATGGGAAGACAGACAGAATCCTGTAGAGTATGAAAGAGGTTCATTGTTTGCCTGCAGATACTGAAAATTCTTCAATTCACTCTCAGAAAAGCACTGTTGTGTCTTCCAGAGTGGTACAGAATTTGATCTGCTCTTTCTTCCAGCTTTGGGATGGGGTCCAAAATTAATTCCCTGCAGATCACCTTAGTTTATGTACAAGAGGAGCTCCTCCTGCAGTACTTGTGCTGGGAAAAACCAGCTGTGAATGCTGCTGGAGCTGCACACTGGGAACAGGAGCAATCCTGGGGCTCAGAGATACTTCTCCCAGCCTGGTGGAGTGCTGGTTGGCCAGGAGTAGATGCTGGGCTGTGAGTGAGCTGCCAGGGGAAGGGGCAGCATGCAGCTGGTACTGCCCCAAAGCAGAATGCCCCAAACATGCTGGTTTACACTTGACCCTCCAAAATACAGTTTTCTCTGTTTACGGCATGCAGAGGAGGAGGAATTGTCTAATAGCAGGGAAGCCCATGAGCTGTTAGGTGTGCTTTGCCTGTGATTACACCTCAGTTTTTGACTTGGATCCTTTTAGGGCTGGGACATTGGTGCTCACCAGCCTGCCCAGCACCCCAACTCTCAAATCCCTGGGAGCTTTGTGGAGATGGATCACAGAGACTGGAAACTTGGTTTGTCACTTGTGGTGCCTGTGGACAGGGTTCAGACGTGGGATCAGTAGTGCTGGGGTAATGCTTGGACTTGCTGGTCTTAAGGGTCTTTTCCAGCCTAAATGCTTCTCTGATTCTACAATGCTGTGATCCTGTTTCTGTGATTCCATGTCTTGCAAGAACGTAGGGCACACTGTTCCGGGGAGCCACGAAGCCCCAGAGATAGTGCCAGAGGCATTTTCTGTTCCCGAAGCTGCTTCTGGGGGGAGGGTGGGATGAGTCGGGTGGCGAAGCCTCCCCATTCCCCTCTCTGGAGCTGCGGCTCCGAGGAGGAGCGGGGATTTTCCCGGTTTCCATCTCCCGTAGGCTGCGGTGCCTCCTGCTGACGGCTGAGCGAGCTCCGCGCCCCCGGGCGGGCCCGTTCTGCTGCGGGGCGGCCCCGGGCCGGGGTCTCTGTGCCCAGTGCCCCCGCCCGCCGGGCTGCGGGGCCCGGATTTGTCCCGGGAACGGCCCCGGGGCCCGGAGCGCTGCTCCCCCCGCAACCCGGTCCGGCGAGCGGCCCCCGGCCCCCCACTCCGCTCCCCGTCTTTGTCCAACTTCGTTATTTTCGTTATTTATAGTGCAGATATATTATCTGTATACACACACAATATATTGATAATATCTTTTATTATTTTTAATTGCTGCTCTGGAGTGACTCTTGGCAAGATCCATTTGCCCTAAATACTTTTTTTTTTTTTTTTAAAGGATAAGCCTCAACAGCAGCAGCAGTGCTTTGCTCCTCCCCTGCCCAGGTAACAACAGATAACACAATTGGTGCCAGTGAGAAATCGCCGCTGCATTCTGCACCTGTCCTGGTTTCTGGGACTGAGCACAGCTGTCAGAGTTCCCAGTCTGGCCTAATGAGGTCAGTGCCTCTCTGTGGCATAACTAATCTGGACATACGAGCGGCTGCTTTATTCCTTTCACTAATTGCTTGTGGCTGTTAAAGCTTTTCATACTTTAAAAAAGTGAAAGTCAATCCCCAGAAAATTCAGGAACTGATAACAGTCTCTGTGCTGGAAGGAGTGGAGATGAGAAGACTTTCAATTTGTAATTTGTGATCTAACAAACTAATTAAGAAAGAACAAAAAATAATGGAAGCTTTGTTGATTTTATTTAACAGAAAATCCAAGCTGGGTAATTTTTGCTACGTGGCTTTAAATGCAGAATGTGGGGTGCCTGAGACCTCCCCAGCCTCACTAGGGAGAGGGTGAGGAGCTCCCCTAAAAACTATAATTAGGACAGCAGCGATTTCCCCATGAGTTTTTATTTTTGAAGTGTTTTAAAGGGCCTGGTCTCATCCACAGAGCTCCCTCCCTCTCTCCTTCCTTACCTTCTTCCCTCCCGAATTTCTCTAATGTGGGTCATGCCTCCATGTTTGCAGGTGGCACAGTACAGAATCTGCATTTTTCTTTTTCAAAGTTAAAGTGTCTTTGAAATATGGTTTTGCATCTAATGCAGAATGTAATAAAAAGACTTTAAAGAGCTGCTGACGCCTTGTGGAAAAGTGAAAAACATTCTGTTGAGAAACAATCCTGCTGGGCTGTCTTATCTGCTGTTCCCTTTGCTCATTTTTGATAGCAAGGGGCACTATAAATATATGTAACTATACATAAAAATGAGAAACCTTGGCAACCAAGAGAAGGTTGGCTGTTTTCTCATGTTCCTTCACTGGGGCAGGTGGGCGAGGGTAGACAGAGTTCATCACTCTCGTTTAATCTTTACAGCTACTGTACTGATGCTGTGGCCGTTTGTTGAATGTTGGACTGAAAGGGAGTCACGTACCAGTGGATTATTTTTTCCTAGAGGTATTTGTTAACCCTCTAAAAATAGCGACAGTGGTTTCTGGAGCACTCTGACAAGGTTGGCAGTGGAACAGAAATGAGGCGACGCTTCAGAGCCAGAGGACGGGAGCTGCCATATGGCGATGGGGGCCAGGGCTGTGCACTGCAGCTTCCCGGGGAACGGGGAAGGGAAGGCAGCAGTGCAGGGCAGGGGAGGGCACCCTGCGCCTGCCTGGCTCCAAGGCAGCTGTCCCGGTGGCACACTGGGCTGCTGGGTCACTCTGAGGCTGCTGGTGGGCAATGCCCAGTGGGAGCCAGGCACACGGACCTCGGGGACCACTTCCCTGTGACCGTGTCTGCAACCCACGACAGTTCCTTCAACCTGCTCTGCAGAACACAGGTATTGCCATGTGGAAATAATAGAATTGTTATCGTCATAAATGGGACCCCACACAGGCAGAAGTCTGCTGCAAGGAGTGACTTCGATTGTTTCCAAATGATTGGGCAAAACAACCTGCTTGATCCCTTCCTTTCTGATGGCTCCTGCAAAGAACAGCTCTGTCAGAAGCCCAGTAGCGTCTGCTGAGAGGGGCTCAGCCTCTGCAGAGTGGATGGAAAATCCAGATCTTGGAGCCTGGGCTGCAGAGAGGAGCTGGGGTCCCCTGCCACCCTGCTGGGGTCCTGCAGATGGAACCTGCAGTGCTGCATTGCTGAGCAAACTGCTCCTTGGCTGTTAAGTTTTCCAGTAATTTTCCCAGGCAAACGATGCACCTGCCATGGCCTCAGGAGAAAATGTTTATTGCCATATCCATCCACTGTTCAGAAAAGGAAAGTTATTTTGGCACTGAAATACTGTACTCCCCTCCAAAATGGCACCTTTTTCATGCTGTCATAAATGGGAAAACTTAAACCACAGAAGGTGGGCTGAAACCTCCATCAGGTGTTGCAAGATGTGCTTTCTTGTCATTAGCATTTTCTGAAGTAAGAGCTCTTCTACAGAAATTCTTGAGTGCATTATTAGCAAGTCATATGGAAAAGAACTGTTTGGACAAAGGACAGCTGGTCTCCAACTTGGGTCTGCCAGGACTGCCACAAGTGGCTGAGGGACGTGTGACAATGTGATGGTGCAGGCATCCTGGCAGGGCAGGCCATGAGAAAAATTCCCCTTTTTCAGCAGGACAAAGCAAGCAGTTGCCTGGTAAATAAAGCAATCCAATTTAAAATCAAGGGTAATCAGGAAGCCAATATGAAACAGGTCTGTGCACTCCAGAATGGAACTGTGAGAGGGTACAAATCACAGGTAATGCTTACATGGAACTGCAGCTCTGTGAGATGCCACCCAAGGCTCATGGGGTTCCTTTTAGGAACTCAGAGTATGTATGGTTTCCAGACATCTCTTATTTAATATTGAGAACGACATGGCTTTTTTTTTTTTTTGCTTTCCTGCACTTGTGACTTGATATTCTTTGAAATTAGGAGGTGACATACAGCTATGTTCTGCACAGAGCAATCCAGCCGTGCTGGGTGAGTGGGCTCAGACATCTGCACGGTATCATTCCTCTGTCACCAGCTAATGGTGGTATAATTAGAAAAGTCATTAATCCTTGCTCAGCAGTGCTAGAAACTATTTATAGCAAGGTAGAAAGCCCTGCACATGGGGCTAGGGTGGGTATGGAAATTGCTCCTGATGCCATTGTGTGTTGTGGGACCCAAATCAAAAAGGTAATTTGCTTCCAGGAGGGAACTTCCCTTTCTGACCCTATGGAGACACTGCAAACTGTCTCCTCTGACTGAGATATCACCCCCTGGGCTGGCTGTGGGGAATCCCTTTTGACATCCCCTGCAGGCTGCCACCATCACAGTCTTGGGGATCCTGGGGACAGCCCTGTCCTCCCAGCTGGTCTGCATCTCCCACTGCTGTGGGCTGTCCTGGCAGACCACTGATAGCCCCTGGCCTGGTTGCCTGAAGCCCCGGGCATTTCCTGTGCTGGCAGCGCTGCAGCAACGGAGGGCAGGTAGAGCAAACTGGGAGCACAGCTCCATGTCTGCACTGCTGCTCAGGGCTGGCAGACTGCACCCGCATCCCACCTCCGGCTCCTCACACCCGGGCTCAGCCATCAGGGAGTTCTCAAGATGCTTTGGCTGGTAAGAGCCCTTTACTCAACTCTCTTCCCACCTGGGGACTCCAGCGGCAGCTGTACCTGTTCATTCGGTGTGACACTGCTCTCTGCCTCCAGATTGATGCTGGTGCCGTGGGCTGAGGTTGGTCCCCGAGTCTCTGAGCCAGAGGAGAAACTGGGGCATTGGCGATGCTCAGTGAGTCACAGGCAAGGGAAGCTGCTATTTACTGGCTTCCAGCATGCAGCTCAGTTGGACTACAGTCCATGTTTTTCCTGTACAGGAGTCAATATTTCCACTCGAGGGGTTCAGTCATCTCCCAGTGCCTGGGTTTCACCTTGGTGCCCGCCCAGCTGCTGTAAGAGGGGTGGGAGGAGCTCCGAACTTTCTGAAGCAGCAGAAAAGCTGCAGTGGACAACTGCTGGATGTTGGACAGCGTGCAAGGAGCCTGCGGAGCTGGTGCAGAGGCAACCACTGCTTGGAAGTGGAGTGCTGCAGGCAGCTGCAGGAGTGGGTGCTGGCGAAGTGCTGGGGGAACGGTGGAGCTGTGCTGGGGTCAGCTGAGGTGGCATCGTTCAGCGAAACGCTCCCGTTGTCAAGTTAAACACTTCACTGGGTTTTGCCTAGTTAGGCACAAATAGCCTGTCTGTGTGCTGGCAGTCAGGCAGCAGCATAACCACAAGGGAAATATGTTTCTGTCTGGGCTCGCTGCATCTTCCAGGCTTTGCTGGAACGATTTCTCAAAGAAAGCATAAAATTATCTTAGCCTCTGAGATTAGTGGACCAAGCCTTACCCTCCTCGGGAACAGGACCGAAATCCCTCTGGGAGAGGCCTGGTGGGCAGCTGCTCCTTTCTGCTGCCGCTGAGGTGGGCAGCGGGGAGGAGGGAGAGGACCTGTTGGAAATGAGGCACCCGCTGTCACGGCATTGCGGGCAGCCCCAGCGCTGGCTTTGGCTGTCAGAAGGAGCGCTCTGGCTCTGTGGTGTGCCTATGGTGTGCCTGGATCATAAAAGGTGACCTCGGAAATTGCATTTCCAAACATCTTCCCCTCTCTGGGAACGATGGCATTGTTCCCAGTGTTTCAGGCTGGGACTGCCTGGGGCTCTTTGTTCAAGCTCCCTGGGTGCTGCAATTCTACCACAGAGCTAAGGATGCTTTGCCAGAGCCTGAGATCCTGGGAGGCGGCTGCGGATCAGCCTTTTGTTATCCTGAGGATTAAAACCTGCAGTTGGGGATGAGCTGACGAAATCAAAGCAACTTATCTAGGGACATCCCGCGGGCATATTTAGCAGTGTGATGGAGCCAGGGTCAGCCATCCCTTCAGGCTGTTTCAAGCAGCACGAGCCGGCAGGAGGACCCACAAACCTCGGTGAAGAGGCACAGAATATTTTAAAAACGCTCAGCAAACTTTGTTTTGCAAAGAACCTGCCGCTGCCTGCTCTGATTTCACTGCTGAATGTCAGGAAAGGAGAAGTCCAAAGTGCATCGTGCCACAAGCCTCCATCTCCTTCCTCCGGAGAAGCCCAGGAGCTGCTGTGCCCAGCGCCAGTGCTGCTTTGTGCTCTGCATCCATCTGCCATCTCTGCTCTTAACAGAAACAGGAACTGGATTTGCAAAAGGAGTGGCACAGAACTGGAGGTAGCTTTCATCTGCCCACAGCCACTTGCACCAGTGGCAGCAGCTGCTCTGTTTGTCCCACGTCGCACTGGAAATGAGGTCCCAGTTCAGGCAGGGTTTGCTGCAAGAGTGTTTGTCTGATAAACAATGGGCAAGTAACTGTGCCCTTGCCTATGGTTTCCTCTCCTCTTCATTCTGCCATGCCTGAGAGTGCAGGAAATGGAACCTGGAGAGCACTGTATAGGCCAAGGGAGGGAGGGGAAATAGAAAATGCCGTCAGGAACACCAGATGTTGAACAGTGGAGCATCATGTCTCCTCTCCTCAGAATTCACTCTGAATCCACAGGCTGACGTCGGGTTGTTCCAGGGGAAGGCCTGGAACGATGTCCCGTGGAGTATGTGGCATTCACCACATGTCAGTAGTTTTACTGGAATGAGATAGAAAGTAGATTTTTAAAGTGCAAGGTGCAGCTCCTTGCAGCAATCCCCCTCTGTCTGACAAGGTGACCTACTCCCAGTCCCAGTGCTGATGTGCTTGAGCAGGTTTTGCAGCGTTCTTTGGTGGCCTCTGATGTGCAGGCACTGGGCTGTGAATGCACACAGGAGCTGGGCCTACCCGTGCCTCCTGGAAAACTCAAGCATTAATTTCCCTTTGCTTATTTCCCTTCCAGTGGTGCCTTCCAGGCCATGCCTGACCTGTGCCATGGCTGCTGATTAAGAAAACGGCATTAAAGAAGTTGGTTTCTCTTTTTCTTCCCGGGGGAAAGGAGGGTTAAGATCTTTTAGACTAAGGCAGCTGGATAGTCCTGCAGAGCCTGGTTCTCTGTGATGCTCTGGGCTCCTTGCGGCCCCAAGGCTGGGGATCCCACGTGGGGAACCCCCACAGTGCTGCTGTGCCAGCTGTGGGCTGTGCTTTCAGCCCTGCTATAGGGGCTTGGCTCACCGCACACCCCGATGTTTAATTAATGTCAATTAATTTCTCACCAGATAACAGGTCCATATATAATCTGTGACTGAAAAATATTTTGCTGAGCAGCCCTGTGGGGTGATGGTTACTGGACCATATTCTTGCCATGGGCAGTGCTTAGGTTGGCTTTTGGGACTAAACAGAGCTGGTGGAAGAGTCAAGTTAATCAATGTGACTGCCCACCAGAGTAAAACTAGAGAGAAATGGATTTTTTCTTATGGAAGGAAAAAATATGGTGTTCCTGCAAAAATACAAGGAATCTGAAATAATTCATAGCCATAATGTGTATGAGAGGAAGGGTGAGCTTCCTCTGGACAAGGAGGTTTGCTGGGAAATTCAATTCCTCCCTCAGCTGAAGGGCTGTGGATGTCTCCTGTGAGGGAGGGAGGTTGGTGCCTCCTTCTCTGGGCAGAGTAACCCAGGCCAGGGAGAGGTGCAGAGTGCCCAGCCGTGCGTGCTGCTGGGTCCTGGCAGCGAAGAGCTGTGAAAGCAGCACGGTCACACGGGCAGTGCCTGCTGCTGGCCAGGGGCTGCCGCCGGCCTGGCCAGGCTGCCCCAAGGTGCAGGACAGCCTGGCTGGCTCAGGGTGCTGCACCCATCGGGCTTGGGGTGTGTGCCGAGCCGGGCTGTGAGTGCCAGGGGTGGAGTGCCTGTGCAGGTGGCACTGGAATGTCTGGAAAACTGGCCCGAGATGTTACCAGAGCATTTCTTTCCGAGCCCGCCTGGCAAGTTCACTCATCTGTCCTGATCTCCTGCATCCAGAGGCATTGTCAGAAGCAACGCAGCGTGTCCAGAGCCTTTCCAGGAAGGAATCAGCTCCAGTTTGTGATTTGCTTTGTTCCATGTCTGTGGTAACCTCTCCTTCTTTGGAGAATAAGATTTTAAAGAGCTTATGAAAATGATCAAACCCTTCAGCTTCACTACTGTGATTAATCAATCACAGCTGCTGCTTTACAGCTCCTTGTTTTGATGTGTTTTGGGTTGTTCCAAAGTTAGCCCAGCTCAGGGCCAGGAAATATATTCCTGAGCCCTGCAGGGTGCTGGGATAGAGCAAAAGTAGAGTTTTCAACATTATTTCCAAGATTCCTTGTGCCGACGGTGCCATTTATTGCCAGTGAGCATGGGATGCTCCTGGGAATGATATAATCCCCCCAAAAAATGTGAGGAAAAGATTTAAGAACCAGTTCTTCCCTGAATGACAGCTGCATCATTGCAAATATTGTCTGATCTGCCCTTCTTAGCACTGAAGTATCTGAGACTCCAGGTGGCATCTCTAAAGAGTTTGTGTCAATTTTGGAGGCTTACTTGCATGGCTTAAATGCTCCTTAGCACTTATTTTTTTACAGCTAAAGAGCCAAGAAGGATCACGAAGCTCAGATAGTTTGTAAAACTGCTGTCAAGCAGATTAAGCTGGAAATGGAAAATTTGCTGGTGAAGTCTTTTCTCTTCTAATGTTTGTGTGATAGAGGGTGATTTAAAGTCCATTTCATCACTGAGGTGAGGCCTCAGGTATCTGGTAGCAAAAGCAGGGTTGTGCTCACCTACAACCCAGGCTTCCAAGACTGTCAGTCTGCATTCTGAAGTGGCTTTGCCTGGGGATATTGCGCACAAAAATAAGGGAAATCCACCTTCTTTCCAGCATTACTGGATTTCAGAGTGGGTAGACAGTTTGGTTTGAGCCTGACTTTGCATCACAGACTCCCAGGTATGTGTGCCTGTGCTGTATTAGGGATCCTGTAGTTTGCAAGGGTCTGTGTCCCCCCGAATTCTCCTTCCCCTGCTTATTGCCTTGCTCTGATCCTTGCCTTGCTTCTCTGCTCTGACCCTGGCCTGAAGACGAACGCATCCCATTCCCCTCGGTGTTGGCTCTCCTGCAGCCGCTGCTCTGAGGAAGCCGCTCCTGCCCGTGCAGGAGTTGCCTCCCACTGTCCCCGCGTGCTGTGTGTGGTGGGCGCCTGCAGTGCCAGGCATGCTCGCTCCATAAATCCAGGGTATTAAAATGAGTGTGTCATCTGCAAAAGTAAGAATCTGGAATTATGTTCTCCCTGGCGACTGTGGTACCCTTCCCAGCCTCTGCCCTGCAAATCAGATATGCACAGCCTTCTATTTTCACAGTGGGGAAAACCACAGACTCACGGAAGGGCTTGGGTCGGCAGGGATGGTAGAGATCATCCAGTTCCAACCCCCTGGCATGGGCAGGGACACCTTCCACCAGACCAGGTTGTTTCAAGTCCCGGCTAACCTGTCCTTGAGCACCTCCGGGGATGGGGCAGCCACAGGTTCTCCGGGCAACCTGTGCCAGGGCCTCACCACCCTCACAGGGAGGAATCTCTGCACACATCTGATTCAAACCTCCCTTCTTTCTGTTCAAAGACGTTTCCTCGCGTCCTGTCGCTCTCTGCCCGTGTCAGACCCGTCCCCCGGGTGGCGGCCACACCGGCCGGCTCCGCCGTGCCCCGACC
>WEIT01041680.1:195460-287518 GCA_013389985.1 Dryoscopus gambensis | reverse complement strand
CCGGCCCTGGAGCCGCTGGGCATCGCCCCCGGACACACCGGCCGGAGCCGAAGGTACCGGCACCGACCCGCCGGCTCGCGCGGGGGGTGTTGCGGGGATCTGTTGATGGGAGTTGGAGGAAAGTTTGCGGAGGGATCAGAGCCTGTTAATAGCGGTGTCAGTGCGGGCGGCGGGAGGCGATCCGGTACCGGCTGGCAGCGGTTCGGGCGATGCCAGCGCTGTTGCGGATGGAGCCGGGATGCGGGTCCGACCCGTCAGGGAGCGGGCGGCTCTGCCCCGTGCCACCCCAGACCCACGGCCTTGGTCGGTGGTGACCGGCGCACGCCCTGCGACGGGTCCAGACCCGCGCCAAGCCTTGGAGTGTTTTCCCGGCGGAGTTTTACGGAATGCTGCATCCACCTGTGAGGCGGCGGCCGGAGGCAGCCAGGCCTCTGGGTGCAGGACTCTCGGGAGGCAGCCCTGTGGTGATGGTTGGTGCAGCTCGGGGTTCTGTGCCGGAATGAACTCTGCACAGGCGTCCCCATGGTCCAGCGTGGGCACGGCAGCTCCCGGGGCTGTTGGGATACGAGCGCGGATGTCTGTAGATGCAGGAAAACAAGCCCATTCTCTGTGTTGTTCGGGAAGTTTGGGGAACTTCGTAAGCCAGCAGGGCTTGGACACCACAAGCACGGTTGCAGAGAGGCAGCTGAGCTGCGGGCCGGGGCCGCGGTCCCTGGGGACAGCCCCGAGTGGCCACCGCGGCTGCTCCGGCCGGCGCAGGGATCGGTCCGTGGGGCCGCCTGGTCCCACGTGTTGCTCTGGGGGTGCCCGTGGGTCAGAGCCCAGCCAGAGCTGTCCCTGACACAGCGTGAGCGAAGTTACACCTGGTTTGGGCTGTGTGAAGGATCTTTGGCAACTGCCCCTTGAGCTGTCTGGATTGCTAGCGGTTCGTGTGCCTCAGTTAGTGATACCGGGCTTGGGCAGTGCCCCCGGTTCCTGATGCTAATCATGCTTGGGTGGCTGCCCCTGGGGCAGCTGCACACTCCTTTTAACCTCCCGCGATGCTGAAGTGACCTGAGTGTGTGGTATTTGGTGAAGAACAAGATTTGCAGAGCGCTGAGTTAAAAATCATCAGTTTGCATTTTGTGCATGGGGTCGTGCTGTTTGCTCTTGCAGGAGCACGTGCAATCCCTCTGCAAAACACAACCACCGGCCCCGGAAGGTGAGAGGTGAGCGGTGAGCAGGGGGATGCTGTTGCTCGGGAGGAGCAGCTTGGAGAGGAGGACGCCAGGCAGAGGGCTTCAGCTTTGGGGCTCTCGTCATTCCACAGGAAGGGGATGGTGACCTGGGGTATTGCCTGCCACTTACTGCGCTGTGCTGTGGGGCAGGGAATAGCAGGGACCTGATAAACAGTAAGAGGTGTTTTGCTAAAGGTTCTAGACAGTGACTCATCTGCTGTAGGAAGGGACAGGAAGGAGAGGCAGCACAGGAGCTTTCCAGAGTGCAAATGGGTCTTTCCCCCTTTTTTTATCAGAAGCAGGAGGTCAGGAATCCTTTATTACTCCCAGAACAGTGTAGGTGTGTAGGTTATAAACCTCCTGATGCAGCACCTCCTGCATCCCTGTCCCTGGGGAGGATCCTGCCTTCGGGCCACATCCTGGGGTGGGACTGTTTCAAAATTTGGGGTGATTTCCAGCCCTCACAATCGATTTTATCTGACCATTCTTAGTCACTTCTGAGTCACTCCAAATAATTGATCCTTGTCCATACATTGCACCATGGTTCTGCGTGTGCCTAGCTGGCTGGGGTGTTTCAGAAGTCATTTCCCTTGGCTCTGAGTTGCTCAGTCTTAACTTTTCTTCTGCATCCAGCCTTCCTCCCTTGGGCTTTTCTGCCTTCTCCTGCTCTGGACAGCACCGAGGAGGTGCAGTGCTGCTGCCTTTCACTTTTCCAGGTGTGCTGCACCCTGAGAGGCCTCCCCAGCTATTCGCAGCATTGCTGACTGCCCCCACTTGAAAAGGTGTCTGTGTAAGGAGTTGTTTTGCTGATATTTGCCTGGATTTGTTTTATTTGCTGCTTCCAGTTTGCAGAGGAATTGGTGCAGCCAGTTGGTCCTTGCTGACTGAGCACCTTGCTCACAGGGAGCAGCTGGCTTCCTCTCTCTGGGGATTTATGGCTTCTGCACCACCTCTCCCCCTCTTCATGCTGAGGATTTACCTGGGAATGCTGATGGCTGGGCTGGGCTGGTGGTGGATTTGTAATCCCTCCCTGCAGGGAGGGAGGAAAGATTCCCAAGCTCCTCAGCAGACAGCCCTCATGCCTCATGTCAGTGGTTAAGGGCAGATAACAGCAGCAGGGCTTTGCTGAGAATTATTCTTTTGCAAGAAGCAACTTTTGACCAAAAGTTGGTGTCTTTTTGAGACTCATGAGTCTCTGATCATACCCTTTTCCATTGCAAGATGTTCTTTCATGACTGGGAGGGCTCTTCAAAGCCTCTAGGAAATGGTTGTGGGGTCTGAGAGGGATCCTGACTGGTCCTTGCACTGTTGCCCTGGGCACTTTGGAATCTGAGGTTCTCACTTTATCTGGGTTAGGCTCCCAAGGAAAGAGGTGTGACTTGAGGCCCAGAACTGGTTTGAGAGATCAGAACTGGGCCAATTTCTAGGCCAGAACAGGGCGCTGGGTGTCCCAAGGGCAGATTTGGGTACAGAAACAGTTGAAGGTCGAGGTTCTCACCTCCCCTCATTGCACAGGTGCCTTTCTCCGCTGAACACAGAGGGGATTGTCTCCCTGGCCTCTGCTGGGCAGGTAGCAGCACATATGGGAGGACATGGCTTTATTATTCCTTTCAAAGCATGAAAAACACTCCTTGCTGAGAAGTACTGGAGCTATGAAGTGCAGCTGGAGCTGTCCCCCAGGAATAGCAGCAGCCTCAGGGAATGGAGAGAAAGCTTTTCTTCATGCCCTACCACCTCACCCTCTGAAGAGAGCATTCACTGTCTGCATCCCCCAGAGGAAGGTTTAACAGCGCCAGGCTTTGCTGTAACCCTCAGGCACCACGAGGATGAGCCTGGATGAAGAAATGGCTGCATGGGACAGTGCATCTTTGCCTCTTCGTTTCAGTTCGCATGCGATTTCCTGGATGCTTTGTTGGTACCACACTCCATGTCCCCTGCTCCGCGGGGGAGGCCGTGCCCAACGCTCCTTTGCAAACCTGCTGGGGCACAGGGAGGCAGCCCAGGCAGCGTGCAGGCTGTGGGGCACCTGCAGGTGCTGAGGCTCCCTGTGCCCTCCCCAGGGCACCACGGGGACTGATGCCCAAGGGCTGCCCTGCTCTGTCCTGCAGCAAGCTTGAGAGATTTAGTTAAGGCATATATAGGAGTACATTTGTGAGTACAGTTAAAAAGTCAAGAGGTGTTAAATACATGTTTTTCTGGGTCGTGCCTTGTATCAGAGCTGTGCACAAGAAAACAAAGGGTTTTTCAGGGTGGCTCAGGCTCTGCTGTCGGCGTGTGCCTGCTCAGCCTGGCTCGTGCACGAGAGCATTTGAGTCTTTGTGTTTCTGGTCACCTTGCAGCAGATGCAGGCAGCGGTTTCTGTTCTCCCTTTGCACCCTGTTCTGCTGACACCTGCATTTTCCTCAGCCTGGAGGTGTGAATGCTTTACCTGCCACCACCTCCTGCTCCTGCAGAGCAGAAGATGGCATTTTGCGGGGAACCAGGGGGAGCCACGCCACTCACTTCTTCCTTATTAACTAGAAGGGAATAAAGTTGCAGAGGGATCAGATTTTGAGAAAGACCCAGAGTTCCAAAATGCTCCCAGAGGATAGATCCCTAATTACTCTCTAATTGCATTAGAGTTTAATTTGTTGTTGTTTTTACTGTAATGTTCCCTTCCTCGACAGTTTGCTTTGTTTCATTAACTAGGAATGGCTGGAGATGAATATTTGCAATATCAAAATTTGCCTGTTGTGCAGTGCTTGACAGGTTTCAGCCTTTCCTGTGCTGTCAGGGGCGCGGGTGACTTTGCCAGCCCCGGCTGTCTGGGACTCCAGCCCGGGGTGCAGTGCTCACCCAATGGCAGCATGTACACGGAGGTTTGGCCCTGGGAGTTTTGGTGGCTGTCCTGCTTCCAGGAGACATGGAAAAAGCTGAGCTGAGCTGTCCCCAGAGCAGCTTACAGGCAGCTGCTCTTCAAAAGACTTGTTTAATCCACTTCTCCTGAGCACAGCGGGGAGCAGGTCTGGAAATGAGTCTGGGAAGCTTCAAAAAGGGTTTTCAGGAGCTCCATTTAGAAAGCCATAGGGGAGAAGAATATTGTTGCTCTTAATTCTGAAGCAGAAATATATTTACTTCGCCTTGTTTAAGGGGAGATGGTGTAGAAGGTATAGTTAAGCTTAGACCTGCTTTTTGCCAATGCATCTTTGTTGGTGAAACAAATCCTGAAGGTGGGAGAGTATAAATAAACCTTTCCAGTCTATCAGTATCAACACTTGAGGCCCTAAAGGTGTCCCTTGTCTCCTGCTGTGATCTACTTGCTTATATATCACACATGTGTTACTTGTGTGTGTCACAAAGGGCACCTGAGCAAGGCCCCCACTGCCCGTGAGCTGGGTGTGATGGAGCTGCATGCACAGCTCTCAGAACGTGACACGAACATGAGGAGACATGAACTCAAAACTGCTCCTAAATTTGATCCAGCCACTTAAAAACAGTGGGTGGACCTGGTGGTGAAGTGAGACATTGGTATTTAAAGCTGACTTGAAGGATGCAGCCAGAGACATGACACCCAGCAGCGAGCTGTGAAGGTGAGACATGCTCTGGTTTCAAAATTCACCGAGAAAATGGGAAAAGCTTGGAGTGCTGGGTCTGCAGCACCTAGAGTGGCTTGTCAGAAACCCCCAGGAACGGGATGGAATTGAACACCCACTGCATTTGAAACCATAAATTAGTCGGTTAAACCCACTGTTGTACAGAATGCCGTGCAAGCCCCTCTCTTGTTTGATACATAATGAGCACGTGTGAGCTGATTGTATTAGAGACAGAAACTGCTGTGGCCTCAGTGTGTGATGAGGGTGCTCAGGCTGGCAGTTCCTCTGCTCTCAGCTGTAACCCTGCATCTCAGGACGCTGGTGGTGACTTCCACGTCTGTGCTTGCCACCTCCGAGCTTCAGTCTTGGCGGCAGTGACAGCACGTGGCAGAGGGAAACCAGAGCTTAGTTTGACTTGAAATGAAAACTAATTAATCAATTCTGTGTTTTCCATCCTACAATGTCACTAGTGAAAGCATCAAGATGATAACTGCGGATTCAACTGCTCATTTGAAAACACTAAGCAATTAGACAAGTTTATGACAATATTATTTCCTGCCACCAGAGATGATTCACGATACTACTAATTGTAGCAATAATTAATCCGTCTAATTTTCAAGCACGCAGCTGTAGTTCATGGTAGTCTGGCGGGGACAGGAGCCACGCAGTGTGTGGGGACCTGTTATTTTCTCTATTTCATTATCAGAGGGTTTTACTGCGCTTTGAGCTTGCCGTGCCTTGGTGAGGAGGTGCCGGGCTGCTCCCCGTGCCTGCTCCCGGAGGCACAGGCTGGGGGCTCCCAGCAGATCCCCACATCTGGGACAGGGTAGTGAAGACAGAGGCATGTGAGGAGCCGATTCATAGTGCTCTGCTCCGACAGTGGATAAGAAAGGACATTACAAAGCACCTGGGATGCTTTTGGTTTTGAAGAACATATGAGAAGCATTTTTGAGCCTTTTTTCCACCCAGCCAGACTGTAAGGCCGACAGCCATGGTTGCAGAATAACCTATAAACTCCACTTGGAAAACTGATGTATGAAACACATTAACTTGTTTTAATGTCTTTCTGTTGCTTCTGAGTACCACAGGGACGCCTAATAAATACTGTAGGAATTGGAGTTCCCAGACTGTGCAGGGAAAGGGAGACCTTTTCAAACCTATGAGTCAGAGCTGGTCTCTGAAAGGAGCAGCCAGTGCTCACCCTGGTGCGTGCCGAGCTCCAGCCCTTCTGAAATGGCAGTTTAATTTCTCACAAAAACAGAACAATTTGCATTTCTGGAGACCCTTTGGCAGACGGAGCTGGAGCACTGCAGTGGGCATTGATGAACCACTTCTCATTGCTCATCTATTGGTAAGGGACAGAATGGTGTTTTTTTCCAGAGGAGGAAATGAAACATGAATTATCCAAGTGGCTTGCTGAGATGCTCCCAAGCACAAGGAAGGCAGGTCTGACATAAAACTTAAAAGTCCAGTTCTGCTTAGTGTGGCTGAGAGTGGGAGATGCTCCTGCTACTTAGAAGAGAGCAAATGCAAACAAAAGGAGGGGTTTGTTTTTTCTTTTTTAAACCAAGGATGGACAAAGATAAAGAAAATGCTGTAGGAAGGATGTAAATGTTTTATGTTTTACTTAAGATAAAGCTCCTTGTTGTTTGCTGATGCTCACAAAGCTAATTGACAGATTACATGATAATAAGAAGGAGTTTAATGAAATCTGCTGATGCCCTTTAGAGGATGTGGAATTTGGATGTGCAGTTAAATGAGACCAGAGGTTTAGCTGCTCTGTGCTTACTGGGGGACTCTGGAAACATTTGCATTCCTGGTATCTTGTTTCTAAATCATTTCATCGATGACAAGAAGCTCTGCTGTAGCAGGGAGCTGTGGCTGAAGGGAGCAGAGTCCATCAGTCATCGCAAGCAGGGAGGATTCCTGGCCAGAGTTGCTCAACTGCCTTGGTGGCACCTGAGCTCCTGTAAATCCTCACCAGGTGGCACTTGGTGAGTCATCTCTGGCTGACAAATACAGGATGGGAGAGGAGCTCAGCCCACCTGCTGCACCTCGGCTGAAAACTCGTGGGTAACCAGGAGCATCCCTGCCTCTGCTGTCTCTAACTTGGTTAACCTCTGCTGGGCAGGGAGCATTTAGTGCTGTCAGCAGCAACAGTAAACTGATCTGGGGTTAGTGCTGCTGAGGCTGATTGTGGTTTTGGGAAGAGGTGCTTTAGTTTAGCCAGCTAGGCCAGCATGCAGGCTTTTATCAGGGATCCAGAATTAAAATAATCCCCCATCAGTGATGGACAGATTTGTTCTCTGGAGGCTTCTTCTAAGTCCATTGCCACCTTACACGGCTTTTCCTCTTGGGTTTCCGAGCTGAAGCTGATGGGGACTGACAAGCCCTGATTATGCAAAGTACCAGAGGCAACGGGCTGTCGGCCTGGGATGCGGCTTGCCTTGCTTCCTGCCATTTTGTGTGTTATTAGGGAGCCACTGGAAAAAGTAGGTCCTGCTTATCCAAAAATAAACGTGTCGTCCTGATGGTAGCTGCAGAGGAGGGCGGTGCGGGAGCCGCTCGCCGCCCGCTCCCCCTGCGCCGCGGGGCCCGCTCCGGGCAGCAGTGACCCCTGCCACCGGGGTGCCCACAGCCTGCCTGCGCCCACGCTCAAGGAGTGCAGAGACTATTTATGCGTCTTTTTGTGAGAAACCACCGTTTCCATAGCAACCATGAGCATCACATGGTAACCCTGGCTCTGCAGCGTGTAAGCCCGCAAGGCGCTTCGCTCTCCCCATGCTCCCTGGCCCCGCGACGCCCTGACGCCTGGCACGGTCCCTGGGGAGCCTGGGTCCCCGAGGGGCTGCAGCAGCCAGGGCGCATGACTGGGGGCACTGAGAGCTGCCAAAAATACGCCCTGGGTGGTGGGACGAGAGGAAGTGTGGAGGGACAGCAGTGGGATGTGGAGGCGAGCGGGAGCAGGCGCCAGGGTTTCAGACCAGCCTGTGCTGGACGAGGCATCCTCCCCAGGCTGGGGCTTGGCCAGGGCTTGGTCAAGGGGAATCTGTTCCTACAGGGAGGTGCCCGCAGTAGCTGGGTCCCGGGTCAGGATCCCTCCTTTGGTAACCATCCTAATGCAAGCGAGTCCCTCCCCTCTGCATCTGACTCCAGCAGCCCCTCTGTCTTGAGTGAAGTCTCGAAGGTTTCTGGACTGTCCCCCCTGCTAAGGGTTGAGCTGTGCCACCTGGCCGTGCTGGAGTGAGTGACAAAGCCCGTCCTTGAGGTGCGCAGGATGCAGAATCAATACCCTGAGGCACGAGATGCAATTGCTCTCCCTTCAGTTCCTACAAACTATATTAAAACAGTCACAATATATCAATCTCCTTTTTTAAAATGTATTTTTATTCAAATCAGCACGTTTGCAATTAAACGCTGCTACATGATGTAGTGTGAATAATTAGGAAAAATTCATGTGCTTAACGGGATACTTGCATTTGTAGGGGAGGAATGATGCTACTCCCAGAATTGCAGTGTGGCTCCCTCTAAACTTGGCAGTGTTCTTCCCTCATCTCCCCTGAGGCAGTTTGAGGCATGGAGGGCTTGTCTCCGCTGCACGCCCAGGTCTGTCGTTTGCTCTCTGAATCTATGTGCCTGTAATTTCCACTGCTTGCCTTTTGTTCCCACTTCAAACAGGCAGTAGGTCAAAAAGTCACCGTCTGGATTTTAGTGCCAGGCTTGAGCCTCTTGCTTTTGCTCCCCCATCGGGTGGGTGCTGTGCTGCCTGCCGTGGTGCAGGTAGGGGCTGCCTGGGCACACCTGGAGCCTTGGCCCTGCTGTTGTTCTGCCTGGAGGGCATTGCCTGTCTCTCCTGGCTTCCCTCTGCCAGAGAGCACTGCTCTTCCTGATGTGTTCATCAGGCTGTCTTCTTGCTTGGTGCTATTTATATAAATGGTACCTTGATGATTAGATGAGGAGATGGGAACATCTGGCAGCTTTCCCCCTAGCCCAGAGCTCGTGAGTCTTGGGAATTCAGTGAGACATCCCTGGCAATTTCCTCCCCACAGAGGCATGAAAGCCGAGAGGCTCTTTTCAAAAACACCGTCTCCATCCATCGAGAGGGGACTGTGGCTGTGTTTCTGTACCTTTCTTAGTCTTGGCAAACACAGAATCCCAGTGTGGTTTGGGTTGGAAAAGACCTTAAAGATCATCTCGTTCCAATTCCCTGCCATGGGCAGGGACATCTTCCACTAGCCCAGGTTTCTCCAAGCCCCGTCCAGCCTGTCCCCTTGGGCACTTCTATCAAGAAGTCAACCCCAGTAAATGAGCAACTTGCCTGCTTACACTGGGGGAAATTGTGTGAAGTTAGGCATTTAGGGTGCTGAGGTTGAGCCTCATCTGCACCGAGGCAGTCTCCCCCTTGTTCTCCACAACCTCTCCTCTCAGTGCTGACACATGCAGCAGCCACGTGCAGGATCTCTCCTGCTCCCCAGCTCATGCCACACACAATCTTGTTCTGATTTTCAAGGCTCCAATAAAGCGTGTCAAAATGCATCAAAGGCTCAGTGCAGAAGTGAAGCAAATTGACTCTGTAGAGGATTTAGGGAATGGAGGGAGTTGGGATAAACCCCAAACCAAAAAAGAACTGCAGGGAAGGTGAAGCATGGTAGAGACGGCAGATGTGCAGCACAGCTGGAGGGACATGGAACATCTTTGATTTGGCAGGAGAATGGGAAAAACCGAAAATAGCGCACACATCCTCTGGAGATGTGGCCTGTAGGGAGCTCCTTGTAGGTAGGGACACACCACCGCGACCTCTGGGACAACGGATTATCTGGGCTCCGTTACGCTGCCCTTGCTCCACCTCTCTGGGACTGTGGAGGGACAGCGAGGAAATGCAGGTGCTGGTACAGGCTGAGGCTGCAGATGCCATGGCTGTGAATTTGGGCTCTTGCATCAGCTCAGGCTGGGCTGCAGAGAGTCCGGTCATCACCCCGGGATGGCTTGTCCTGTCCTGTCTGTGGCTGCCAGGGAGAGCCAGCAGCACAGAACTGCCCCGGGCTGCCTCATCCCGGGCCTTTTCCTGGCTGCTGTGGCCTCCAGCACCCAGACTGTCCCAAGGCAATAAAAGCAGGAGGAGAATTGCACTCATGGAACAGGCTCAGCCATTGTCTTGTCATGCTGGGAAATCAGGCACTTCAAAAGGCAGTTTTGCATTTCTTCAGATGCCTTGATGTAAGTGCAGTGACAGAGTTGCTCAAAGCACATTAATTATTAGTAAAGGCTTTTTTTCTTTTTATTGCAAGACAAATTAAACAACAGACGAAAACAGGAGGTGTTACACGAGATGTTAATCCACGGGAGAGTGACAGCAGCAAAAGCCACAAATAATTCATAACATGAAAATCAGGACATTTAATTTTTGGCTTGTTGTTTGCATTTGGTGTTCGTGCACATGCTCAGTTGCCACTCCTCTTGTGCTCCAATATGGAGATTTCGGAAGCTGTTAATTTTGGAAGAGGTGATTATAGGCCTTCAGGAGTAAATCAGATAAGGGACCACAGTTTTTTTTCTTTCCTCTTGACTGGAAAAAACCAAGTTCCTGAATCCAGTGTTTCCAGTGGCACTCCTTGTCCTCGACTGGGCAATAGAAAAAAGGAAAGTGTACAGGAGTTCCTGGTGCACTGCAACCAACAGGGGATGGACCGAACACCTTGGGGAGCAGACTCCAGGAAAGGCACTCCTTATTCTGTGCTTCCATGAGCCCTCCCCAGAGGTGCGGGGTGAGGAAGAAGTTGGGTGCGTGGCTCTGCGGCTGCAGCAGCCAGGTCAGCGACTCCCAGGCTGTCTGCTGGAGCCTCCTCCGAGGCGTGAGGTGCGGAGTTCAGGCAGCAGTGACCCCGCGCCTTGGCTCCAGCCTCAGCCCCTTCCTGTGCTGTCCCCGTTGAACACTTCCCCTCCTGAGTGGGTGCTCTGAGTGATGGGCTTTGTGAGCAGCACAGGAGGAACCTTGGGAAGGGCCATGGGTCATCTGCTGCTGACACCCGGCTGGTCAGGTGAGGGCTGGTGCTGGATGTTCAGACTCCTACCCTGCGGTGATATGAAATCATCTGAAGCTTCTCAGGATTTTCATGAGTTTCTGCTCATTGTTGAAATATAGAAATAATTGACAGGGAACACCACCGAGACTGGTCTGTGAAGTGATGCAAAAGGTGAAACTTGGAATTAAAAAGACTCTATCTTGTTCATGTTTGCCATGTACTCTGGAACTGCTGCTACCAGTTTTGAATTTCCCATTATTAAAAACTTTATTTCACTATTTGCTGAGCTCATTGCTCGAAAACTGGGCAATGAACTTGAGAATAGGGTATGCAACAGTAAAAATAGAAGTGTCTTGCTAAGGAAAGATTTCTGGAAAGGAGATTACAGCAGCATTTGTCAGAAACATGATGGGAAGTGTTTGCTGGCAGTGCGAGGAGCTCCTGCTGCTGCTGCCACTGCTGTGAGAGCAGGGCCCAGGTGCTGTGGCAGCAGCAAAGGGCAGCAGCAGTCTGCACCTGCTGCTGGAGCTCCAGCCCTGACTGAGGTCCTGAAGCCGTTTCACTGGGTCTGGAGCCCAAAAGCACTTACTACAGGGGCACTTGCACCGCTCTCCTGTGTGGCAGGGACACATTCAGCACGTGACCCCATCTGGTGGGATTCAGGTGGTGCAAAGCATTTCCTTAGAAAGGAATTTGGCTTTGCATATATCTCTGATGTCAATTGTGGGTTGCTATCCTCTAAAATTTAGTGCAGCTTAGTTAGCACCTTTCTGGACATTGCCAAAAGCTGGAGTCAGTCTGATCAGATTGATTTTCATTGAGCTGTTACAGTCACTGAAACTGCTGAGAAGAATTGCAACCATATGGCACAAGGTATTGCAAACGAGGTCTCCTATGACACAGTGAGCCATTCCTGGAGATGCTGAGCTGACATGTGCAGAGGCCATGGATCTGGAGCAGGGAGGGGACTTGGCACGGGGGTGTGGCAGGGGAGGCCATAATAAACCCCCTGGAGGAGACGAAGCAATTGGCATTTTTGGTAGAGGCCCCATCACGTCCCCACCTGAGGAGAAGGACACTGGGAGTTTCAGACATTTATACCTCAGTGTGCAGACCAAGTGCTTCTGCTCAGCATGATAGTTTGTGTCCACGGTAATTCTTCAGTTCTCAGTAAGAAAAGTCTCTGAGAGTGTTCAGGGACGTGTCCCGCCCTGCTCAGCACCTGCCGTTGTCCTTGAGTGTCCCTCACAGGCGAGGACATGCTGATGGCTGGTGGCAGGGAAACCCCTCCCTTCCGTGCTGCATTTTGACAGATGGGCTGAGTGGTGAGGTCAGCTGAGGGCTGGTCAGTCCTGGAGTAGTTAGGCATGTGTGGGCAGGGAGAGTCACAGTGGTATTAAGTGATTAGAAATACATAAATATTAATTGCTTATGAACTCCCTTTATCACACTTGCAGGCAGAAGTAGTTAATAAATCACTGCTCGGATTAACCCGCAGAAGAGTAATGCAAAGTGTATCTGAGATGAGACAGAAATGGGGAAGGGAGCTTTTCTGGAGAGGAGGAACTGCTGGTTTTAGGCCAGGCACCCACCCCACAAAGCTGTGTTCTTTTTCCCAGGGTTTCATGTCTAGAGTCTGCCTCTTGCTGCAGAGGGGAGCCCTTGTGGCTCTGCAGAGAAGCCATCATGCAGCCTTGCTGTGGCTGTGGCATCTCTGTACCCGACCCTTTGTAGGAAGCAGACATTTGGATCTTGCATGCAACGGGGCTCCTGCGCAGATCCCCAGGAAAATACCAGCCCTGGACCTTCCCTGTGGTCTTTTTGCAAGAGCAGCCAGTGCCACCCTGGGGACTGCGGCAGCTTTGAAACCTGGGTGGTGGAGAGGGGCACGTTCATGCATTCATTTCACTGCATGTTATCTGGACATCCTTTGGTGGCTGCTGAGGAGGGGAAGAGACTTTTGCTCCTCTGTTGCATTTCTGTGGGGCAGGTAACCGTCCGTTTTCTCAAATCAATGGCTGGTGCTTGAGTTTAAACTTTGTTCTGGGGCTGTCGGTTTCAGTGGTAACTTTGCGAGGGTGATTTCTATAAATGGGTGCTGGTAGTGGATTGCTCGTGTAGAAACCTTCCTTGCTAAGGTGAATCTATTACTTTTTGTCAAAATTTAATTTTGCCTAGAGCAGTTATTGTTACCAGAGGTTTCTAATGATTTTAAGTGGCCACGCTTACATATGCTTGAATCCTCATAGCAGTTTAGCCTAATACATTCATGCAAAAGCATGAAGGAGGCATTGCTTCCATTTGTTCTTTTGTTCTTCCTAATCCCCATTCCTCTCTGCTCTGCCTTGCTGTCCTTTTCATCACCGTGAAAAAGCAACAGTGAAGCCCTCTGCCAGGATCCCAGGCATGAGGACTCCCCGTTACATTTCTGCACCTGGGTAAGGGGACCCTGCCATCCTGCAGGCTCTGGCAGTCCCGGGCTTGCTGTGTTTCCCGGCAGCACAGGGAGCTTTCAGGTAACCAGGATCTGCTGCTGCTCACCTGTGCTTGAAGCCAGGCAAAGAGAGCTGGTCCCTGAAGTGCTCTGGGAGAGAAGGGTCGCCCCATCCTCCTGCCAGTGGTTCCACGGGAGTGTGGCAGTTTGGAGACAGCACTGGGATCCGAGGAGCTGCTTGGGGAGGTCAGAGCAACCCGGTGCCAGGCTGTCCTGCACCGAGAGTGGAACAGAGGCAACTGTGCCTCACTGAGATGCTCAAGTGATGCCAGGCAGAGCAGTGGGGAAGATGCACCAGGATTTGGGAGCAGGCCAGGAGAGTGGGAGCTTCTGTCAGGTGTAACTGTGCTCTGGGTGCATTATGTGAGGGTCTCCTGTTGCAGGGAGACTTTTATTAGGTAACTCAGATATTTACACATGAATCATGGTACACAGCAGTCACATCATCAGGAGAACCATCATGTTCTCCTGGTGCTGAACGTGTGGTATTGAGGGGAACACATCCTACACCTGTAGCAGAAGTTACTGCTTAGAGAAAATGCCTGAGATGAGTTTCTGGATAAGCCTGTTCAGCCCCTGCTGCTACAAAGGGGGACAGACAATTCCATTTGAGGAAAATAGGCTTAGGCTCTGTTATCAGAGCACAGAATGCTGAACTAATACTGAGAAGCTTTTGATTTACTCTGATTTTTGCAATGAGGGTTTGTGCTAGCATTGCAGGCTGCATGCAAATGAAGGTGATGTTACCTGTCTCTGGCTTGGTTGCTGGACTGGGGCTTAATGAGATTCTTTGGTTTGCTTTGTGTCAGTCTGTTGGAGTTAAGTGAGATTTCTTCCTCCCACTTTGTTTTGCCTTTGATGCAATTTTGCAACACTTCTTGTATTCCTAAAAGGGTCTTTTGGTGTCTTTGAAAGTTTCTCAATGCAACATCTCTCTGGACAGAGTGAATGAAGATTAAAACTAGGCAGATAGCAAGAGAAAACAAGCAAATGTCTTTGCAGAATCAAACAAAGAGCAAGGGCAGCAGCAGAGGAGCTCTGAGATTTGTCTTTTCTTGGGTAAACCAGAACACCTGAGCAAGCCTTTTCCTGGAGCTCGGGCCGGCTGTCTCTGGTGTCAGCTCAGCTGCTTGTTTTCATAAAATATGCAGGGACCACAGTAACTGTGGGATGGCAGGACCCTGGGGATGTGGCACAACCACCTCCAGCTCTGCTGCACAGCCTGGCACTGACCAGCCTTTCTCCACCCGACTTTGTCTGCTAATGAGATCTCCTAGCATGTTCATTTCCATGTTATTTTTCTTCCCAGTCACTGGAATGAACTCTATAAAACCTGTGTTATCAGTCTTCATTATGTTCAGGTTTGTTATGATTGTGAATTAATAGATTTTATCTTGGCATTAGTCAGAAGGCACCAGCCTCTCTTTTCCCTCCTACTTTGCATAGGGGTTGGTTTTAAATTGTCTCTCTATGTAACTGCTTCTGTTGTTTTCTGGCTCTGCTTGGGTTCAGTTTGTTTTAAGCCTCAACCTTCCTGATACACCCCTTGATTGTGAGTTCAGAGCTGTATACCTGCAGTGGCACAAGGAGCAGGCTACGAACGGAGGAGCAACGTGTTCCTGTGAATCAGGGCACTCAGCAAGCTGGGTTTAAAGGTGCAAGTGTCCTCGTAGAAAGTTCTGGGGAACACATAAATATTTAAACAGCTGCTGGAGAACAGCACAGCCCAGTAAATCATCCAAACAATTTTCTTCCACATCTAAATTGAGAAATACAGAAGAGTGCTCTTTCAGCTTAAAACCACCTTCCTCCAAGTTGTGATGCTTGTTTGCCTTCTCTATAAAAGGCTTTATAAGCTCTTTTATGTTGTATAACAAATGGTCAAGCACGTTTTGAGCCATGGGCGATCTCTGCTGCAGCTGGTTCTGTGCATGGTGTTTCTAGATAGGAAAGGTGGTGAAGAACAGCCGTTCCCAGATGGATGTCACGGCAGGACAGCCGTGCCATGGAGCCCGTGCTGCGTCTGTGCCCGGAGGCGTTCAGAGGGCGGGTGCTGCTTGGGCACACCTGGCCCCTTGTGTCCGACTGCTCCCCCTGCAGCAGAGAAGGGGGCACGCTCTGGTCCCCAGCAGCGCCCAGGAACTGCCCAGGGCGAGGAATGAACGCTTGACACGGGCTGTTGGTGCATGAACCTGGGGACTCTGCATGGGACGTATTGGGGGTGTGGTGGGGACTGTCTGTGTGCCACACCTGCACCTGTATAACATTGGTTTCATTCCCTCATGGTGCCAAGAACCGCTTGGCTCAAGTGTTGCCTTGCCCTTGGCTCTATAGGAGCCTTGTCAGACATAGCTGCCTGCTTTCTGTGACTGATTCTGCTTCTTGTCTCTTCTCTCTGCCATGAACAGATGAAATCCTCTGACATCGACCAGGAGTTGTTCACTGAAAGTTACTGCAAGGTGTGCAGTGCTCAGCTGATCTCCGAGTCCCAGCGCGTGGCCCATTATGAGGTAGGATGTTCTCGGTCTGTCCCTCCACCTTTGCAGTTCTGCTCTGAAGACTCAGGACTCGAAGAACTGTTTTTACTGGTGGCATCTTCCTCTGCCAGTGATGTCACTGCAGCGGTGTCTGCTGCGTGTCTGGCTTTTTCTTCTGTTTTTGCCAAGTCAGCTTGCAATTTGATCGGGACTGAAGGAAACACAGTTAGCAAGGAGAGCAATTAAGAGTGCAGCAAAACAAGCTCAGGTTGTATTAAATGTGCTGCACTGTGGTTTGCTGAGTAGGAATCACTGATTGGGCAGAGAATAGATTAGAATTTGTGAATGTATTTAAGCACTTAGGAGGTAGCAAGCAATGAATAATTAGAAAGGATGGATTATTAGAGACATGTTAGAACAGCAATTAACAGCACTGCATATCTTCAAAACAAACTGAAATACATTCCTATTAAACAAGGAGGAAATTATGGAGGGATATGATGCTGTAAAATCCTTCAGGAAAGGAAACCCACTGCCTGAGTGTAGATCCTGCCACAGTGAGGGGCTGTTGATGTTCACCCAATGGGAGAATGGAGAGTTTCAGGTTCAAATGCAGAAGAGGTGCAGGGTCACTGTGTGGTGGCTGTGCACGAGGGACCATCCTCCCCTGGGGGCGTGTGAGGTGCTCCAGCCTGTCCTGGAGGACTCCAGAAGTGGTGCACGTCTACATTATCTATATTACATAGTGTATATATAGAGAATAAACTATATTAACTCTGTATAGTCATCATATATAATCTGGAGATAACATAGATATTTGGATAATATGGAATAATTTGGTTTGATTTGATGGTCTTGGAGGGCTTCTCCAACCTAAACGGTTCTGTGATTCTGTGTGACGAGCCAGGGGATGAGGGACTTCTGCACTCACGGGAGCTGTGTTTTGCTCCTGTTTTTGGTTACACAGAGTCTGCCAGTGTCTGCAGAGTTCCAACATGCAGAGTTTGTGCACAGGCACCTGGAAGATGAAGTTACCGCAAGCGTTTGCTTGACTCGAGTGTTTTGCAATTGATACACGAGGGAGACATTTGTGTGGCCAGGGGAGAATGTACGGGAAGCTGAATGTACACGATCTGAGGATGCTGGGCTGCATTAATTAACAATGGGAACAAGAATGCACGTTTGCTTGTAGGGCACTTTACATGTCTGTTTTGGTGAATTTCTCAGGAGCTCTTCTGTAACTGCTCCTCTGGCTGCCCTCAGTGTGCAGCAGAGATCCCTGGCAACTCTGTGAAGGCTGCAGTTTTAGGGACACCTTCCAGATCTTGATACTGGGCACCATGGATGCCACATTTTGTCTACAGGAGGCAGGAGCATTGCTGCAGAAACAGGAGAAGCGCCTGGTGAGCCACAGGGTGCCCAGCCAATCTTGTCTCCTTTGCACCTGTCATTGTAGGTATGAGCTGAATCATTAATTCATAGCAGATGTTTTTGAAATGTGGAAAACAACACTGTTTTCTGTTGTATATTTTAGTGCGAGGTGTTGTGCTCGTTTGTCATCCGCTGTGAAATCCCAGCAGACGCTGTAGACGTTCGGCACAATAATGTCATTCCCAAACCTTGCTGGGGGGTTGCATAACACAGAGCAGAGGCATGGAGTGAGCGAGCTGTGAAGACTAGTTAGGGTCCCCTCCGGGGGCCCAGAGGCTGGGAGTGCCCGTGCCCCGTGGCTGTGCCACGCTTTGCTGCTCTCAGCAGGGAGCAGTGTCCCTTTGGGGCATCTGTTCTGGTCACCACTCCCGAGCATGATGCTCGTTCTCCTGGTAACCTTCTGGCACCCTGGTCCCAAAAGCCCACAGGCACGGTGGGAGGCTGAAAACCTGCCCTGAGGTTTTCTGGGGAGGTGGAGTTGGGGGCTCCATCCTGCCTGAGGCTGCTAGCCCTTGCTGCGGGCCATTAGTTAATAGCAGGAATGTAAAATTCACTGTTTCTTTCTAATTATCCAAGTAGCTGGTCACAATTTCCACACCTTTTTTTTTTTCCTTCTTACTTTTAAAAACTGTTCTATAGTTAAAAACTGATTCTTTTCATAGAGGAAATATCAGCTTCAGAAGACTAAATTTTCTGCAAATCCATTTTCAGGAGCTACCCGTGGGCACTGAGGGCCCTTGATGCAGCCGGGGATGCTGGGTGCCAGGGCTCTGTCTGGGTTTGTTTTGGTCAGCAGCGCCCTTATCCTTCCTGAGCAAGCCTGGAGAGAAAGGGAATTGATCCACTGCCTCGCTAGCGCAGTCAAGTGAGCTCTACAGCCCTTGTGCCAGGGACTGGAATCTTGGCTCTCTGTGCATGCAAAATAAGACATTTCTCTGTAAGAAAATAGAGGGAAACAGCCTATGAAAGGGGGACGATTTTATCTTGCCAAACAGGAATAGTCAGTTCCAATCGCTGTCTCATCTCCTTCTCCAAATCACCAACCAATAACTTTTCTTCTGTGCTACTTTGCCAGGAACAAAAAATGATTTTATGTCAGTCACGCAGTATTAAGCAATATTATTTCCAAGGGCAAGTGTAGTGGAAAAATGACAAAAGGATCAGAGTGTTTGCAGCATATTTTTGCTTCCAACTTGACATACAGCAAATACTGCCTTTATTACATGTGCTTCGTGCAACTGCGTTTCCAGCTTTGTCTGATGTGTCTGATGCACCCTGGCTCCCCTTCCCATCCTGGTGAAACTGCCAGGTCCTGCCCTCCTCTCCAGGGTTCACCCCAGGACAAAGCTGAGCCCAGTGGCTGCCTTGGGATATTGACTTGTAATGACGTTCCCGAGTGAGGAAATGCCTTAACAAGCTCAGTGCACACTGCGGTGCCGAGCGTCTCAAGGGGTTGATGCTGGGCAGCTTTTGTGCAGCCGTGAGTAGGAGATGAGACAAACCTTACTGGTTGGTGTTGATGCCTGAAAGAGTGTGCGTTTGCATATTTTAATTCTTAAAGCAAATTAATATCTTAATTTGTCCCCTGAACTATCAGAAAACTCTCTTCCCACTTCTGCTTCTGGAATAAAGCAGCAAAGCACAGATGCCTGAGACAATCCCTGGGTGACGCTCACGGTGCTGCTGTGACGGGCCGAGTATCCCTGAGGTACCCTGGCTGCCCACGCGTTCCTCCTTGGCAGGAACAAAGGGGAGCAGGGTGGCTGTTTGGGTGCAGAATCCGTGCGCTGCAGGTGGTGGCTGGGTGCCAGGGGCGATGGCCAGTGCGGGGAGGGCATTGCACACCTCCTGCTCCAGTGCTGCTTGCAAGGGGCGACAGGGTGCCGCGCTTGCTGCAATGCCTCTGGAAGTCTCTGCCCCAGAAATTAGTTTTTTCTTATCTGTATCTCTGCATCTTTCCTTCCTCTGGAGCCGGAAGCCTCTTTGCTGCTGGATTCTCCCTGGATCACCTATAATTGAACACTTCCTTCCAGCTCTGTCTTTCAGAGAGGTTGTATTAGTCACTTTGGTGACCTGCTCTGTAAATTAAAAAGCTAAAACAGAGAGAGCTAAGGTTTCTTAGTTAGCTCTGAGTCCTCATCTATGTAGAAGTGTTCACAGCCATTAGGAAGATGTTACCATTCATTTTCATGTTTCCCCTTGAAAATCCTGCAGGAAAATTACCTCATATACAAAGTTGCTCTCAGATTTCACCCTGAGCTGCACATTCATCACCACATTTCCTCCTCAGCTGCTGTAATGCTTTTCTCCATTTTCTCCATAATCTTTATTGCTTCAGGTGTTCAGATAGCGCTTTGCTTTTCCATTTAAAATGAAGGAAGATCCCAGGGCTGGAGGAAGAGCAGCCCAGGAGGGAGCCATGGAAGTGTCGACTCACCTTATGGGGTGAGGGAATGCTGCTTGAATGCTTGTGGTGGAGCAGCAGGGGAGGGCAGAGGCAAGGTGTATTAAAATTCAAATGCAGAAGAAACTGGGGAGAACAAATCAAGTGCCGTGCCCTTTGGCTCCTCTCTGGAGCTGAGCGCGCTTTGGAATTTCTCACTCTGTCTCCGGAGTGAAGCAGGCGAGTGGTATCGACAGCCTCATCAATACTCCTTGTCTGCACGGGCTGGAGTGGTGCTGGGGTTAATCTGCTTCCAGTTGGGCTGTCCTTGGCTGCAAACGGCATGAAGAGATGGCTTGTCTGAAGGAATAATAAACATTGTTTACTATTGGCACATTAGTGCCTTAAGGATCAAGATGTGTGTGCTCAGAAAGGCAATCCTGTGTCTGAAATATTAATGTTCTGCAAGAGCACATACTCTGTTTAACAAAATAAATGCTATGCCAGCAAGCAAGGAGCTGGAATGTTATGTTTCTACTCCCAGCTCCCTGTGTGAGATGCTGCAGGCATTTCCAGGATGGAGGGGTGGAAAGGATGTGCTTTAGCCGAAGAAAAAGGCTGCACAGGGCTGTTGTGTGTCAGGTTCTTCTGATGTCAGTGATCATGGAGGGGAAAGTGATGTTCGCTGGCCACGATCTCTCCCGTATGTTCTGCCACTGTTGCTGCTCACCTGCCGTGTTGTGTCTTGCTTTGGTGGCAGTAACATGTAAATCCTTCGGAGGATGAAGGAGGAGGGGACATCCTACCCGCAGTTCCCATGTCCTTCCCCACCACTGCTGGAATCTGCTCTGCTGTGGTGTTCATGGTTTTTGATGGCTGCTCAAACATTACTGTTGTCCTGCAGATTGTGCTGGTGTTTGATAGAAGAACCTCGGCTTGAGGAGAAAAAGCTAAGGAGAGCATATTTGTAGAGATGATGAACGTGCTGCTCCGTTCTTTTTGTGTGCACATGCAGGCCTGCTACAGATATTCCTGGGCAGTTTGTGTTGTGGCAACAGCCCCAGTTAAAATATGTTGAGGTAAATGTGGCCACCCACTGCATATGAGGGAGAGAGGTGGGTGCCAGTGTTGTAGGGCACAAGGCTCGTGCTTCCTTTCTGCACACAGGGCAGCAGCAGCTGCTGCATCACGGTGGGCTCTGGGAACCAGTGGAGATGGGATGGGACTTTACAAGGCTCTATGTTACTGCTCTGTTGTCAACATTAATGGCTGAACATTATTTTTAATGCACTACCAGTGTCAAAATCTATTGCTGAACAGCAGCAACAGCGGAGCAGATGAAGCCCTGTGCACAGCTCCCTTCCCAGGTACCTCTGCACAGAGGCCTATTGCTGTCTAAAAATAGATGAAGTTAAAAGGTCTTTCCAGAGCAGCAGTAAAACACACTGGGAAAATGGGACCCCAGGGTTAGCAGTAATGGAGAGGCGTAAGGGATGCCACATTAAGGCTTCATGGAATGAAAGCAAAGAAAGGTTGCACTGGCTCACCCCGGCCAGTGTCTCCAGGAGACAAGTTCCTGCAGCTCTTGCCTTTCCACAGCATTCCCTTCCTGATCCTGCTGCACGGGAGGGCACCTCTTTGTTCCAGGTATTCGCTCTTGCTTGTCTTTAATATTTTAAACTTGCAACCCGTGTTTGGATTGGGGTTCTTGGTGTTTGAAAGCAGAGTCTTCAGTTCTCGCCGTGTGTTGTGACAGACCCGCCCCCGCGCGCTCGGGGCTGACGGGCTCTCAGGAGTGACTGGCACTGATGCACTGTAGCAGGGATTTGTTTGAGACAGCGAAGATGGAATGGGAGCAGCAGCACTGCCGCTGGTGCTGCCATGCTGCAGAGCTGGGGCTGGGCAGCTCTCATGCACAGCAGACACTGTATTTGTGTTAACTCTTCTGCTGCCTGCCTGGTACCAGCAGTGAAGTCCACCCACACCTCCAACATCTGTACCCAACAGCAGTGTGGCCCGAGATGAGGGACCTGAGCTGCAGCTGCAGGTGAGCAGCAAGGATTTAGCTTGCTGTGTGGAGCACATTTCAGAAGTTCCCCGCCTGCTCGCCCTGTCCCTGCATCCCCTTTCCCTTGGCATGTTTACAGAATCGTAGGATGGGTTGGGTTGGAAGGGACCTTTAAAGGTCTTGTCCAACCCGTGTCTAGAGCAGGGACACCTTCGGCTCAATCAGGTTGCTCAGGGAGGTTCATTTCCTGGAAAGATCCTTTAATACCAGTGGAGGAGTAAATGCATGGTTGCATTAGTGTAGATGTAAGATCCACCTGCAGAAGGAATGTGAGGGAGTGATGTTAGAAGGGACTGCCGGTGGGTTCGGCGAGGAGCAGGTGCCGTGGTGGCCCCAGGTGTGGGGGGCAGGTCTGTGGGCGGCAGCACCACGTGAGCCAGGCGCTGGGCCTGGCTGCTCCTGCAGTGCTGCTCTGGAAACAGCCTCTAAGGAGAGGTACTTCCTCTCCACAGGGCACCCAGCAGTGTGTTGGACAAGAGATACTTTGATTACAGTCAAAACTGATATCGTATGAAGCAGTAAAGCTAAAGATCACAGCTGAAATGGTGATTCCTGAGACAGAAAATTCATGCTCAGGATCCCCACTTGGAGTCAGCCTGGCGAGCCGGGCGGAATGATTGCAGATGTAAGGAAGTGGAGCTAGTGGTTGCTTGGCTGAATAGATCCTCAGTAGTTGCCTTAACGTGTAAACAAATCAATGTCCAAACCAATAAGGTGCCTCCCTGTTGCTTGTAGCAGCCGGTGTAATGGGGGTCAGAATTCAGCTGAGCACTCGGGAACTGCAGACACATATCTGTGTGCCCAGGAGGGCAAAAGCATGAGTAGACACTTTTTAGAAAATGAACTCATGGAGGAAAAAGGGGAAGTTGATAGAAATGACCATAAATTATAAATGAGGCTTTTCAAAAATTACAAAGGGAGAAAAAGGACATTGGCATCCAGCAGTGTCTGGAATAACAGCCGGGAGTTCAGCTCTGCAGCGAGCCACGGGGATTTTGACAGTGTTTGCTGTGTGGGTAGTAGAGGCAGAAAAGGGAAGGCATTTGCTGAAAATACTTCTCTTGTCTATTTAAAAAATGCAGAGGATGTTGTTATATCATAGAGGAAGGAATAGATTGGTTCCATTCCAGTAGAAATTTGGAAGGTTGTTAGGCAGCAATTACAAATTCCAGAATGATGCCGTTTAGGTCAGCAGGTCCGGTAATTCACAGTGGGTGCTTGAAGGGCACTGGCCACATGCTGTGCACTGTCACTGCTGACCCTCTGTGGGCATGGGAAAGTGGAGGAAGTTTCCAGGGGGAAGCAAGCACAGAGCCGGGCAGGGCAGGGCCGGGGGTCCCGTGCGGGGAGCCGGAGCTGTCCAGCTTGGCACAGCTCCTGGGCACAGCGTGCTCGGGAAGGGGGCTGCAGGGCGATGTAACTGGGTTTCTGCTCAGCTTTGGAGAACTGGGCCAGCCAAAATAACTTTCTCTCTTTTGATGAGATTAACAAGTAGGGCCAATACAGATAATAAAATTGGTGTAATCATGTGACTGCGTGTTGCATGGCAATTTAATTAAGAAACTGCCAGCACATAAAAAATCAACACGGTGTACACTAAAAGGATTAAAACCCAACCAATGGCCTTCTGAAAAAGAATTCATTACAGACGAAGAGAAGCTAGAGCCATTTGGGCTGCCATGGTGGTTCCTTCCTTCATCTCGCACCTGTGTCGCTGCTGGTGCTTGGTGCAGCCACGTGCTCTCCCATGTGGGGGTCCCTGGCCTTTGGCTGGAGAAGAGGTCACAGAGAAGAAAGAGCAGGAGAGGAAAGGTAAACTGCCCAAAACCGTAAAGCTGCCAGCACAGGAGGGAGCAAGGATTGATGAAGGGATATATGGGGAACAGGGAAATGAGATTATGTGCTAGCACAGCCTGAGGGAAGCTGCAGAGATAGTTGATTTGAACCTGATGATGGGAGATGGGAAGAACGCCCTGACGAGTGAAGTGCTTTAGACTGCCAGGTCGGCTTGAATCAGTGGTGTAAAGTGGGAGCAGTTGTGGGTCCGTGATGGGGCGCCTGAGCTCATGCAGCTGGTGAGGGATCTCCTCTCCCAGACCCCTGGACAAACGCAGGGAAGGGAAGAGAAGATCTGTGCGTGTCCGTGTGTCCTGGCCAGCCCCGGGCTATAAACCCTTAGCTGGCAACTTCTGGCCATGTGAAGGGAGCTGGGTCAATCCTCCCCAGAGAAGGGGTGAGAAGCCCCTCCATCAAACAGGGCGAACAGGGCTGCGTGTCCCAAACCAGCCCCGGCCGCGGCTCCCGGGGCCCCGCCAGCCGCCGCCGCTCCCGCAGAGACCTCGCTGCCTGCTCTCGCCGCTTGCTCCAGGCAGAGCGTGCTGCAAAACCTGATTTATGCAGAATCAAATTGCATTTCATAGCACAATTTAGCTCTGCTTTGCCCTTCTATGTTTTAGGGTTGAATTGCCAGAACTTTGCTGTCTCTGCCACGATCTTCTGTATTAGAGTAGATTTGATAGAGATAGAAATGATCCGTTTATTTGCTTTTATTGATGAGCCTTACAGTAGCAAATGAGCTTGCAATGCAGAACTCTGCAGCAGCTGTGTGAAAACAGACTCTGTCTGAGCTCCCTGCATAGTCAGGGCTGATTTTCAAGCCTGCAATATTAAACCAGACTTAGTGCCTTTGAAAGGTGCTGTTCCCACTAGACAGGAAAGTGAAAATGCCTTTGGCGTAACACTTTGTACAGCTACAAAAGAAATACTCATGGGCACAGAAACACCCTTATTGCACCCAAAATGAGGTTGTGGTGGCTGTTGGAGGTGCCTCCACAAGGCAGTGTGCTCGTTCTGCACTGAGGATTTACAGATGTGGTTTTATCTTTCCCAAGGCTTGCGCATGCGGTGAGATGGATCAAAATGGGAGCTGGAGGTGCCCTAATCCCAGTTTATCCCAGTTTTCTGGCTCCTGTTTGTGGTTCTTCCTTTGCCCCCTCCCATGTGTCTGGCACTTGCCCTCCTTGTGCCTTGAAGCTGCAGATTTTCAGTAGGGAGAGGATAACCCGCAGTGCTGTTTGCAAGCAGCACACTAAGAATAATCACTGTGCTCCTGCCATGCTCCTGCTGGGGTGTTGGGATGATAAATACACATGTAAATGTAGAAAATGCCAGAGATAAAATGGATGACAAATGGGCTGTGCTTCCTCTGCTCCTCAGAGGGAAGGAGACGCTCACCACATGCGCGCGGAGGCCAGGGATGATTTTAAGCTCCGCTTTTATGACCGTAAGATAATAAGGTTGCATAAGGAGCTGTGTAGTTTTAAATTATGCCAAACATAAGTTATTTCTTTACCTTGGCTTTCACAGATCCAAACAAATGCGTCAAGAGAGGTGAGAGGTGTTTTACAGGAGGCTGAAGGTTTGCTGTCTTTTAACGCTGACATTTGGGCATCGTTTATGGTCCAGCTGAGCACCATGGAGCGGAATCATAAAAATGATTCCTCTTAACATCTTTGCAGCCTATACACACCCAGCAACCCCTCCCAAATATTTTACCCTCTAAACTGAGCAGGCTGTGGCTGTGTGCGCGTGGGCATCGTGACGTGCTGGATGAACTCAACCGAGGGAAGAGCCTCGTGACTATGGGGAGGATGACTCGAGGGAGGCTGACTGCTCTGCGGGATGTCAGTGCTCAGGGAAGAAATTCAGCTGAAAAACTCTGGCCACATTGCCTTTACAGTGTGTTTGACTGGCCCTGTGTGGTGCAAGGGACCCGCCAAGCATCACTTCAGGCAGGAAGTTGGGACTTCAGCCAAGCACCAGGAGTGGCGCTGCACCTCTGTCCTGTGCATTTCAAACATCTATTTTGTCATTTTCTAATTATGCAGTCGCTGTCTGGGTTGCTCATGTGACAGCTGGAGCTTTGGGGTTTCCTGCACTTCGCTCTGACCATGGCAGGTCACATTTGCTAAATGCAGCAGGAAGACAAGCTGGGGACAGATATTTGACATTATTTATCTTGACTGATTTGCTCTGTGGAAAAAATTATTGCATAGTCACATTTCTGCATGCGAATACAAATATAGCTCCCTGCAAATTTAGCTCCAAGTTTATACCACAGGAAAAAGAATGTTCCAGAACATGCTAATGATAATTTAATATTTTTAAATTGCAGCTCTGTGATCTGAAATTACAATATTACGGGGCTGTTGTTCTGTGGGCCAGTTGGAAAGGGTGATTCAAAGGAAACATTTGCATGGTAACATCTCCCCATGTGTCTGCTGCCCGTGTGCTGGGTGCAGGTATTTTGTGGCTGCAGGCTTTTCCACCCTGCATCTGCTGGAAGACAAGACCTGATGTAAGTCAGGGTTTTGAAGGTTTATGTCTGTGCTCCTGCTGTAGAAGCTTTAAAATCTTCCTTTAAGTCTTGCAAGTCCCAAGGATTTGCTTTGGCTGCTGCTGCTGGGGTCACCAGGGGATCTCGTGTCTCTTCTAACCCTCACCTGCCAGTGAGCTCCAGCTGTGCCCAAAGGCAGCGTGAAACCTGCTTGCGTCTCCCTCATGGGAGATTTTTTATCTCTCTTATATTTTATCATTCTAGAAGCATAGGAGCTGTGGATTTGGTTTGTGTGCGTGCCTCTGACACCTCAGGATGCTGTTGTGTCTCTGGCTGAAGCTCAGTAACCCCCGTCCTTCAATCTGCCCCACCATGGAAATGGTCTGATAACAAATGCTGTCCTTCCCTCGCTGTCTGATCCCTGCTGTGTCTTGGGGAGCCTGCAGGCAGCGGGACTTGGAGAGGGGCCAGGGTGGACCATTTATTCTGCTAATGGCAGGTTTCATACCACAGCTCATTTCAGCCGGTGCGGAGCTCTGTGAAAACTCTGGGAAGTGCAAATGCTCCTCACCTGCATCCTTCCCCCTCTTCTGCTCTGGTGTGGGATATATATGCCAAGGGGATGTGAAATCTGACTGTGGGTTGGTGTAGTGAGCACAGCAACAGAGCCTCTTGCTTCTTGTAACTTCAGTTCTCCTTTTTCTTTTCTTTTTGCATTCCAGAGTCGGAAGCACGCCAGCAAAGTCCGCCTCTATTACATGCTTCACCCCATCGATGGAGGCTGCCCGGCAAAAAAGCTCCGGTCAGAAAATGTGGGTATAATCCAAGTCCCTGTTTATTCAGCTGCTTTGTGAATCACTGACTCGGGGCTACAACATTCTCTCTGTTACAGCCACAGTTGATCAGGTGCCCGGAGGTAACATTTAGATTAGCTGAAATGTGAAGTAACTGGAAATAATTTTCAGTAAACTGCACAAGAATTATTATGTGCATCAGCAACAGTAATTGCGTTTTTAGTTATTCGAATGTTCTTTCATAGGAAGAAATAGGCTGGTAGCAAATACTCAGGGGTTACTCCATTTCTGTGTGATGGCTGGGTTTGCTGGTGAGCAGCTGGGGCGGGGGACGGGGCGATGCCTGCGGGAGGCTCGTGCCTCCAGGCGTGGGGTGGTGGCCACTCTGGGGTGCTGCTGGCAGGGCCGTTGTGGTTGCTCTGTGTGGAGCAGCACTGAGGTCACTTCCAGACCCCTTCACCCAACTTCAGCGCGTGACACCGCTCTCAAGGGTGCATGTGCACCTCAGCGAGGGATATGGAGGACAGAGAACAAATCAGACCTCAAATAAGTCAAAGTTGAACTATTTCCCACTGCTTTTGTGAAAGGCAATATGGAGAAGGAATGTAGTTCTGTGTTTGCTGATGCTTTTGCCAAGGGCAGCCCTAGTGGGGGTGGATTAACGCGTCCTCATGTTCTAGGTGAATGCTAGGCTAGGCCAGACCTAAATTCTAAAATTATTTGTGTTATAAAAATATAGCAGGGAAAATCTGCCAACATTTACAGCCCAAAGTAGGCCTGTTGCTGATCAGACATTATGCAAGCGTTTGCATTTAGAGGGAACAGAACGATTTAGGACGTCTCCAGTGCTGCACAGTAACATCCCTGCCACGTGCACGTGCGGTGCCCGATCCCAGCAGTGTCACTCAGGCCGTGGCACAGCGACTTTAATGAGTGTTAGAAACAACCCGTGAAAACCAATTAAATTCGTGTAGAAGTATCTGCAACTAAAAAGGGAATATTAGCCTTTTTTTCATCAAAACTGGTACATGGCTGGATGCCATTGGGTTGGTGTTCTGCTGACCACGGAACTGGCACCTTGTCCTTCTGCAGGAGGGAGAGGTGGCTGCAGTTGAGGATACTCGGTGCAGTGGGATTGGAAACAGTATTTGCTTCCTGACCTTTCTGTGAGGCGAAGGGAGGGCTTGGCTATTGCTTGAGGATTGCAAAGACACTGCATTTCCAAAACACCCGTTGGGCCTTTGGAGTGAGAAGCAGAAGGCTTATACAAGTAATCTTCCAATGGATAACAACTCGGTTGTTGTGCTCTTCATTATTGGTTTAATTTGGTGTGGAGGAGGGGAAAAACTTCATGTCTTGACCTGTCATGTTAAATTTCTGCTTAACATTTCAGATGAAAGTAATTTGAGAAGCTATCAGGGCCCTACTGAAATCAGGAGTTACTTCTTTAAGTCCTGGTATTGGTGAATTGGGTTTAAATCTTGCTTTTCACCCTGTTTATGATCAGAACAGACATGGTGAAAATGTCTGATGTGTTACAAAGCACATTTTTTGGGATGGGAGAAAAGCCTTCAAATCCTTTCTAGTCCTGCTTGTACTGTAAGACAGCAAATTGCTTTAACCAACTTCGTCTTCCTTAAGGAGGAAAGGGCTTATAACAGCGAGGATGAATGGTTTGAGGGAAAGTAGCATAATATCAGATTCTATTGCTGAGGTGATGTGTGTCCTGCAAAGTGGTGTTGGGGGTGTTGGAGCCAAGGGCTTGTGCCTCTCTGCCTCGGGAGGCTTGGCCTCAAGCAATGAGGAAATCAGAGCATTTAATGCTTCCAGGGCAGAATTTACCCTGTGCTGTAACTGAAATCTTCAGCACTACCCTGAGACTGAGATGTAACCTCTGCAGATGTAAAGCTGCAGAAACAAAATGTGGAAATACTCCTTGGCTGGGTCTGGCAGCACGGGGTTAAGGAGCTGCCATGTGGATTTACAGCAGCTCAGTGGAGCTGTTGGTGCCTGTTCACTGTTTCAGCCCCGGGAGCTGGACAGTGGTGAGGAGGGAGGGGTGGGTGCACATGGGTGCAGAACATCCCCAGGGAGCAGCCACCTGCCCTGTGTGGAGCCCTGTGCCCCAGTTCAGGCATCCTGGGCGACCAGCCGTGGGATTTCAGCACCTGCACAATCCTGTCAGCGCGGTGTCATTCAGCGGGTGACAAAGGACACCCGGATCGGCTTCCCCCTGCCGCTTTGGTTTCAGGTAAAACAGCCTCTGACAAATGAGAAGGCATAATTACCCTTCAGGGCTGGATCAACCTAGAATGCTTCTGGCTCTGTGCAGGGGTTTGGTTGGTGGAGGAGGGAGGGGAGGTGATGCTGCTGAGGGGTGATGCAGACCTCGGTAAATGCTTAATAATGGCAGAGCCCAAATACCTCGTGCATCCCGCTTACAGCAAATGGCACTTGGCGTCTAAAACCGGCTGTTAGGGAGCAGAGGCCTCTCATGGGTGTGCGGAGGGGCTCACAGACCCACCAAGAGTTTGGGGACACCCCTTTCCTGCTGGTGGCTGGGCTCCTACCCACGCATCGAGGCAATCGCCCAGAGCCTTGGGTGACCCCGGATGAGCTGCACAGTGAACTGTGGGTCAGTGTACGTGGGACCCGGCACTCTCCGTGAGGTATTGGAGGGCTCTTTGAGGGGGTTTTAATTTTTTATTTTTAATTGCAGTCTAGCTGCGAAAGTAGGTTGAAAAGGAAAAAATGTCACTGAAGAGCAGCCCTGGCAGAGGAAGAGACCTGGTGCATTAACACTGAAGTGTATCAGCTTTTCAAACGAGCTCTGTTGGAGGCTCTTTATATGTTGCCACTGATGATCAATAGATACTGGAAATTTTCTACTCTGCTCTTAACTTTCAAGTGATTTCCCTTTGAAGACATAAAATATCTTGAGAGAAAGCTATTTAAAAGAAGTGCAAATTACACTCAGAACAGTAATAATCACCTCTTGAGATTTCTCCCTAAGGTTTGATTTACAGTTATCAACAACAAAAAAGTGATGAAAATCAGTCGTTTTTCTAATAGTGCTTTTTTGGGGGGGAGAAAATGACCTTCAGTGGTGGGTCAAGTGTCCGCTCTGTGTTGAGTTCACCCAAGGCTGGTGCTGGATCCTGCTGGAGGGACCTGTGTGTTTTCAGACAGTTCATTTGTTTCTCCCACCTGCACAGAGGCTTGTGCGCCCCAGTCCTGTCCCCCAGGATCCAGACCCCAGATGTTTTGGGATCTCTTTAAAAAGTGCATCAGGAGGAAGGGTTGGTGTTGGACGGCACGAAAAGCTCCGGGTCTGTGTGACTCCCTCAGCCAGAGAACAGGAATAAAGGCTCAGGGATGTGCCGGGAGCTCCATGGCCATGTGGGACACAGTGGCAGGCTCCCACTGCAGATGAGAGCGAAAGTCCTGGGGCGCTGGAGGTCTCCCCAAGCTGGACAGGGCTGGGATGAGGCAGGAGCAAGGCTGGGAGAGACAAGGAAGTCTTGGCAGCCATGGCCTTGGCATAACAACCTAGATTCCTCTCTTCTGTTCTTCTCTTCTTTCTCTGTGACTGTGCTTAGTGGGCTTATGCACCTCTCTTTTTTGTCTGTGTTTTTGTCTCCACCCAGGGCAGTGATGGTGACTCAGTGGATAAGAACAAATGCTGCACACTGTGTAACATGTCCTTTACCTCAGCAGTGGTGGCGGAATCTCATTACCAAGGGAAAATCCATGCCAAAAGGTTAAAACTGTTGCTAGGGGAACAACCAGCATTAAAGGCCACAGGTAGGTGCAGAGGCAGCGAGCGGAGCAGGCGGGGCCGGTGCAGAGTGGTGTGGGCTCACTGTGCCACGGGGGCTTGCCCGAGGTGCTGGCTCGGTGTGTGCGGGCAGGAAAGGGATGCAGCGTGGACAGCTGAGCAGTGGCGGCTGGCAGAAGCAGCTATTCATTTGTGTTGCTGTCATAACAACCTTTAAAAATTCCTGATGCTCATTATTGTCTGCTTTGTTTATGTAGATGAGGGGTTTATCAGCTGGGACTGGCCCTGGTGCGAGAGCCCTATCTCCGGTTCCACGGTTCCAAAGTGTTTTCTTGGTGGAAGACAATGTCTCCACTGGGTGCAGATAGCCAAGCCTGACTTTAATTTTCAACAGTTTAATTATCAGCTCAGCTAATATGTTTAATAAACCTTTGGTGTTACTGTACAGTGCAGAGCATCATCTGCTCTTACCACAGAGGGAAGTCCAGGCTTTAAAAACCCTGGGATTGATTGTTTCTTGATTTTTGCCCAGATGGGTTTCATGCTTTCCTCCGCAGTGATTCTAGTAATGCAGCCTATTAACTTTCACATTTAAAAAGTCAAATGTTGGAATTGGACAATTTAACCATCTTTTTGTTTGCTTAACCATAAAGTCCCTGAAAACCACTAATAATCTGTGAAAAAAATTTCCTCTTTGGTTGTGGAAGCAGAGAATGCTCGAACAAAGCACTCCCCGTTCTCCAGGAAGGATTGCTGGGCTGAGGTCCTGCAGACAGATGTGACCTAGAATTGCTGCCAGTGGCACTTCCTTCAGCACAAAATACAAATGGAGCTGTGTGTACTGGGCCCTGCCTAGCACGTAAATCCTAGATGTGATTAGATAACGGGGGTTGGCACTCTGTGTGAGTGGTTTTGTTGCTTTTTTAACTTCACAGACTGTAGATGCTGATGCAGAGAATATAATTTATCCTTTGCCAGGGTAGGCTTGGGAGCTGTTGGCCCCTTTGCCTGAGGGACTGTGGGGAATTGCGTTAGGTGGTGGTTTGCTCGGTTTAAGTGGCCGTGCTTGGGCACCAGTGTGTCCTGTGGGAGGTGAGGGTTCAGCCAAGGCAGCCTGGGGCACCGCCCTTGGGTCAGCCAAGAGGAAGGCTCTCACATGAACTATCATGGTCTTTCACTCGTGTCGGGCTCTTCAGGCTGCTCTCTGCAGCTGGCACGTAGCTGCAAGGGCACAGAGAGCAGAGACTCTGGTTTGGGGTTCATTTGTCCAGGGCTTGCGTTAGAGCTTGAACCCCGTCCCTCACGTGCAGCCTGCCAGCAGCTCCTCCTCCGGCACCAAAGGACCCACCACAAACCCTGGTGTTCCTGGTTAAGTCCAGGTGAGCTGATGTTCTCAGGAGTGCTGGGTCTTGGAATAGTACATGGACTGATTCCTGTGTAAGCTGACAATTTGGATTCACCCTTTGGCTATGGGGCCTGGCCAAGGCAGGGCTTGCTAGGAGGGGCAGCCTTGCATTGTGGTTTTTGTCTCACTCTTTAATCATCTAGATCAGCCTCACAAGGCTCTAAGTGAGCCGTGCTGTGTGCTCTGGAGTAATGGGCTCTTCAGCCGTCCTAATCACTAGGAAGGAGTAACTCAAGGACTCATCAGCTCTTACAGGCACTTGATCTGGAAGATGAAGCTGAGCTCAGGAATACATTAATAAGCACCTCCTTGATCTCCAGGAGTTCTCAGAAATATGCCCTTTGGACACAGCATTTCTGGGCTTCCTGCAGTCACCCAGCAGTTTTCACTGGATTTTTGTCCCAGTCCTCTGTGGCTGGCACCAGGGAGCTTTAAGTCTCTCAGAGAGAGCTTCAAAGACTCCATTGCTCATGAGTCCTGAGAGCCAACCAAGCAGAGCCCTGAGCGTGCTGGATGCTCCTGGGGAGGATATTCTGCTGCTTGATATTCTGCGGTTTCTGTCTCATCAATCCCGAAGAAAATCACGTCTATTCTTAGTCCCCTTGCAGAGACCTACGTTCTCCTTCACTGTCACCATCCAGATGGAACACAGATGTCTCATTCTCTGCCGGTGCTTTCAGGAGAAGAAGTGGCCCAATGGTCGGGTTTCTCACAAAAGTGATGTCTCATCATGACAGCGAAATAGTTGTGATCTTTCCTGTTGCTCTGCTGTACAAGGCTGTAGCCCTCAGAGGCTTTATGCCATCACTATTGCTGACAAATTCCTCTAGTCATTTCCAACATCCTCTGTCAGCTTGCATCCCATCATCACCACGAGTTATAAACCGAAGAATTGTGGGGGAAATAGTTGCTGTCTTCATCAGTCCAGGTGCGAGGACCTGCAGGCATCATTCCAGGAAAGTGGCAATGGCCCTGGCTTTGGGACATCAAAAGGGACTGAGTAAATGGCTTTTTGGTTTGGGTGCAAGGATCTGTCCAGCAGCAGCTGGAGTCCGTCTTAGTCCTAGATTTCTGGAGTTTCTTCTGAAGAAAACTGAGTTTCTCAGTGCCCCCTTGTTGAGGCTCACTTACTTTCTCATCCTCATGCTGAGTTCGTGGAGTGTGCCAATGGAAAAAGTTGGGTGCCGTTTAAATCCAGCTTGGAATAAAAAGCTTTGGATGTGAGAAATAAGTCAAACATTAGTTCATTGCCGGAGTGCTAAAGTGTTTCTAACTTTGTATTTTGCCTCTTGCAGCAAAGTAAGACTTTCTCACTTCCCTCCCACAGCGAAAGGGAACGTAAGGCAGACTGTCATGAGCTATTTAGCATTTTGAAATACTTGAAATAGTCAAACTCGCAGCTTTTATGTTTGTGTTTTAGACGGAGAAACATTTTTAACATTTGACGTTTCGTGAGTGTTTATTATTAATTTTCATGTCGCTGCTCAGGGAATGATGGCATTTGCTGTTCTGTAGCAGTTATGTAGAGCATATCAAAATGATAAATTCACATTTGTGGAGAAGTCAACTTTCATCTGTTTCTCTTTGGGAGAATTTGGTAGACTTGGGATGTTTTCATTAAGTGCCAGGCTGGGCTCAGCGCACCTCAGGGCTGGTGGGGGTTGTCAGTGGGCCCTGAGGAATGTGACTTTACGAGAAGATATTTTGTACTGTGAGTGCTAAGAGGAAATCCTTGCTCGTGGCAGCTCCCGTGTGATGCAGGGAGGGTATCTCTGCTGAGGAGCTGTAGCCCACGGTCTCATGGGAGCCAGGTGTGGGTGTGGGCTTGGAGCAGGGCTGGGGTGGGCATGGGGGGCTCTGGTGCCATCCCCTGAAGAAGGAGTGCCAGTCCCCCTGACAGCCTCCCTCCTGCACGGCGTTTGGGGCAGCACAAGCCACCAGCCTCGTGGAGAGGGGCTCAGAGGCGCAGCCATGGCGCTGCTGGGCCGGCCGGTGGCTCAGAGCGGAGATGCTTCTGTCAGGTTTCCTTAGTGAGCAGGAGATGTAACTCCTGTGGACATCACCAGCTCCCTGAGCTTCAGCCTCCCTGGTTCCCCTCCGGCAGCAGTGTACATAGAAACAAGGAGAAAGCTGACCAAAAGATTGGAGAGATTTAACTTTATAGCCTGGGGCTTTGGGAACAGCAAGTCAGATCTGTCGCAGAGCTCCTGGGCTGCCGAAATTGCTCCTTGTTTATAATGGTCCAGACATCTCTGCAGCTCAGTCTGGTTCCCTGGCCTCAGCCTTGTCCTGGGGTGCTGCAGAGGGCTGGGTCCCCCTGGCATCACCAGGGCTGTTCCAAGTCCCTGTGGCATCACTGGGTTCTGGGCACGGACCCCTTCCTGCAGGGAGGCTCCCTGGGGAGCGCAGGAGCGCGTTTGCGATAAGGACGCTGTGCTTGCTTTTCCTGAGTCAAGCACATGCAAAGTCTGTGTAATCCCAGTCTGAACAGGCAATATTGCAATTCCCTGATTTTCTTCCTAATGACTGTGCTGGCCCCTGGATTTGCTCTTTGCTCGCACTGGAAGTTCTGCCGCGTGCACCTTGGAGGGGCTGGGCTATGTCTCTCTTGCTGGAACCATAGAAAATACCTTTTGTTTTAGGAGCAAAATCCAGCCAGACCTTGCCTGGCCCTGCCCGGAGCAGCTCTTCAGAGGCAGTGTCATCGCTGCTGGAACTCTGATACCTTGGCAGTCATCATCAAAGACAATAGAAGGTTATAAACCCCTGGAAATTGATAAGGTTGTAGGTAATGTTATATGTAAGATAGAATTTCCTTGAAGGGTGTCCCTTACTGAGCAGGTCAGCAGAAGATTTATAACAATATTAACTTTCTCAAGCCGTGGAGGCAATCTCAGTGGGCTCCAGGCATAATTATATGTCTAAATATATCCCTGTGTTGCTGTTCCTGGTGTCAGACACTGAGGTGAGTTTGGCATTTGCTGCCCTGTGCGCTCATCAGGGCTTGGCTGGATCATCTCCGGATCAAAGACAGCCACCACACACCTCTTGCCACCTCCAAATGTGCCTATTCCGGGACCATGGAGAGAGCAGGTTGTTAATTATTTAAAGAGCAGACATTTCATCTGGAAAAGAAAAGAAAAGGAAAGCCACATAAAAGGGAATTTTTGAATGAGGTGTGATAATTAAGTCCTAGTCATTGTATATTTTTGTATCCCAATGCTACCTGTTACTTTATTTTACTTTAAACTGTTCTTCCATGGGTTTGTGACTTGTATTGTACGAATACAAGTAAACTTGTATTCTCTGTCAAACAAAGTGCACTCCATTATATAAAGACTAATCACTCACTCTTCTTTGGAATGATTTGGGGATCATGTTTGTGTTCCTAGATGGGCTTTTGATGAATCTGAAGGAAAATGGAATTAAATTAAGGTCATGTGTTCCTGGTACCTGATAATCCACAATGTGAAGATCTTCGAAGGATGGGACTGAGTATTGAGTATTTTCTTTTCATCTGTGACAGTTTGCAATGATTATGGCTTTCCCTGTTCTTTCTGAGACCAAGTAAATTGAAAAATAAGGATCCTGACATAATGATAAACATATCTCTCTATCCTGAGAAGGAGATGGCTCTGCATGGTGTATTTATTCTCCACTGACGATTTTTCCTGGGAGTAGCAATTCAAGCAGGATAAGTTTAGCAGGTTTAGTCAGAACAGTGATAAGACGTGTAACTGCACTGAGAGCATCCTCCTTCCCCAGTTAGTGAAATGCAGAAAGCTGAGGAACAGTCCTGGGCTGTCCTTTCATGATGCTTTTTTTAATGAGAAATGGTAGCTTTCCAAGCAGCACCGTCCAAAATATCCACCGGGACCGTGTAACTGCAGCTAATTATTCCCCGTGTCTAATGTGGGATCTGCCTCAGGGTCTGGCGTTCCTCAGGCAGCACGAGCCTGGGAGAGCTCATGTCTGAACGTTCCCTTTCACAGAAGCCGCCCTGGGCTCCCTGAAGCCGCCGCACACGGACAGCGCCCCGGCGGTGCCGTCCCCGCCGCAGCGGCGGGACTCGGACAGGTACTGCCAGCTCTGCGCCGCCTGGTTCAACAACCCCATGATGGCACAGCAGCACTACGACGGCAAAAAGCACAAGAAGAACGCAGCCAGAGCCGACCTCCTGGAGCAGCTGGGGAAGACCCTAGACCTGGGGGAGCTGAGAGGTGAGAGACCTGCACATGGAGAGCAGGGACCTGCTCCCTGTGGGATCCAGTGACCCTTGCCCACTACAGTAACCGGTGGTGCAGGAAGCCTGAGATGCTGTTACTGCTTCCTGAGGTTCCCCGTTCTGTAAAAGAATCCCCTGCTCTAGAATGCCAGCCTGCAGTTTTAGCAGCATTCTTTCAGAGTTGTTTCCTAGGTGTCTCTTTGGCCTTCTCCTAAAACAGTCCTTTCCATTAGTGCACACACCTGTCCTCGAGTAAATGTGGCCTGTCCCGAGGAGAGGAGAGCCCATTACAGCTTGGCCCCACACGGAGGTGTGCGGATGGGAGGGTGTTGCTGGAGGCAGAGCACTCCCTACACATCCCTGATGGAGAGCAGGACAGCTGTCTTCCATGCTTTAATTAGGGTTTGTAAAGTGCTGCGATGGCCCTGGGTCAGCAGCAGCAAGAGGAGCTGAGCATTTGCTGCAGGGATGTTAAACATAAGTTTTTTGTGTTCCTGCTGAAGGGAGAGCAGCCTTTCTTCATCTGTCTGTCAGTCCATCCATTCTGGCCCCACAGGGAGAGACCCTGGCACGTGTTGGGTCTCTGTGGGAACTGCGCCCTGGGGTTGCACAGATTTGGGCCTTGCACCCCTCTGGGAGCCACCCTCAAGCAGAGCAGGGCCACAGCCACAGCCAGGCCAGTAGCCTCCGCACCTGGAGCCCCCCCAGCACCTTTGGCCCTCCTGAGCTTGTGCTGGAGAGGTGCAGTTTGTGTCAGAGGATGTGTCCAGGACTGAATCTTGACAAGTACCTGTTTGCTCTGAGGTGTAGGCACAGGAGAGGCAAGAGCCTTTTGTCTCCACGGTCTGGGTTACGATCCCATGCGCACACAGGGACCTAACTGAGGCAGCTGAGGAAGGAGGACAAGTTTGATTCAGAGCTACATGGAGGAGCTCTGGTTTGCCAGTGAGGCTTTGAAATACCGTTTTGATACTTCTGGGTTTTTTTCCTTGCTAAATGAAATAATTTTTCTTTAGGTACTAATGACTATACAGTATATTGGGCATTTCTTGATCTCCCATAAACCTCGTAATGGTTATCTAGATCCTCCTGTGCTACCTAGTGTGACTCAGTGCCATCAGTGATTCATGCTGGCTGAGTCACTGCTCACTACTGGAAATATGTGGGAATGAAACCTGGGACAATAATATGGAAGTGCTCAGTACTTTGAACTGTGCCAAGCTCAAGAGTGGCTGAGGATGTCACTAACTGTAAATAAAGCAATTGGGAAGTGTTTTACATTTAGCTCCTGGGAGAGTTGAAATTGGAGGCCTTCACAGCCTCATCAGCTGTTGGTTTTTACCTTCACGGTGGTGCTGTGCATGGTTGGGGTTTGCACTGGATCCAGTGAGGTCCTGCCAGTGTCTGTGGATGGCAGGAGAGGGGACAGCAGACCTGTGTCCTGGCTGTATGTGTGCCTGGTATAGGGGAACAGGTGTGGTCCTCTGGTTGGACACTTCAGGATGCTGTTTTGGGGGCTCAGTCCGCAGTGCCCAGTGTTCCACGGCACCAACGAGGTGCAGTCAGGCCCAGGGGGCCAAGGAGGCTGTCCCTTAGCCTGCCAAGCTGGGAAATCTTCTTTTTCAGTTTTCCTAACTAGGTCGTGACCATCTGTCCATCAGTGTCCATCTAGAGATGCTCTCCTGGATGCATTTAGCTGCAAGATTAGAGCAGATCTTTACAGGTGTTGAAAACAGTCTCTGCAGTGGCCAGCACGGAATGATACCCACCTTGTGCCCGAGCAAACAGCCTCACCTTGGCAGGTAACATCGTGTCTGACTACAAGGTAACAGTGGCAGCAGGACATGGCCGTGGTGGGGACAGCATCCCCACAGGCTCCCTGCTCCGCACTGGCTTTGCTGCCTCAGTTTCCCCTGGATCGCAAAGTCATCCTTCCTCTGCATCCCCGGTGGCTTCTCCCATCACAGCTTAAATATTAATTCTATTTTGACTAGTGTGGGAGATGAACATTTGATGCATTGTGTGAGCCTGGAACAAGCAGTGTCAGTTGAAGTACAACATTTCAGCAGCCTTTGATGTTTTGATAATGGCTGTAATAAAATATTTATTGATAAATATGAATGTGTATTTGGAGAAATAAGAATAGAGATATATTTTTGGACAATTGATATTTATAGGAAACAAAAACATAGATTCTTCTCACCAAGTGCTCATCCTGCAATTCTGAAGTCTTATTTTCTTCTCAGAAATAAGAATGAGGGGAGGAAAAGAAAAAGGAAAAATGAGCATTGTTTCTTTAGTCTGTGCTGAGTTAAAGCTGCAGCACAGGGGAGTGCGTGGGCACACACACGTCCCTTTCCCTTGGCCGAATGGACTGCAGGGTCCAGCCCACTCTCCCGGAGCAGTTCTGTGTGGCTTTCCAGCCGTGGCACGCAGCTGCTTTGGGACCCACCCTGCTCCGAGGCTGACCTGGGATCCCTGCTGCTCCTGCTGGGCAGGGAAGCATGTGAGCACACCCTGAAAGAGGAAGAAATTTGGAGTTTTCTTCCTGCAGAGCTGCCTCCCCTGGCTGCCCCTGCACCCTGGCACAGATCATAGGAAGTTAAAACCTGGTGGGTACCAACCCCCAAATTCCAGGCTCTGCTCTGACAACTTGTGCCTGTTCAGCAGCACAGAGTGGCCGTAGCTCAGCTGGGGGCAGCGATGTGGCTCCGTCTGACAGCTCTCCCTGCCCAGCCTGTACCAGGCACAGGGAGGAGGAATGTCAAGTTTGCTCCATCAAGGCACGTCTCACCAGTTTTAGTTCGTGTCTGGTGTCCCCCATGGCCGAGCTCTCGAGCTCCCTCTCCGAGGCGGGTGGGCTCTGCAGGGGCAGGTGGTTTGTACCGGGCTCTGCCTGGTGCTGGGGCCGAGCCAGACCCTGCAACAGCTGCTCTGAATCCCTAAAATACAGCACAGCAGCCTCTGCAGTACAGATGGACAAGGGCATGGAGACGTTGCCACCTGGAGCCTTTGTGTTCTCAGGTAAACTGGTGGTGTTGGAGAAGCTTTCTCCCAGAATCAGGCAAAGAGCTGAGTTTCATTTTTCATCTCAGCTCATAATTTCTTGGTATGCCTTATAAATACTTCTCATTCTGTGCTGTCACTTGTGGTTAGTAAGAAGCAGTTTAACAAGAACTCCCCTGGAATGGGTTTTAATGCATTTTATGCAGAATGACATTAATAACTTGACTTGTTAATATTTTATTTAATGGGGATAGGAGGACATTCAGTTTTACATGAATGCGTGTCACGCTGCAGGGGAGGCAGTGCTGATGTGTCTTGAGGATGCAAAAGGGGGTGTGAATACAGCCAGAGCCCAGCAGCTGCCAGTGTGGTCTGCTCAGGCTGGGACCACCTTCCCATCTCGGATGGTCCGTAGGGCTGAGCTCAGCCCCGGCACACTGGTTGGCGAGTTTTGTGAAACCAGTTTCAGCCAAGTAGCAGCTTTGATGAGCTCCAGTGAGGTCAAATTCTGGTAATTTTGATATCTTGGAAGTGATTTTTGCCTGTGGTCTCATCCTGCTGTTCATTTGAGGCTGGTTTCCTTTCTCCATCTCCATCCCAGTTCATGGAATCAGCCCCGACTGCGTGTTCCAGCCTGTGGGAAGAGCTGCATCAGGGAACAGCAGAGTTCCCCTGTGCAGAGCACAGGGAGGGGGAACAGGGTTCCCCTGGTTCATCACTGTGAGTAGCCTTGACATGCCGAGGGAGAAAATCATCATCCCCAGTTAGGAGCTGTATTCGCTGAAGGCGTTTCCACCTACACCAGTAATTAAGATTCACTGAGGCTGCTGTGAACATGCTGCTAAATTGGCTGAGCAGCAGACCCTTATTACCTTAAATTAAAGTATTACCTGTTTCTTAGTTCCCTAGTCCTGCTCTGCCATGTGGAGATCCTGGTGTGGTCCAAGTTCTGAGTCTGCTGCAGTGTGCTGGCACACCATGCCAGCCATGCACTGCTCTTCCAGTTCCTTCTCATCCCTTCCCACCCCTTCCCCTGCATTGTGGTGGATTTATGTGGCTTCTGATGCCCGTTGGTTTAATGAAGGAAACAGGAGCTGCCAGCAGTGGACAAAGGGTGTGACTGTAAAACCATCACTGCTCCATCAGGAATAAATTCTGTAAGGACAAAGTCCATATGCACATCTGTAAATTGATTTTTGTTCTGTGCCACATCATCACACAGAAGTACAGAAACAACTTAAGTACCTCTGCAGTGTTGCTGGCTTGTTGTTTTCAAGCACTCATCTGAGTGATTTTGAAATATTATTTAAAGATGATTTTCATGTTGTGCCAAATTCCTGGGTGAGAGACATTATGAAGCGTTTGAGAAAAGTGGGGCTGTTGGTGTAGCTGGTGTCTGGAGTTCAAAACAAGACAAGGGGTTCTTTGAGAGCCTGTAGGTCCAGCTGGGGAGGGCTCAGTGTGTTTATTAGCGGTGCAGAGCCCTTAGTTCAGCTGGGGACGGTCTGAACTGCGGCCAAGAGACAACCAAGAGGTGAGAGAGCTCCTGCTTTGGCTGTGGGTGGCTGCCTGCTGCCCCTCCGGTCTGCCAGCCTTGACCTTCAGCCAGAGGCTGCTGAGTGTGGGCTGTGGCAGACCAGCAGCTGGGCTTGGCTGTTCACTTTGGTGGATAAATCAGAGTGGATCCCTTTGGGGAAAAGAGAGTTCCTAAGTGATCCGGCTGCTGAATGGGCTAACGGGGAATTGCCCTGAATTGTGATCACTTCCAAAAACTGGAGGGATAAATGGCGCCTTGAGTGCTTGTTAGTGTGAGCACAGCGATGCTGCTCTGAGGAGGGCACAGGGGAGAGATGCACCACGCTCTCAGGAGGGATTAGCCTTTGAACCTGGCTTTCTTCTGCTCAGTTCTAAAAATATTCCTTTGGGTTCCTCTAATGCTTGAATACCCTGGCCTGGAAAAGTAAATAGATGGTTCACTGTAAAGAGAAATGTCTGTGAAACTGGAAATGAAATGTGGGATCCAAGTGCTATCTAAATTAACTAGAAGTTTGCTTGGGGCATAGGTTACTGGTTTTTTTCCTATTACACCCCCTTTTTTCAGTCATTTTCACTTATTTGTACTTTTCTAGCTGCTGTTTTGACTCTGAATAGTCTGTAGCCCAGGCACAAGAGTGTTTCCCTCCTGGTGCAGCCCTGTGCTTCCCTTGGTCCCGCCGCGTGGCACAGCCAGAGCCAAGGGTTAATCAGCGCTGGGTTTTCTTCGCAGGCCTGAAGCGCAGCTACACCTGCAACATCTGCAACGTCACCCTCAACTCCATAGAGCAGTACCACGCACACCTGAAGGGCTCCAAACACCAGACCAAGTGAGTATCATTGTGCTTCTCCGAGGGTCTGAGTTGTCTGGAGCAGAGCTTTGCACTCCAACTCCCTGTCAGCAGAGGAGCACTGGGGGGCTGTGCTCCAGGGACCGTGCTGTGCTCTGGTTGCTGTGAAAACACAGGTACCAGAGGCATCTCCAGGCTGAGGAATGCAGGGCCAAACCCACATGGGCTTCCTGGAGTCCCACTGATTTGTTGTTAATGATACTGAGTTTGCAGCTTCTTTCATGTGTGAAACCTCACAAGAGACACCATGAGCCTAAGGGGATTAGGTGTTTCCCAGTGAAAGTTTTTGCTGTGATTTAGAGTAATTATGCATTACCCAGCTCTGAGAACTGGGGAGAGTCCGCTCTGTCAATTACTACAAATTATTAAAATGAAGTGATGGAGATACATGATATCAGAGACTAGATTAATGAACTAATTGCTCTTAATGCACTTACATGTGAGCTTTGGGAACCATTTCAGGCCGAATCACTCAGAGCTGCCCAGATTAGGAGAGGAGTATAAAGGGATATACCTGAAGTGCTTCAGGTAGCTTTGAGGGCAGTCTGAAAAGTGAGTGGGATGAGCAGAACTAGCAGTGACTACTAATGGCTCATTTTGCTCAAGCCACCAAAGGATAAACCCAGCCCTTCTCCAGCTGATGTCAGACCTTCACAGATTCCTGGTATTATTCAAGTTAGCTCTATCCTGTTTCTTCAGGGAGTGTTTGAATGTAGTGGTCCAGCACCCTGGCAGTGTAGGTGTGTTGTGGAGCAGTGGGCTGGGGCCAGGTGAGCGAGCCAGGTGAGGCTTTGGGCTGTGCCACGAGCAATCTGTGACCTTCGCTGTCTCCATCTCCTGCTCTTCAGCACATCTGCCCAATGGGGGATCCGTGCCCAGCCAGGTTATGTGGGAACACTGGGTCGGCATCCATACCCAGTGCAACAAATTCCCTCTGCAGGAAAATAGAGCTGAGAGCTCTTCTTCTTAGAAACCTGGAATGACAGCATCTGTGCTGCCCTGGCCCAGAGCTGTAATTTGTCCTTCCAAGTCTGTATGATTATTGCTGTGGTTGCTGTTGGTGTTATTGTGAAGGATAAAGGAGTTTAACTCAAACCAGAACAGCCTCATGGATGGGAGATAGAGATGTGCAGAAAGATGTGTCACCAATTCCCCATACCAGAAGGGTGCCCGGTCCTCTGGGTCATCCCCACACCTTCTGCTCTGTTGTGCAGTCTCCTACAATTAGCAGAGATTAAGAAATCTTAATTTCTAGCGCTGTGAATGAACACCTTGGGAAGTTATTTGTGCTCTGACTGTTGTAGTAGTGACCGATGACAGGCGCACCCTGGGCTCAGCCCGTTCCCAGTGCAAAGGAACATGCTGGGCAGCACAAACAACGGATTTTGGCAGGGCTGCGTCTATGTTTCTGTAGCTTTTCCAAGCATTTACCTCTTCTCTACAAAGAAAGGGACTTAGGAAATCCAGACCTGGTCCTTTGCCGAGTTTCCACGGGGGTTCTGCCCCACTGGGGCATTGCAGCACTGTGGCTCCTGGGTGTGCTCCGTGCTGGGGGCAGGTGAGGATTGTCCCCTGCTTGTTCCAGCCAGTGTTCTCCCACTGGTTTCTGCTTTTCTCATTATTGTTGGTTAATGTCAAGACTGTCCTCTGCCTCGTAACTCAGGCTGAAGCCACTGGACTGCAGTTGCCAAGGCAACAAAACATTTTATGTAGCTGTCATACTTCATATAGTTAAAGACTAAACAAACCTGAAGAAAGGGGCAGCACTTTGTGAAGGACAGGGATGAAGGGATACAGGGATTTTGCTCTGGGACATGTGAACAGGGAACAGTAATTGCACGATGGAAGCTGATACCACCCCAAAAATACCAGGCAGATGAGTTTCCTGGAAAGCTGCTTCAGGAGAGAAGAACTTTTATGAGGAATGAGCTGCATTGTGGTTATTTATTACTGTTCCTGAGAGCTCTGCAGAGAGCAGCACGCTGAGAGCCCCAGTTAGAGCTACCTTAAATAATCCACCACACACACCGTGAGCCTGGCAGCTGTGTTAACCAGGACCCTGGCACTGCCCCGTGTGGGGCTGGGGGTCCTGGGGCTCCATGGGCAGCACACGATCTGAGCCTTGTACCCTGCAGCTGAGCTGCTCTTCCTTGAGTGGTCTGGCCAGGAGAGGTGAACCGTTCACAGGAGCTCCAGGGGCTACCCCGAATGCTTCTGACTGCATTTGTTTGACCAAAAGAGGGGGGAAATAGGCCTTAGGAAGGAAGCTGGAAGTGTCGTGGCTGGTATTTTGGTGTTGAATAAAAGATGCAGGAAGAGGGAGCTAATGCTGAGCCAGTCCTTGTCCCTCCAGTCTGTGCATATGCAAAGCAGATGTATCTGCCAGCTCCCATTTTTTTGTCCAGGGTGCAGGTACTTGAGCTTAATTTGACAATTGGATGCGTGGGGAGCGCAGGGCTTAACTCAGGCTCTGAGGGGTGATGCTGCTGGCCGTGGGCACGTGCTGGCACGGAGCAAGTTTTGGAATGTGGATGGACTCTGGAACATCTGCAGCGGGGAGGAGCACTAAACCTTTAATTAGGGATTTATGAACTGTGTAGAGATGATTGAGTCATTGTTTGACTTGCTTTCCAGAAATAGATGAGGGCTTTTTTAAGCTCCTCTCTCCTTCCCTTCTCCCGCCATGAAGCACAGAGAAGCAGCGCTGGGCAGGGTGCCAGGGAGGGGCCAGCGCCCACTTTGGCTGAGCCATGGTGGGCACTGACAGCTCCTTCCTGTGGGCACCAGCAGCGGCCAAAGTCCCAGTGGTGAATGTTACTCCCAAGAGACTGGGAGGGAGGCACACGCCAGCCTTGCCCCTCGCCGTTCGCCATGGGCTGGCAGAAACAAAACCTCCGTCTTTTCCACTTTATGCAAACTGCAGAGATGAAAAATCACTGCTCAAAGTGATTTGCAACAAACAACAGGGATTAAAGTCCCAGACAGTTGTGAAAGGAGACAGAGGATATTCCGTTTCTGGGGTCAAAGCAGTGCTTGTGCAGAAGCCCTGGGGCTGTGCAAAAAGCGCTTCCTGGGGAGGGGCCGGGCACAGGCTGGGCACGGGTGCTGGGGCATCACTGCGGCCTGGGGAAAACAGCTGCCTTTAGGGGAGGTGCTCCAGAGGGCCTGGATCTGGGTCTGAAGTACCTCCCCTGGGCATGTGGGTAGAAGGACTAGAGGTGCTTTTTGCAGGGCAGAGAGCCCAGACCCACGTTAGGGGTGAGCATCATCCCTGGGCCGGCCGTGGGTCCGTCACACGCTGCCGTGGGGTGCCAGAGAGCAAGAGCTGTGGGCTGTGAGCTGTGGGCTGTGGGCTGTGGGCTGTGAGCTGTCCTCCGCTGCTCAGGCTGTCAGCGACGGAAGGCTGAGATCCAGCCCTAGTAATTAAGAGTCTGACTGTGTGGGGATAATGATTCCCACTTCCATAAAGAAGGATTTTATCTCCTCGCCTTCATGTTGTCTCTTTGATCAGCCAGACCTCTCTGCCACATCTAGAGCTCACAAATGCATTCCAGGGTTTTATAACCACTCATTTACACTTACGTAGATGCTAATACACGTAAGGGTTTCCCTTTCAGACTCAGACTTCCTGGTTAATTTCAGGATTTTTGCAGAGAGGGGGCCCAATCCTGCAGCCATCATTGGGGTAAAACCGATTCAGCGGTCAAAATTATTTCTGAAGGGTTAAGAATGGTCATGTCCAGTAGAGGAGGTGGCTCTGTAGCCCTTCCTGCACAACTCTTAGCCGTGACTTTGGGCTGCACCTTGTGGAAGCCCAGATGGTTGATGTCCTGCTGAGGAGCAGAGACAGCAGGCTTGGGCCTGGGCAGGCTCTTTTCTTTTTTATTTTCAGGCTGAGAACACAGATGTCTGATTGGAACAGGGTATTTATCAACATAAGCTGCATGGCTATTCAGGAATGAGCTAATCAAAATATTGTAAATATCATGCCTGGAGAAATGTCACCCTTCCCCGTGGTTGCGTTTACATCGCTTTTCCCATCTATTTAAGAAAGTGTGAACAAATATTGACAGCCTGTTGTGGCTGAAGCCCAGAACCCGCGCAGCCAGCACATGGGTGGCTCCAGGGGAGGCTCTGGGGCTCCTGGCCCAGCTCCACTTGGGTCAGATTTAGTGCCAAGTGTTATTTCTGTTTCTCCTGGATGTTTCCAGCCCTGTCCCTGATGCCAGAAGGTTGAGCTCCTCCTGCACATCCTCACTGAGAATAAAGGTGTTCTTTGATGCAAGATTTTCACTAAATTTCAGGAAATTAGAGTAAATGAGTTGTATCGTGCACTTTACACCCAAGCCGAATGATTTCGTTCTTACCTTGGTGGCCACAGTAACAGTAACACTTGGTAATAGTAACATTTCTATGTGCTTTTTGTAATATATAGTGGCTTATGCCTAATGAAGCCTTTAGAGCAGTAACAACTCCAGAAGATGAATAGTTACAAAAGGTAGATGGAATTGATAGGCATTTTAATTTGTCATAGTTTCAGTTCCAGAGAGCAGCTGAATAATTACACTGCCTGTGAAGAAAGAGAATGTAATACTTCCCCTCATTATAGATCTAAATTGTCTCCCTTCCCTTTTAATGGAAGTGAAAATAAAGACGTCTCTGATATCTTCTGTTTTGATCATAATTTGAAAGCCGCAGAACAGCCCATGCAGCTTTGGGCTGTGGTGTTGGGTGTACGGATTAATTATTTTAATGTAAAAGCCAAACATGGGGCTAATTGCTCAAAGCACAAACCTGAGCTTGCCAACACCACTGCCAGTGAGGAATTCCTCATCAGCTGAGCTGCACTGGGCGAGTTGGGCAGGATTTGTGAGGCTCTTAAATTCAAATTGAGGACCTAAAGAAAGGAGGCTTTTCCCAAATTGCCATGGTGGTTTTCTTTCATAAAATACAAGACTGTCCTTAAAATTGTAAATTTGCTTTTGGTAGAAAGAGTTTCTTTAGGTATTTTTTAGAATGGATGTCTCCTGGTGGCTCACATAGAACATTTCTTTAGTCATTCTGTGGAGAGCTGCAGGTTTTCCCAGTGCCAGGTGCCCAGGCAGAGCTCTGGAGCGGGATGGGAGCTCGCAGGGTGGAGCCTGACTTGAGCTTCACTTGTCTCTTGCAGCCTGAAGAACCAATAGTAGCTCGTCAGTGGAGAAGAGGACAAGCACTAACGCTGCTTCTGTGGAGGGGAGCGGGTCAGCAGGAGAGGAGGCTTTCTTGGACAGTGATCCTGTGTGGATTCAATAATTAACATGTAACTAACCTTCGCTTTGGACAAATACATGGATTTTTTTTTTAATTTTGTGGTGAGTTAAAATATTTCGATGGATTTTTTTACCCTTTCAAGACAATATTTATTCAGCACAGAGTCTAGAGTATGATAACTATCCTGTAAATACAGCACTTACTCATCAGTCATCTTCAGGGACAGTGGAAACAAACTGTTTTACTTTTTCATATTTATTCTTAGATTTCTCCCAAGAGTATAAGATTGTTCTACTACATTATCCATGATAGTGATGTAATCAGTCTTCAATCAGAAATAAACACACTTTCTTCACCTTCTCCAGCATGATTTGTGTCAACACATAAAGAGCAACAGCAGTGAATCGTGGGGATTGTGTAATGGATGAGTTTCTTCCTTCCCTCTTTGTCTCTAGAGAAACAAATGGTTCCATGAGTAAAGAACACTGAAAAGAAAGTGTGAATTCTTTTTCCTGCTGGTAGGACTCCTGCAGGCTCAGCAGCAGCTGTTTGCTTTACTGACTTTGCTGCAAGCCCGAGGCCGGACGCTGCTCTGCCCCGCAGCCGTTCTGGGGGACGCAGCGCTCCTGGGGAGCTGCAGGAGGCACGGAGGGACCAGGGCCGAGGCGGGGGCTGAGCTGGCAGGGCCGCCCCACGCAGGTGAGGTTGGTTCCCCGTGCACCTGCAGGGCGGCAGCGGAGACGCGGAGTTACCCCGCACCGGGTCCGGCTCTGACCCTGCCGTGCGCCAGCCGCAGCAGCCCGTTCCCTCTGCCTGCTTCGGGGTCTGAGCAGAGAGGAGGAGCCGAGTCGGAGAGGAGGCCTTCGCTGTTCTGCATCCCGGGGGCTGCCCAGAGCTCCGCTGGCCAGCAGCCTCAGCCCCCGGGCGGCCCTTGAGCCTCGGTGCTGTGAAGGGACGGCTCGGGCGCGCTGCAGCGTCACCTCGCTCGCTCCGTGGGGACAGTTAGAGCCCCTGCAGGAGCTCTGTGTGATTAATTTGTGCTCTTGCATCGATGCCTTTCATGTGTGGAGGAGAATGGGTTTTTCACAGATGAGTAAACATCTCCTTGGGTTTCATAGCTGTGGGGAGGTTTCATTTATTGTGTTTTGGGTAATAACACAAGCCGCCAGTGTTCCTGAAGCTAAACTGCCTCTTTACAGAGAGAATGATTTACAGAAATAGGGCACATCAGTCATATGGGTTCAAGCCTGACTTCTCCGACCCTTCTTTCCCCAAAGAGCCCTCCCCCAAGCAGCATCCAGGGTTCTGCAGAGGCGTTTTTGTCAGGAGACAAACCCAAAAATCTTCTGTGTGCTCTAGTAATCACCACAAGCTAATTGCAGCAAATTAATTACAGCACAAACAGAATTTCTTTCCCCAGGCAGGTGTGGAGACAGCTCTGCAGTGAGCTGGGTTGGACCCAGCCTCCGCTCCCAGCCCATGCTAGGCTGGCTGTTCTCCCCTGGGCCTCCAGCCTGGCCTAGAGCTGGTGGCGCCCTGGCAGCTCTCAGGTAGATGGTGTTTCTCGTGGCACTGCAGAGCAGGAGGGGCATTCCCACATCCCACCCCACAGCGCCCAGCCCCGGCCAGCGAGAGGCAGCTGAGGTGCCCCATCACATCCCCCATCTCCCCAGTTTCTGCCCGGAGTGACAGAGCAGTGCAGTGTTTCCATGTGCTGCCAGGACAGTCCTGGTCCAGTCCATCAGGCTTTGGTCCCTAAACCCTTCTAATCTCTTGCTTTTCCTAAGTTCATTAGGCCTTCAAAGCAAGACATAAAAAGACAAATCTCCTCGTGAAAAGTCAGTGATCCCTGTAGAAGTGCTGCCAGATCTCTGATGTCAAGCCTGGTCCAGTGACCCCAGGCTGAAACATGTGAGCAGATGTATTAGAGAGCTTTAAAAATGGTTCAGCGCAACCACTGCGTCCCCCATGGTTACTTTAAACTGAAGGGTGAAAATATTTGCATCTATTTTCTTGAGTAAAAAAAACCCCAGAAACACACTCGGTATTTTTCATGCAGAACATCTACACGTAACCATTTGATTTTGTCTGTTCTGGCCAAATGTTTTTCTGGCTTAAAATTCTGTGCAAGATAGTCTGTAAAGAAAGTAAATCTCAATAATTTATCATCAGTCTGGTTGGGTCTCTCCCCAGACTCACTTTACAGACAGTGCTGGCTGGAATACTGGTGGCACTGGGAGACAGCTGCAAATGTGACTGCCAGCACTGAAGCTGTAATGTTTCAGATTTGTTTCATTGGAGTTTGGAGCCCGTACCAATCTCTCCAGATTCTGGTGCAAGTGTGTCCGGTTGTGTTTCTGGGGCAGGACCCTGACTTCCAGTGGTGTTTTACACTCAGACACAGCTCAGCACAAATAATACGTGGTTTTATCTGGCTCCTTGTGCGGAGGCAGTGGAGCTCTATGGCAACAGGGTGTAACATGAGGCTGCCCCGAGACATGCAGCTTCATACAGAGATTAATCATGGGAGAAGAATGCTCCTGGTACGTAAGTGGTGCTTCCTTTGTTAAGTTCCTATTGCATCAACTTAATTAGCAAGTCCTGACCTTTAAAACCACCTTCCACAATCTTCAAATTAAGGATGTGGAAGTCTGATTCTTCCTCTGGGCTGTGCTGGCAGCTTCCTGCACCTGTCTGAGGTCATTGACCTGAGCAGCTGCCAGCGCGCTCCCACAGCAAGAGGCTGTGGGGAATGCCCAGGGCTGGAGCAGGGCTGGGACAAGCAGGACCCAGTGTGGGGGTCGAACGTTCGCGATCTCGAGAGAGAGAGCAAATGTTCATTAACACTGCAGCGTGTTCCCTGCTGGAGTTACTGCCCTGGGCACAAGTGAGAGACTTTATGAAAAATTTTGTAGTGGGTCACTGCTACCTAATCGAGCCCTGTTGCCCACTTGCAGGTCTCTGGCAAAAGCCTTTGTCTAACATGTTTTTAATCAGTGTGTGCATTTCAATTTGCATATTAATAGCAAGGAGCTGTTATTACAGCTGCTGTTGATGAGATGGTGTCAAGCCCATCTTCCCATCTGAGGAAAGAAAGAAACTGCATCTATTATGTAAAGAATGACATTGGCAGAAAACATGTCTGAGGATCGTCCATTCTTTGTCTCTATCTTCCTTTGTCTCTGCCTTTATTTTGCTCTTAATGGCTCATATGGATGCATTCATTAAACTTCTTTTTTTTCCCTTAGAATGAGGATCATTTAACAGGAGACTAGGACAGGATTTTGTGCCTGTTGTGACAGGCACATATTTAGCTCCAAGCTAAATATGACACTTTGTTCAGTGTTTTTGACTTGTAAAATGGCAAAAGGTGGCCCTGCTCTGAGAGCCATTTTTTGCAGCTGACCCAGAGGAATAATTAACATGCTGTAATGAACCCTAGCACTGCTCGCTCTCCAGGCTCCAGCCTGTCACAGCTCCACAGGTGTTGGCTTCACCATCCATCTCGGTGCCAGAGGTGGTGCCGATGGCACAGGAGGCGGATGGAGCACGGCCGCTGTTCCACAGAGGGTGCACAGGAGGGGTGGGACGAGAGAGAGCTCATGGAACGGCTCAGAGCAAACCCCGAGTAAAGGAGAGCTACAGAAATAGAAAACCCCGAGGAAAAAGCACTGCCCTCCAGCCCAGCTCCACAAAAGGAGCTGGAGGAAGAGCAAGCCCTGCTGCAGCGAGGGGAGTGCTGCACACGCAGATTTATTAAGAACAGTGCTGGTCTTAACAGACAAACCACCTCAATTCACCCACTGCTCGGTGCTACCACTTCAATAGCTTCTCCTAATGAGGAAATTATTACTGTGTTAGGGAATGTGGAACCCAGCAGGTGCACAGGATTAAATAATGGAAAAGCATCTTTGCTAGTGCCAAAAACACGATGGTGCAGTGTCAGGGATGGGTGGGACCCTCGAATGGATGCTGTGAGGATGCTGCCCGATGTTTGGCCTTGCAGAGCACAAAGATGGAGAGGTTTGTGCCACTGGGCATTTTGGTTGGGGCTGCCAGGAGCAGGGCTCTGGTTGTAACAGGAACCACTGTGGATTCTTCCCTCAGCCTGCCCTCAGGTGATGCCTTTGGCTGCTCTGCAGGTTTAGGCAGCTGCAGATTTGGAAAGGTCTGTCCAGAGTGCAGCTCACATCATGCAGCTCCAAACCACGGGAGTGCTCTCTCGATTGCTCCCACCATGGCTCACTTTCTAATGCAGATTTCTAGTTCAGTAGTGCAGGGATGCATTAAAATGGATCTCAGCAAAAAGGCAAAGCTAATTATAAAAAACCCAAACAATTCCTCCCCACTCTCTCGTCCTGAGCATCTGTGGCCACTGACCAGTAAGTGCCTAGGGGCTCTGGGAACAGGAGGGTGAAATCAGTCTCTGCTCTTGTGCCCAAGGGTTGTTTTCCTCTCCAAACATCCCGTCTGCAGCCTCTCCCTGGCACAGCTCAGGTGGTTATTTCACCCTTATAATTAGTTCTATGTAATTTACTATTAGTGTTGTAGTAGTGAGGATCTAAGGCTATAGGATAATTAGGTTTATAGTGAAATTAGAGTATCCAATAGATTTAGAGGCCAGACAGGCTTTAGGGCAACAGATTCTTCTTTGGATCTGGAATAGGAACAACAAGCTTCCGGCTAGATCTAGACTAGAAAAAAATTCAGCTTCAATTTAATGTAATTATGGCAACAAAGTGAACCGTTTGGGGGAAAAGGTAGTAAGTCCCTGTAAAATTAAGTAGTATAAACCTAATTTATTGTTTCAAATTTGGGAGGTTTAAATGGTGTTACAATCATCACCTAATTTCACGGGGTTTGAAATAAATTTGTTGTTTTGCATTGGACAGAAAGTTGGAACTGCCAGTTGCCAGCTGTGATTGCACATGTTGTGGGTTGTGTTTGGGGGTTTGTTCAGCCCTCTGTTGCCATTCAGCGTCCTGCATTTGTACGTGAGAATGCCCAGCGTGGTGATTTCTGTTCTGAGAACAGGATATTTGTGTCTGTGCCAGTTCTAAAGCGAGCACAAACATTGACATGCATTGCAATAGGAATGTTAAAAATAAATTATTTTAAACCATGCTGTATAGTTGGATTGATTTTGGGTTTTCGAGGATTTATTTCAGTTGCGTCTCTTTTCCCCCAGCCAAGCCCTGTTTGTCCCAGAGAGGCTCTGGCACGGCGGGATGCCTATTTGGGTCACACCAGTTTTTCCCTCTCCCACCTGCTTCTCTCGGAGGTTTCCCCTTAGCACAGGAGCCCCCAGCCCTGCTCTGTCCCAGCCCTGCGGGAGCGGCAGCGGCGGCTCCTGCAGCGGCCTCGGGGCTGGCAGCGGCTGCGAGGGAGAGGGGAAGCCGTGCTGGGAGCAGCAAATGGAGCTCAGGAAATAATCCATCACCCTCTCGGCACTGGGAGCACCGGGGCAAACGTGCTGCCAGCCCACCTGGCCCTGCCTCCCCTCTCTGCCAGTTGCCTCAGTATATTCATGGTGAGAAATAAAGTAATATTTTAAATTCCTACCCAATGGTTCAGACCCGTTTCTCTGCACAGCAACATCAGGCTCCTGTCCCAGGAGGGGCATTTAGAGAGGCCTCAGAGACATTTAGCAGCATTTTCTCCTGGAAGTCAATCTAGAGAACAGCTCTGGAGCCATTCCCTTTTGGCGGGCTTCAATATATGTGTTTTAAATAGTCAGCGGCTATGTGAGTTTAATATAAAACATGAGTATTCTATTTAATTAAACACACAGTTAGAGAATATATAGAGTTTGCAGAGGGATGCTCTGTGCTCCTCTGCCCCTCCATGTGCCACCAGGGTACTGCTGTCTCCTTGCTGAGCAATGAGCTGGCAGCGACTTCAGCAGTGCCCTTGGGGATGGCGCTGGTCCCTCCCCTTTGCTGCTGAGAAGCATCCAAGGCTTATTAAGTCATTTGGCCCCTTGGGAAGATTTATTCTTGTGACAGAGCACGGATGACGTGGCTCTGCCCGTGCCATTGCTGAGCTCACACCCCAGCAGGGCACCCCTGTGGGCTGGAGGTGCTGGTACCTCTGGTGCTGTATCAGACTGCCAGTCTGGGTCATTAAATACCTCCTGGGTCTTCTCCCCTCGAACTTTTCCTCATTTTTCTCGGCCAGGCAATTCCTCCCACCGCTGCAATTGTACTTAGTGCCTTTTTTCACTTGTTGACTTTCAGAGAGCAGCAGAGGCCACACGTGGGATCTGCAGGGCAGCTGGCTTCGTGCATGGGTCTGCACGTGCATTCTGCAGGAGAAGAATCTTAAATGGCAAACCCGCAGGTTTCAGGCTGTCCTTGCAGCCGGTTCCCTGTGTCTGTCTCTTTCTGGTGAAAGTGCTTTGCTGAGATGTCTTTAATGCTTAGTAAATTACCTTGTTTGTTTTCCCTCTGACCGTATCTGTTTGCCAACACACACTGCTTATTGCTCCGCAGCAGCAGGGGGTCCTGCTTTTGGCATGTTTATTTCACTGATGTTTGAGCTTTTACTCAAGTGGATTCCCAGCAATATTCCCAACCCATGGGTGGTGTCTCCACTGTGTGTAGACTTGGGATAGTGCTTGAGCAGAGGCAGGAAAGCCTCTACTCAAAAAAAAGTAGCTGCTGCTTTTTCACGGAGGTGAGCTGGGGTGTGAGAAAGCAACATTAATGCTTACCAGTTTTTAGGCATCAAAGTTTGTAAATCTACAGTCTGAAACTTGTCCACGCAGCAAAATGAGTTTCTGCAGCCTGGTTTGCTCTGTGCCCCTTCAATCCATTAAAACTCGTGCTCCCTGTTCCCCCTTGCTTGCAAATGCCTCTATCCTGCTGTGTGGAAAGCTGCTGTGTTTTGTTTTCCTCTTGCCAAGCCTGGTGCCTCCTTAACAGACGAGTGGGCTGAGGTGAAGCCCATCTGGGTGGGAGCTGGGAGTGAGGGGAAGCGTGGGAGGAACAAATGCTTCCCATCATGAGATAAACTCGGTGCGTTTGCCTTAAAAGCTCCCCTTGGCTCCAGCACAAATTAATGGCAGCACAAAAATCCAACCCAAAACCGAACCAGCCTGGAGATCTGTTGCCAGAGTGCAAACCCTGGTGACACGTGTCCGTGTGTCCTGGCTGCGCTGCCCGCCGAGCCCCCGCGCCCCGGGAGCCCCCTCACCGCTGAGCCCGGTCCCCCGCAGCAGCCCCAGCCCCGTCCTAGGGCTGAGCCAGCGCCCGGCACCCTCCCTGCAGGAAGATGGCTTTGGGGGCAGGAGGCCGAGCAGGAGAGTGGCAGGGGAGATCCCTGCCTTGGGGAGATGCCGTAACGTGGGGCAGGAGAGCAGTGTGGAGAGCTGGTGGTGATGAACCTCTGCTGGCCAAGTACAAGAACATTTTGCAGTTATCTGGAGTCTTTCACCTCAGGCTCTCAGAGCTCCTTAGAAATATCAGCTAATTAAACCTCCTGTGTTAATTAATCACATTTTGCTGGTGAAAATCCAGTTTGGAGAGCAGCTGCCTGTTCTCCAGGCGCTGCCAATGCCCTTGTCATCCCGCAGCAGCGAGGAAGGCCTGGGTGGGAGGATGTGGCTATATCCCACTGTGGTGGGACCTGGAGGTTTGGGAGCTTTCCTTTGCTTTGGAGACCTTCTCCCAGAGGAGCTGGGAGGTCCTGTGTGCATCAGCCAAGCTGGAATGTGGGAAAAGCCCCGTGGTGGGATGGGACATCCCTCTGGGTGATTGCTGCAGCAGCGCGGAGAAGTCCCAAGATAATGAGAGAACAACTGGAGCAAGAGACTGAGAGTGATGAGAAGGTCATTTGTATGAGGCTATTCTGAGTCTGTGCAGGGTGACTTATTTCTCTCCAGCAAGGTCTGGGTTTGGGATGACATATATTATTCATATAGCAAGAATGGGTGTCTTCCCTCCTGGTTTTCTTATGAAAATATCTTCTATTCATAGTGCTGCAGAAAGTGTGATACAATTTATCTGAACATACAATCAGAATTTTTAAAATATTCCAGAGGTGTAGTCAGCAGGGAATGTGGTGGTTAATATTCATGGCCACAAGCCTCCAAGATTTTGAGTCACAACTGTTTCTTAGTGTATGAGGCAAGAGAAGTAGCCCTGAGTGAAGAGTGGCAGGACAGCTCCTGGCTGCCTCAAGGCACCCCAGCTGGGCTGGGAAGTGTCCCTGCTGCCCTGGGCTTCCTGATGGAGAGGTGATGGGGCTCGGCCATTTGAGCTGCAAAACCTCTGGGCAGGTCTGAGCTTCCTTGTTCCTCCTCCTTCTGGAGCCTGGGGAGGGTGCTGGGGTGAAAGTTTCCCTGCTGTGTCCTCCTGAAGTGCCCCTGTGGCTCTTGCCTTGGGGCCCAGCTTTCCCTGCGTGTTCCTGGTGACTGCCCTTGTTGAGCGTCAGTGATGTCATGGAACAGAATTTCAGGGAAAGTTCCCTAAAATCATGAATTGAATTCTTTCCGGCCAAGGGCTTTTACCATCTCAGAATTTCAGGGAAAAGAGATCAGTCTGTGAGCTCTGCCATAACCTGTGGTTGTCATTTTGCCTCCAGTGACAGTGTGACCTCATTTTGAAAGGTCTGAATAACTTGCATTTGGCCCCTGGATATGACACAGAATCCGACTCCTTCCCTCTTTATTACACCTGTGGCAATAATTATTCTTCCTCTCCAAACATAGCATTTTCCTCTCTAAAAGGGCTTTTTCTCATTCTCATTTCCATCCTGGAAGTGCTGGTTTCTGTTCTATTTTTAATGGAAAGGCTGGAGGGCAAATGCAATTAAACCACAGTACATGAACTGTAACTTGAAATAGATTTTAAAAAACCCCAAACTCCACCTTGTCGCTTGCAAAGGACTGGCTTTCTAATCGGGGCTCCATCACAAGCACAGGTTTCAGTTCATGTGGTCAGACCAAGCGAGCCCAGATCACAGAGGGTTGGGGCGCAGTGAATTGAGCGCGTTAACGAAGGAGCTGCGGGCTCCGCTTCTCCCAGAGCTGAACTGGGTGACACGGCAGCGCTCAGGATCACTCCTGGCGTCGTGGGGTGTTCTGAGGGGGAGCCCAGCTGTGCGTGAATGCGGAGCTGCTCCCCTTGCTCCTGGCACCCGGGGTTATAAAGGTGAATGTGTTATCCCCACCTCAGATGCGGCCAAAGGTGCGTGGCTGCAGGATGCACGTCCCTGCGGCTGCTGCTCCCCTCCTGCAGACCCTGTGAGCCCGTGCCGGGGTGAGGCGGCAGCTGGGAAGGGTCGAGTGCCCTGCTGTTATTGCTGATAGATTGGATCAGTGATAGCACAGGTATCATCCTTCTTCATGTTCTCGTGGTGCTGGGGTCGATGCCCTGCCTGGCGCAGGGGCCGCTGCTGGAGGCTGCGCTCGTCTGTTATCGCTCCCCTCCTCCTGATTTACACCCAGTGTTACATTTCTGCCGTGTGAGAAATGGGCCACACGTCAGTGTTGCTGATCACGTCTTGGGCTCGGTAACCTCAGAGTGCCTGCTCCAAAATTATTCCATACGATCATCTACTGCATTAGTGATTTATCCCACAAACCACATTGTGATGACTCAGGCTGGTTGTTGCAGACAGTTAGGAAGGTATGGCTGCTTCACTGAAATGGTGCATTTCCATGGAGAAGTGTGAAATTGTTATTAAAAAATAGTTATTGAGGAATAAAATCTCAGCAAGTGCTGGGAAAAGAGCATCCATTTAAGTTACTGCATTGAGCCCTTGCTCAGCAGAGTATCCAGGATCTGTTAAACTTCCTTGTGGAAGGGACTCTGGGTGGGCCTGACAGGGACTAAAACCAGAGACCCAGCTTGCTCCATATCTCATTTGGCATCCAGAAGCTCAGCAGGAGGGTGCAAGCCCTCAAAACTGAGGAATTAGATGAGCTTTAAGGTCCCTTCCAACCCAAAGCATTTTGGGATTCTGTGGTTCGCTCGGCCACCTTCTAATGCCTTTAAGTTACGGAAAGGTTTAAGGGCAGCTACTGAGAGCTTTTATGATCCTGAATGCTTTTATAGCTCTCAGGCCTTGAGACCCTTCAGGCCACCACCCAGTGTAGCTGTTTCCAAAGGTGTCCAGGGTGGTTCCTCACCTGCCCCGTTCTCCTGGGAGTTGCTGCAGGCGGTGTCTGCAGGTGCGGAGGGTCTGTGCCACAGCAGTGGTGCTGCTTTGCTGCAGTGCAGGTGAAAGGCAGAATTGCAGGAAGGTAATAAACTGCCCCATTTACCAACCGATTAAACACCTATTTAAAGCCTGACTTGGCTGCTCAGGCAGCAGAAAACAAGGTACAAGGCAGGACAGCCTGGAACAACTGCTCGATGGCCATTGTGACTGCAGCTTTTCAAAAGTTCAGGGGCTCTTAATCTCCAGACTGTGGTTTCATCTGCCTGCAGCAGCTGCCTTTTGCATGTTTTTCTAATGTTTATAAGATGTTCCTGTTTTACTTAAAGTTCACAGCATTTAAATAATGTGTTCGAGCAGATTAAAAATAACACAAGATGCCACCTCTCTCCAGGCTGTGGAAAAGACTCCGGTTAACAGGAAGATCTCCCTGTCCACCCTGCTGATGCCAGACTCCCCTCCTGCTGTACTTCATGCCACTTCATTTTTTAAATTGGCAGCTTATTGAAATTAAAATACTGCGTTTGTGTGTGTTGTCAGTAGCATTTAAGCTGTTCACTTTTGGAAAGCTGCTAGTTCTCCATGGGGCAAGCACAGGGATAAATTCCAAATAATAGGTGGATGAAAGAGTCTTTCATCCACATACTGAAATCCTTCCAAGAAACCTGCTTTAGAGGTAAAAAAAATCCCTAAAAGTCATCCAGAGCAGCTTTCTGGGATAGTTTATATTTTTGTGTAGTGAACAAAATTATCTCAAAAGAGATGCATTTAAGTTGGAAGTGTGCTGCCTTCTGTGGGGGTTCTTTAAGACCTAAATGAAAACCTCAAGGGACCCACACTTAGCCTGCAAGGTGGTGGTATTTTCTCGTCTGGAATAAATGCAAATAACCTTCCTAGTGCCACAGATCCTGAATACAAATCTCTCTTGCAACCCCTTTTGGCTGAACTGTGCTTTTCTGTCCCAAAATCTGGAATTTGCTGCTTGGTTTTTCAAATCTCTTGCTGCCATGTTTGTGCAGTATCAATCGGGGGCCACAGAGAGCAGGTTTAAGTATCACTGCCAAAGATTTTAACTCCTGCTGCTGCTGGCGGCACACGCATGGTCCGTCGACTTTTTCATGGCCAAACTTTGATGCCAAAATTCATCTATTCCTGAACGAAGGCCATTTCTAACGGAGCCAGTGGTTCAGAGAAGGAAGTGCTGCTGACCCAGTGCGTGGGACTCATCTCTGAGCCAGTTCAGACTTGTTAATGAATTTCTTCCCTCACAATTAGCCTTTCCTGTCGTGACTCAGGGCACATGTGTCATCCCCTACAGGGCCTGCGGGCTGGAATTGGTGTTTTCCTGCCGGTGGAGTAGCTTTGCTGGAGGAGGGGTGGGGGTGTCTCCTCAGGTTCAGAAGCTGCCAGACCTCAGCTGCAGACACCTGGGAAAAGGGCTTGGAGGAAAGGATACGCTGGAAAGCAACTCACACTGTCAGGTTTGGAGTCAAACAGAATAAAACTGATAGCTTTTAAAAATTCATGGTAGTGTTAATGCACTCAGTCAAGTGTAATTAAATGTAGAGACTCAATGGATTCATATAAACACTGTGGGAGCCTGTCAGTCTTCCAGGGAAATGAACCCCCAAACAAATGAACAAACCTTTAATATCTTCAGCTCTGCCTCTTTCAAGAGCTGAGCTGGGGGCTCTGGAGAAGCACCCAAGGGTCTCTGTGTGCCTCGTGTTTCCAGGAGAGGTGCTGTACCTGTCAGTCCGGAGGGCTGAGGGAGAGCTCCTCACACCTTCGTGCTGCAGCACAGACCCCCGAATCTACTGATCAGAACATGTCCTGGGCTTTGAATGCCAGCAGAGAGAGATGCTGGGCTTGGCACTCAGCTACACCCACCAGGAATGCCTCACGCCCCTGCCTTGTCCTTCAGCAGCTGCTGGGGGTACAGGACCAAGAGCTGCTGGCCAGTGCTTTGCTGTAGCTGGGTCTCTCTGCTCTGGTCCTTTACCTGTCAAAACACATCAGGTCCTTTACCTGATGCAAAACAGTTGTCCCAGCGTCAGAATCTGAAAAAAAGGGGTGGGGGAAGATGCTGCATGCACGACTGAGCAGTGGATGGCTGTCCCAAAGGTGAGCATCTCCTCCACTGGAGAGGTTTTCTCCTACAGCTTGCACCTCCCTGCCCACAAGTGGTGCAAGCCAGGTATGTGCAAACAGCACTGAGAGCCAGAGGAACCCACCTGGGCCCTGGTCAGCTCCTGCACCACAGCGGGGGTCGGGCAGTGGTGGGTTTCTGGCAGCCTGTGGGAGCAGGACAGTGCCCTGTGCCCTCGTGTCGTGTGTGCCGAGGGCCGCGGTGCCTCTCCTGGTTCCTGCACACGGACCAGGGCACTGCCAGAGGGGTTCCTCCTGGATTTCTTCTTAGGAATTCCTCTGTGGTCATGAGCAGAATTGGGAAGATCATCTACAGCAGAGTGAGAAAGGGAGGATAAGAGGGTGCTGAGCTCATTTTTTCCTATTTGTGGGGGTTTTTTCTCTTTCTTTTTCTCAGTTGAATCCTCACCTTCTCACAACAGTTGTTGCATATCACTGTAAACTTCATTTAATCCTTTTGTGAAGTTGAAGTAAATATGACTGAAAGACAAAATACATGCTGTACTTGATGTAAGACTAATGACACGTCCCCCAATTATCTTCAGCAGTGATACAGCTATAATCAAATTTAGAGAGCAGCTGTGTTACTCAGCACTGCTGACAGGGATGCAGTGAATTAGAATTGATGCTGCCTCTTGTTAATCCAGCAGCAGCCCGATGGCCCCGGTGGGGATGTGCTCACCCAGCCTTGGCACAGCTCCACACACCACCAGCAGCACTGGGCCATCCCCAGGGTCTGCTCTGCCCCTCAGCCTGGCACTGGCCCACTGCTAATCCTCCGCCCCAGAGCTGCTGCTCCCAGCTGGGTCCTGCACATCCCTAAATCTGGTGGGAAGGGGGACAGAGCTTCTCGGCATCTCATCCCTGCTGGGCTGCCATGCCCTTCTGAGCCATCACCTTGCATTGCCCGCTCCTGACAGCTCCAGGAGAGCAGGGAATTTCTGCTGTTGGGCTTCAAAGTCAGCCAAACACTTGAGCTACTTTTATTTTTATTTTTTAGCTGTAGCACAAATAGTTGTTTGAGTAGAGGACTCATTTCAGCTGTCTGTTTTCTCAAAAAAAACCACAACCTCTCCAGCTCCCTGCTGCCCCGGCTGCAGCGGGACGCCGGCCGGAGCGCGGCACCGCAGCGGGACGTGTCCATCAGCAGCAGGGAGCCTGGTGTTTAATATCCCCAGAACCTTCTCTGGTGCTCCTGGGTTTTCACAGTCAGTCTAATAGTGGTGTTCAAAATAATTGCTATAGAGGGAAAATGTGCCTTATCACAGGGAGCAGCACACGGACAATGGAAGCGTTTCAGAGCATATTTTTAGGACAGAAAAAAAAATCAATCTAAATCTTATGCTTTTTCATCATATGCCTTGAGCAGTGAAAAGCGGGGAAAAGGGATCAGCATTTTTGCTGGTCGGATGGGGCTGTGAGGGACATGGTGTGGTGGAAGGTGTCCCCGGGGTCAGCAGGGGCCAGGGCAGCAGATGCACCCAGCAGGAGCCGCAGTGGTTTTGCCTCTCCTTGGTGCCCACTTGGGAAAGTCAAACGTTTATGTGTAACCTAAAAGAAAAGCTGTTCTGCTGGTGTGAGCTATTGGGTAATAAAATGAGGAAAGGCACTGCAGTCAATAAAAGTAAATTAATAACTAGAGACAACAAACCCTGCTTCTCTGACTGGCATAAAGCAATCCTGCGCTGAAGGAAGAAAAAGTGTCACAGTTTATGAGGAGGCAGGTCAAGTCCAAAGAGGAATAGGCCACAGCATTTTGTGGGATACTTGTGATCACAACTTTTTCTTCCTAAACCTGTGGGGTTCCTTCGCAGCAGAAGCCAAGCAGCTCCAGAGAGCAGAGGAGATCCAGAGCCCCTCGGCGTGGTGGGTGCTGCCCACAGCCGGTGCGGGGCTGCCCACACCTGCCCTTGCGGTTGTACTGCTCACGCAGCACAAATTAGGAGGCTTAATTATTTCAATAGAGGTTAATTACATTAGTCACTACAGCAAATCTCCCGTTCATGCCATGCTTTCCACTTCATTTAATTCATTACCCCCTGTGACAGTAGATTTCTGCATAGAACTGCTCCTTTATGTCCCATGTCCCTTCCAAGAGCGATCCTCCGTGCTGGCCCTCCGCTTGCTTTGCTCTTGCTCCCCTCGGTATTCCTGGTGGCGGTGACACAGGGGTTTGGTGGGAGCAGGTGGGAGCGGGTGGGAGCGGGTGGGAGCGGGTGGGAGCAGCCTGGGCCATGCTCTGTGCTCGGCATCGGGTCCTGGCCCCGCGGGGCCGGGCTGTGAGCCCGCGCTGTGCCCTGTGCCTGGGTCCATCTCTCCTTGTTCTACTTTGTTTTTAAACTTATTTCGTTCCTCTATCATCACTGCACCTGGGGATTCATCACTCCTGTGCCTCCAGCTGCTCCAGCCGCCCTGCGCACGGCGTAGGGGGAGATTTCTGCAGTCGAGTAGCCCCAGTGCCCAAACTGTGGCTGCTGACATGTGCAAGGGGGAAGTGAGACATTTCCCACCTGTTCAGCTAGTTTGAGCTTCGTGGGATATTTCCTATTTTTAACTGTAGCTGCACTTTAAGGAATAAATTTGTGAAGTCAAACATAAGGTAACGACCAAAGGAAGTAGTTTTTTAGCTGCAGATCTGTCTGATTCAGTACCCGGTGAACATTTTCTTTAGCATAATGATACTTCTTAGGGTGCATTAAAAAATCCTGCAGTAATGAACAGACACTGTTCCCAGTTTTCAGTCTCATCATTAGCATTTTGCTATCATTAACCTGAGAATGATAAATTGCTTATAAAACAGATATTTGTTTGTTGGTCATTAGCAGGTCTAGTTGTGAGGAGGGATGTGGAATTTGGTCTACAGAGTTTTGCATCATGAATATGAATTGTTTGTGGTTCTGACACTGGAGGTCAGGCCCATGTAAATCAAGGAAATGTTTCCAGATTTTAATCTGAATTGAGACTTAGAAATTTAAAGATATTTAAACTCCCAGCCAGGTGTTTACTTGGGCTAGGAATCAATCAGCCTTGTTGTCTGCAGGTGGGGGGACCTTCCACAGAGGGGGAAGCTGCTCTGGCTGTTGCAGGGAAGACTCTGCCCTCTCTCCTCTCCTCTCCTTTCTGACATTTTGGCATTTTTCTTCTGGCCAGGCTCTTAGCAATGCTGCCTGTGCATTTTGTCCTCGTGTGCCAGCCCCCGTGGCTGCTGGCATCCTGCTCGGAGTGCTGCAGAACCAGAGGCCAGCTGGGATGCTCGCTGGGATGCCAGCCTTGGCTGGGAGCACTGGAGGGGCACACAGAGCACTTCAGCTGCCAGAAAATTAGACTCATTTATTTGGAAATCTGTGGTACACAAAGCACTTTAATAACCACATTCATCTAAAGGCCACATCAGGAGAAACAGTACTGCCTGTTCCCTCTCGGATGCCAGTTTGTGGGGAATGCTGTTGCTAACATTTAGCAGGAGCTCCAGGTCACCTTGGTACAATCGAGCTAAGACACATTTTAATGGCTGTTTAATTAGATTTACCATAGGGAAGGTGCCATGGAAGAAGGCTGCGTTTCTGCTTCCAGTGCTTGAGATGGTGGCTGGTTTAAATGAAAATGCAGATAAAAGACTGCAAGTGATAGACAAAGATGAGGGGTTTCTTTACCCCTGTTCAATATAATTTTTTACCTTCATTTGAGGGATGTGTTTGCTCTTTCCCTGCACTTGCATGGCTGGAAAATCTCACACCCCCGCAGAGTGATGTTGTTTTCTGCCTGCCACAAAAATGCAGGCTCTCCTCAATACGGGATTTTCTTGTAGGTGACCTGGGCTTTGAGCACCTCACTGTAAGGCTCCCACACTCCTCAGAAGCTGCCCCTGTGTCATAAAGCAGAAGGGCAGGGATCCATCTGATTTCCAGGAGCAATACCCAAATGTAATGGCAAACTGGTCCCTGTATTGGAGAACAAATAGCTCGTGCTCATCTCACACCAATTTTGATTCCTTCATGAGGCTGTGGGAGACTCCAAGGAGCATTTTGTAAAGTGGGCACTTGCTCCTCCACAGGAAATAAAACATTGAAACATATTGCTGTAAAGGATATGACATCTCTCCCAATGGATTTATTAAGAAGACCACAAGAGTAAAGAGTTATAAAACCTGATCCAGTCGGCAGTTCAAGCTGTGTAATTGATATCCATTATTTCCCATTGACTGCTCTGCATGACTTTGCTTTCTGTAGCATCAACAGATTCTGCCTCTGAGCTGCTGGGGCTTGGCAGAGAGCAAAGCCAATAGCAATCCTGGAGTATGAATCCCAGGAGAGAGCTGAGGTGGTTTTCCTCAATTTCTTCTGACAAATACACACCTTTATCCTAATTTACACAATTTCTCAAGTCACTAAATTTGCACAGGGCAGTACAAATCCACTGTGGCTTTCCTGAAGAAGGGATTGGGCATCAGTGTGGTTTCCCCAATGATACAATTTCTCCTCATCTTCTTCATTTCATGGCAATTTTATATTCTTTACAGAAATAGGGTTATTATAGTAATGAATTTACTGAAACAAAACAGGCAGGAAAGGGCCATCCCCACAAATGCAGATTTATGCTGTGCCAGAGTAACCCCAGCTCGTTCCAGGCCCATCGGTGTCTGTCTGTCTGTCCTCAGCATTTGTCTGTCAGCTGGCAGGAACAGCACATTGCTCCTCAACGCTTCCTCAGGTGATTTCAATATTGGATTTATTTTTGGTGGATGTTAGAGCAATCAGGAATAACTGAGAGACTGGGAGTAACTGGGTGCTGGCTGTCCCGAGGCTGGTGTCTGCTCCCGGGTGCTGCAGGGTCCCTGAGGGGGCTGGACACGAGGAAGGGCCACGCGCCTGTGCCCCCACACAGGTCAGCTTTAGGCAAACCCATCATTTTCCCCTTATTACTCAAAGCTGTTCTGTGCCACTGACCTCCTGCCCCTGCCTCCTGCAAATCATTTGCTTTTCCAGATGCTTCACTATTAACTTGTACTATTTCTTTTTCTTTTTTTTTTTTTTTTTCTTTCTCCTTATCTCACCTCGAGAAGGAGAGGGATTACCTCATTTCCACTGCCTCGGAAATAAATCCTCATTATGGATTTGTACCTGGGGAGGAAGAAGCTGATTTCCACTCCCAGCCAGTTCTGGGCAGATATTTGAAGGTAATTGTTCAGTCCAGGGACATCTCACTTGTCTAATAACCATAAAGAGCACTTCCATTAGAGCCGGGCTTGGGGTTGGGACTATTGAGAAGCTATTTATGGGGAAGATATCATTTCAGAAAACTAGAATATGGACATCAAATTTATGTTTTTATTTTAAGGTGGGGCAAAGGGAAGGACCTACCATGGAATAAAAGTGTGAGTGCTGGTGGGGGGCTCATTCCCAGGCCCGGGTGGCTGCACTGCACTGCCGAGAGCGCAGCTGCCTCCTCACAGCGCTCACTGGGTTGCTTCAGGCTTCCTCAAAATCATCCTCTGAGGTGGTCAAACCCAGCAGTAGCTTTCCCCTCGTGCTGTAGTTGTGAAAACTGATGTAAACTACCAGACATCAGTGGGGTTTTTACTCAGGATCCAGAAGGTACGTCTAGGTTCTGCCTCCCCAAACATGCTGGAACACGAGGCTGAAATGACAGCGTGATGAGGCCCTTTTTTCCTGGCTAATTGCTGCAGGATGAAATAAGGGTCAGAATAAAATGTGGTTATCTGCTAAATGGTTGCTGCACCCAGCTGTCAGGCAGTTTGCTGCAGCTCAGAATATATTGGCTGTGGCAGCTTTCGGATGCTCCAGCTCAGGGCAGAATTGCGCAGTGATTTCTCTGGACTTTGACAGAGCTGGAGCTGAGCTTCTGCCACAGAGCCCTCAGTGATGGACTAGACAAAAATAAACAAGCAGCCCATGAGAACTTTCTAGAGGAGAAATCGCTTGGTTCAGTGTTGCAGATTTACCCCAAATACACCCAGAGGTGCGGGACAGACGTCCCCAGTTCTGAGGCTCTGGAGCTCTGGCACTCGCAGTGTCTTTGTGAATGTGCCCTGCCCTGCTCTGCTGCAGCTTTGGCAGTGCAGGGACCCCTCAGGCACCCGCTCAGCATCCAGCTGGTGGTGAAACTTTGGTGAAATTTCCTTAATGATTGATGCGGAATGGCGTCAGATTAACACAACTCGTTACACTGTGGGAGCACAGTAGTTTAGCGATGGATGCTTCAGGGCAGTGAGTTCGCACACCATGAGCTTCTCCCCAACCTCTGAGCCTCTGCATTAGAAAGGTGTAAAGCTGGATATTTTAAAGTTAAACAGAATCCTAGTCATGGTTTCCTTCCCATGGAGCAGCTTTAGATATAAAGAAGATGATAGATTAAGTTATGTTTGACTGACAGATTTAAATTGGGGCTTCTTTCTGCAGCCTCCACATCCATGCTCTAAATAGGAGGCTTGGGATTAGAGCCATTAAATTACTTAGTTTATTGGAAAAATAAAATATCATGAACAGATGAAAATGAAAAGAGAGAGAAATGCAAACTGAATGAGTGCTAAAAAATTATTAAGGTAAGGTAGCAAATGAAATAGAATAGCACTAAAACTAGATGACATGTAAGAAATTCTCCAAGTGGCAGTGTTGTGGAGATGGGCTTTCAAACCGTGGAGTCAAAGACAGGAGAGCTTGGTACTGCCAAGAGCTGCTCTGTGCACCCAGGCTGCCTGGTGCTCAGCTGCCTGCCTGCAGGGATGGGAGAGGGATGGAGAAAACTAAAAGCAGGTGATGGTGGAGCTGACCCTCCAGCTGTGCTCACTGGAGGCAGAGATGGCTGCCCCTCTCTCTCAGTCCGTGCCTGGGTCCAAGGCAACGTGCCCCAGCCGTGGGTGGTGGGTGAGTGGCCTCGGTCCTGCCTCCGAGCGTGGCAGTTCCCGTGTCCCCCCAAATCCGGGCAGAGACGGGTTTGTGTCTGCTGGCTTTGGATAACTTCTTGTAACCTCTCTGAGACTTTGTACCTGTACTGCCTCCTTCCCTCCTGCCAGTAATTACTTACAAGGCCATGGAGAGAGATCAAACCCTGCCCTCTCCTTTGGATCCTTGAAATGGCCTCTTATTGCAGTCCTGAGTCTCCTTAAAGGAAACAAAACAAACTGCTGCAGGTGATTGCAGGTAAAGCTATAATCCCAAGGACCTGCCTCTTCTAGATAGCCCTGCATATGAGGAGTGAAACATTTCCTGGAGATTTGATTTCATCTCAGGTCTGGGGAAATTCTGTGGTTCCACACACAATCCATCAACACCTGCCCAGAGAAGAGCAATAAATTAATCTTCTTCTGGAGCAGCAGTGCTAAGTGTGTGCCTTCCCTGCACAAGGAAAAGAGCCAGATTTGGATCGAAGGAGCAGCTTTCAGCTTCTCCTTCCCCTGCTACCGTGATCCATTTGAGCCCGGCTGCTCTCCCAGCAGCTCTGCTCCCTCATGCCCGTACAGCTGTGCTGGTTGGCAGGAATTGTTGCTGGCTTTTCCACAGCCTGTGCTTTAGACTCATCATGATGATGGTTGTTAAATCTCTAGAGCAGCACTGTGTGTCCTCTCGGGTGATCTCAGTGTGCCCTTGCTGACATGTGCAGCCTGACTCAGTGAATGTCACTGTCCTCAAATGCAAAGTGCCTTCAGGTAAACAGGACTTGTGCTCTGTCCCAGGGCAGTGCTTCCCAGGGAGACGCCCTCCTCATCCTCCTTCTCTTTCTCCTCCTCCTCCTCTTCACAGGGCCAGCTCCTGGGATCACTCACAGCCGCGTGCCCAGGAGGGACTGGATCTCAGTGAGGTGCCAGGTGGTGGAGGAGGCAGATGCTGCTGAAGGACAGCACTGGTCAGTGACAGCAGGACAACTCCACGGCCACCAGCAGAGGGAGAGGATGGAGATGCAGCCTCCGCACCCATTTTTAAGTGGTTTTATGACATCACGGCACAAAGGGAAGAGAGTAAGGAAATGGTTTAAGAGAACATATTCTCTCTCATGTTAAATCACCAGTCTAGGTCCTGTTGCCATTGGCAGCCTGAGGGATATTTTGCAGAGATGCTAAAAACACATTGTAAATTAGGAAAACAAGAGAGAAACCAAACCAAAACACCATATTGTGTAAGATCATATCTCTTGGTACCAGAAAAGCTTCTCAGAATGAACCACCTCATTCATGTTTACTCTTGTTTGTTTGGGGTTTTTCATTTGAAGAAATTAAAAAGATCTAATTTCTATTTTTCTATTAAAAGAGCTGTTGTCATTGATGTCACCTTTGTAGCCTTGCCTCACTGCCTGCAGAGGTCAGTAGAGCCGGAGCCCTGGTGGAATGTGAGCAGCCCTGCTCCTTCCACGGCCAGGAAAAGAAGAGAAACGTTTCATGATCCTTAAACTTGTTAAATGTAAAACTTGAAAAGTCTCACACTGAAATCTCAGCAGCCCCAGGTAAGTTTTCTTCAGCTAGCTTTGTTATTTCTCTGCAGAGAAAGCTGGTAAAGGAGGGATGAATCCAGCCCATAACTACTGAATTCCAGTCCATAATTCCTTCAGGAAAGAGCAGCAGTTCACTGGAGAGCACTCAGGCTCACACTGAAAGGAGAGAATTGCAGGTGTTTGCCCTTTTTGAACTGTTGTAGGGGAACATGCAAAGAAGGCCTGCAGCAGAGGAGGTGAGTGCTGGCAGCACCATCACCCGGGTGTGGTGGCAGGGTGCTGGTGCTGGAGCTGAGGGCAAACAGCTCCAACTTCAAAGCCTGAGGCTTCAGGGAGAAGGAGCCCTGAGTGACTGCTCAGCACCATCACCCTTTCAATCACTTTTGCTGCTTTTAATGCAAGTGGTCTAGGCTTCCCCAGAAAACCTGCAGGAAAATGAGGGAAGATCAGATGTGACATTCCGGACTTCACACGTGAAAAGTAATCAGAGAGAAAAACAGGATAAAGCAAAGCACAAAGAGACTCGTGGTTGTACTTGAAATGCTGAAAGGAGAATAGAGAGACACAAAATCATGTGCAGGTCAGTTTTACAAAACATCAAAGACAGGTGGGAGTGACTGCTCCTGGGCACGGCCGGCACTGGAGAGCAGCAGCCAGGAGAGCGTTCCGAGCGCAGCCACCCAGGGAGCCCAGCAGAACCAGCAAGAACATTCACACGCCCTCAGCGTGAGTGAGAACCCCGAGCAGTGCCAGGGAGCAGAGCTGCTCCGGGGTGGGANTGCGCTGCGGGAGCCGCGGGCTGCGGGCAGGGGAAATCTCTGAATTGGAACTGCTTTACCATGAATTGAACGTGCCTAAACCTAGTCATGGTTGAGCAGAGATATTCCACCCAGCGTTGGATAAACTCAACAGCAGAGTGCCCAGAATCTGATTTAATTTGAAAGAACACAAAATTATATTTCTCTGCTGATTTTCCAGGTGGCAGGATTAGATGCAGAGCTTTTAGTTTTTCACTACCTCCTTTTAACCTAATTTGACAGGAATGGCTTTTGGTACAAGGCAGAATTTGCTGGGTGCTGCAGCGGCGATAATGGAAATATCAGAGAAATGGCAAAGCATGGCAGGGGGACATCATCCCTCCGTCTGGAATGCACTGGGTTTGATAAACCATGAAGGTCAAGTTTTCTGGAAAAGCATAAACTGGGGAAATTTGCATCTCTAGTGGGACATTCGCTGGTCCACCAAAGCAACCCCTCTTTCGGGGGAGACCAAGATCTGCAGCAGGATCTGGCAGATTTGGTGTGTGCTGGCCTTCATGAGGACATGGGAAGGGATTTTTGCAGGGCTGGCACAAGCATGGCCACAAGCATGATGGCTGCAGGGGAAGGAAGGGTGGTGGCCAGAGATAGTGCAGCCACAGGGACACCCTGCCACAGCATGCAGGAACGGGAGCTGCCCTTCCTCCCAGCTTTGCTGATTAAGGAGCTCCTTTCCTTGGCAGTTTGAGCTGGAATTAAAATATTGCTGGGAGAGAGACGCTCAGGGGCAGGAGAACAGCTTGTTCCCAGCTGGCTCAGCACTTTCCTGTTTGCAATTCCACCTACCAGAGCTCAGAAAAGGCTCCCTGAAGGCAACTGGGGCCTGGACTGGCAGCCCCTTACAGCCCTCGATACTCAGCAGCCCCTGACGCCTGGCAGCCCCTCAGCTGGAGCGTGCAGGGGCATCTCTCCTCCTCCTTTTGGGAAGGCAGCAGGGCTCCCAGTGTGTATCCCTCGGAACAGAGGTGGAGGCACCAGAAGGGTGTGCTGGCTTGGAAGTTCATTTTGGCTGCTGGGGTTGCTGGGTGCTTGTGGGGGTCCTGGAGGCTTTGTCCCCCCTCCAGGGAAGAAAGGGGATTTTCAACCTGACCTCCAAACTGGAGGAGCTGGGGGACGTGTCTGCCCCAGAGGGACACCAGCTGGGTGGTTTAAAGGCCACGTTACTTGACTGCTCCTTGTGGCCCTCTCCCGAGTCCCACACCCCTCTGACTGCTGAAGTGATGAGCTCCTCTGTGCTGTGGGAGAAGGGACAGACTCGGGTTAATGACCCTGTGCACGACTGCCACTACTCTCCTCCCGGTCATTCTGCCAGGCTCTAAAGAAGTGGTTTGCCTGGGAAATGGTCTGTGACTTAGCAGGCAGCGTGCTTGTAAGAGGCAGGTTTCTAATGACTCCTCAAACTGAGATTTTATCCCTGTAAATGCAACTAGGTCTCACAGTCCCTGATTAGTTTCTTGTGACAAGTTCCATCTGTCTGCCTGGGAACAACAAAGACCTAAAAACCTGAGCAGCAGCCATGCAGCCAACTGCTCCCATGCTGGGCTTTGTCATCACAGGAAATCACTTACAAAACAGGAAACTCTCCCTTGTTCCACTCAATTTCTTGGGACTATTTGCCATGAAATGTCACCTTCTTGGATGAGGGAATGAGATTTATCACAATTAAGGGAGGCTTTGACATATCCCTTTAAGTGAATTAAGGGTGCTTTAATTCTGAATTTGCCCACGGCTCTGTTGGTGCAGGGGGAGTCCCTTGCAGTTTATAACACTTGGAAACATGCACATTTTTGGGCAGGTGTTGGTGTGGTTTTGCTGCTCCCGGCAGTGTGGGCTGCCGAGGTTGGTGCAGCACGTTGACAACGAGCGGCTCCTTGTCAGAATGCTGGCTCTGGACATTCCAGAGGAATGCAGAGAGAGTTCTTGCACTGGGTTGTTGATTGATTGAGCGGTTTCCTATATATTTTGGGGTTTTAGAGTCACAATTCACCTGCGTCACTGCCCTCGTCAGTCACCACTTTCCTGCAGTGCGATTTTTGGCTGAGACATGGAGGAGCCGAGTCTGTGACACACGGGTTCCGAGGCACACGGGTTTTGCTCCACAGATGCTGGTGCAGGGATTGCAGGGCCCTGGCATGGTGAGGGGGCAGGTGGTGGGGGGCTCCCAGCAGCACTCCCCACCGTGCTCGCACAGCCTCTGCCTGCCCCGGCACTGATGTCACTTGTTCTTCCCTCAGGGATCCACCAGCAATTCCCGTTCTGCAGCCGAGAGCTGCGTCACCAGCGCCGTGGCCTTGGCCCCGCGCCCGGGGTGTGGCAGCAGCACTTGCACCTCGCTGGCGTCCTTGCACAGCGTCTGATGTGGCCGTGCATCGCTCCGAGCCCGGTGCCAGAGCTGGGTGTTGGGCTCGGATGCTGATGCTCTCTCCTGGTCTCCTGAATGTTGCTTCAGCAAAGGGGGATTGGCATATGAAACACCCCACAAAATGTGTTGCATTTGCTGTTGCCATAGCACAAATAGGAAACCTGGAACGTGGGGTGGAAGCTGGTGAGTCACTGGGGTGAAGCATTTATCCCAAACCTCCTGTCTTGGAAAACTTTTGGCGTGGATGAACTTTACAGAGCCAACAGCCCTTGGTGGGAGTTACTGGGACCAGGTAGTGTGTCCAGGCTGTTCATGCCCACCGTACTCTGGTGTTACCTGGTGCTACCTGCTTGGTGACCCAGGGATGTTTATCAGGTTTTGGAGCTCCAGCGGTTCTCCAGGGAGGGCGGCACCACCACGGGGTGGGCCTAAAGCCGCTGCTCCATCTCCTGCTTTACTGAATAAAGGAAAAGTCATATAAATGGTGTTGAACTGTGGAATTGCTGGCAGTGCTCTGCCATGCTCTGCAGCACTCGGCTGATGTTTAACCTAAGCCCCGCTCAGGTGAATGGGGTTTGCCTGTCTGAGGGGTGTGTGAGGCTAAGGCCAGGCTGGGCCAGCCTCGGGGATGTTTTCTGCAGCTGGAGATAATGTGGGTTTGCTTGGTCAGAGCTCAGCCTGCAGCAGGGTATTACGTTGTTTGGTTGGTTGAAGTGAGATGTTTCTGAGAAAGATCCCTGCAACCGCTCCAGGTTAAACTAAGAACTGGCACAAAGTGACAAGGGCCAGCATTTGGGACTCAATACCTGAACTAGCCAAACCCTGAAAAAAGAGTCCAAAATGGAATTCTTTTATTAGCTTTTCCCTGGCACTGACACCTGCAGACTTTTATCTGCAGCTGTGTGGGAAGAGCTCCCACTGCAAATGTAATTCCCACAGGATGGGACTTTGACGAATCCGACTGTGTTTGAACCCATCCTGGAGAAGGACCCAAACATGCTGACTAAACAACGGATTGCAGAGAACAGTGTTGCAACAAACAACATGATTAGAGAAATTTGAGGAGCACTTAATCTAAAACAGTACACAAAGGTATGATTATTTTAATGTTATAGTAGGGAAAACCTTATCTACACAGCTGAAAGCAAGAAGGGAGGTGAGCCCCAGCCTCCAGCTTTTGCAAGTGTGTGATGCAATCTAGCATAGGAAGTTGCTAAAATATATTGGGGCGCTTCTTCTAGTTTGGTTCCTGACTGAGCTTTAATATCTTACAAAAATTAGGTTACATTATTCAAAATCAAAGGGTTTCAAAGTCACAGCAAAGCTGAATTTCTCTCTGTAATAGCAGCCTCAGGCTGTTGCTGGGTTTTGTGCCAAACCAAGCTGGGTTCTGTGAGGAGACTCTGAACTCTGCTCTGCCCCGTGACGGAATGGGTGTGCGTAGCTCCAGGTATCAACTACAGGCAAAGAGCAGTAATTGCCCCCCTAAAGCCAGGAGGAGCTTCCTCATCTTCCCCAGCAGGGCCTGGGCTCGGGCTGGAGGTGGTGGAAGGTTCCCCCACCGGTGCTGCTGCAGCCCGTCCCCACTGCCAGGAGTTAACGGGGCTCTTCCTTTTCCTCCGTTATGGGAATCCACCTGTGAAGCCGTAGAGGGTAGAACAGTAAATCTTACAATCAAATACTAAATTATACCTAATTTATTTGCTTATGGCAAACTGTAAGCCCTGCAATCAAGTGTGTAAGGGTTTCTGTCACAAGCTCTCCTGGGAGCCAGGGGACGTGCCTGGCGGTGCACTGAGGGGGGGTTTGCTGAGCCTCGGTCCCAGGGGACACAGGCAGGGACTGACCCTTCTAAACCCGGCATGTCCTGGTCACAGAGACCCTGGGACAGCCCCTCAGGCAGCCCCTGGGCGTGGGCTCAGGTCTGCCTGGTCCTTGACTTTGATAAATGTCTCTCCAACCTCATACCACGGTTTTGCATACTTTCACTGCAGCTAAAACATTCAGTGTTTAGGAAGGAGTTTATTGTTTGAACCAGGATGAAACCAGCATGTGTTTGGCAGCACTTTCCGCATAATATATTAAAGGTTTTTTACTTCTGTATAAAATCCTTCAAGTCACCTGGAATTTTTCCATGGACTGCACTCTGCTCAAGGTTTCAATCTGCCTTGGAGCTGTACATTTGTCCTTGTCCTCTCTGGCAGCCCTGTGCCGCAAACTGGCTCAGAAAATGGCACCAGGGTGAGGGTGCCAATCAGAGCCTCCCAGAAATTCTGGTGGAGGGAAAGGGTCTGATGGCTCCCAAGCATATTTCTAAATGAAAAATTGTGTCTTGTACTTTACTGTTCAGGAAGAGGGGGAGAAAAAACTGTGTCTGGATTGGAATATTTTCGGCATTTGGGATGGCAGGTGAATTTTAAACAGAACCCAGCTGGAATATGGCCAGTCTGGGAAGCACAGTATGGCATTTTTCTCTTCCCTTTCCATTATGGTCCAAGCAGAAACAGCAGCAGGCGGAGAAAGTACTTTGAGTTGTGTCAGGTGTTGTGAGGTGTTTGTGTCAGATTTTGCCTAATTCCTTGAGGCATTAAAGCATCTCTACTGTGCAAAGACAGTGGAAATCCACTTCTTCATGTGCATGAGTGTTTTAAAAATGGAATTTTCCGACGGTGTGGGAGAGCAGCAGCTTTCACACAGCTGCCTGCTACCCCTGGGAGTTCCTTCCCCCGGAGGGATGGGTGCCGGCCCCCAGGGCCAGCTCCGGCGCGGTCCGGCAGCGATTCCGGGGGGACGGCAGGGAGCAAGCGGGAGCAGCACAGCTGCCTGGTGTGCAGCGCCGAGGAACTGCTCCACGGCCTTTCCAGCCGGGTGTTTTGGGAACTGATGGCTGTCGAATGAATCAGTGACCCGCCCCAGACCCGGGGCAGTGCTCAGTCACTGGAAGAAGCGGGTTTTCCACGGAGGAGGATGCAGGACGCTGAGCCCCAGCAGCTGCCTGCGCTCCCTCGGGTGATGCTCCCTATGATTGTCCCGATGACTGTCCCGATGATGCTCCCCTTGCGTGGGCGCACAGAGGAGCCGCGGTCCGGGAGGTGCCGGCTGGCTGAGCTCTGATTCACTGGCCAGCCCCCGCAGCTGGGAGCCATGAACCAGAAAGTGTCACTGCTTCCCACGGCGGAGCACGCTTGTGCCATGCCACAGGCACCAATTCAGGGTGCAGCTCTCTGGGAACAAGGGTTTTTTCAGGGTTGTGTATTAAGATTCTGGTCACGGCCCAACTTTTGTTTTTTTAGCAAAGATAAATGGTAACTGTGCCATCTCCCATTGCCTGCAGTATTTTAGAGGCTTTTCTTCTCATAAATAGCCTTGTCTGTCCCTACAAAGTGACACTGGAGCATCATTTTGCTGCGTGTGAGGCATTCGTGCTTTGAAACCCCAGACCAGCTCTTTTCTGTGAAAACCACACTAGCACATCCACAAATCTCACGCTTTACAGCTTGTCACTCACATTTAACCTGCTTTAGAGCAGAGGTTTCCCTCAGCAGCTGCAGATGAAATATGCTTCATCTGTGACTGTTTTCACAAGCGAAAGGCACCCCCCATGCCAGTGTGAGCCAGGGCTGCCAGGGGAGCCCAGGCTGTTGCTCTACTGGTTTGCAAAGCAGAGTCTCTCCCTCTGGGCGAAGCAGAGCAGAAGCTCAGCTCAACAGTTAATTTTTAACTTGCCTGTTGCTCCATGGTGTGGAGGGGAAGATTGCCAGGGAGGTGTTGCAGTTGACCAGGGCACCCTCTCTCCCCACAAACAAACACGGCTGGGCGAGGGCTGGCCCAGCTCCGCTTTGGACTCTGCTCATGCCTTGTGTGCTGGATTTCACCAGAAACTGAAGGGCACAGTACTGGGTGTTCAGATACTGGGGAACGTCCCCATCTCCTCCTGAACACTGTGATCAGGCTGAGCCGGGCCGTTGACTTGTTCCAACCCCATCTTTTCCTGGACAGGAGGGTTGCAAAAGCAACCCTTGATTTTTTGGAGAGAAGGGGATGGGTGTTTGATGAGGGGTCAGAGGGTGAGACCTCTGCGTGCTCTGCTGTCACTGAGACCCCCTTTGCTCTGGGCTCTCTCTTTCCAGCACCTCATGAGTTGCTCCCCACCTTCCACCGTCTGTTAAGCCAGAGCTTCTGCCAAAATCTTGGCCTCAGTTTCTGTCCTGCCTTTCCGTGGCTTCTCCTCAGCCAGCAGCGGGGAACCACCAGCACACTCCCAGCACGGCTGCTAGGCAGGGCGTTAGACCAGCTGGATAAAATTAGCTGTTCAGATGCATGTTCCTCAGGATGCTGGGACAGGGGGACACCCAGTACAGCCAGCTTGACTCATGGAGAAGAATTAATGGAAACGCCTGGCTCCTGGAGGGAGGAAATTCCTTGAACAGCCTTTTCCTCTGTTTGTTGTGTGGGGAGGCTGACAATGGGCCCTGCGTCTGGCCGGAGCATGGCCGGGCTGGCTCGGAGCACGGCGTGCGCCGGCCTCAGGCGCCGAGTCTGCGGCACCGGGCGCTCAGGAAGGGCCCGGCCCCGCCGGTGACGGCACCGACGGGTGACCTGCCCTCCCACACCTCTGGGTGACCTGCCCTCCCGCACCTCTCTGCACACACCACGGGCACAGCCTGGGCAGCCTTACTGGCCGTGCTCGGCTTGGTCGTGCCCTCCCTGACACATGGGCTGCCACAAGCACCGAATCACCGGGGATGGGTCCAGGTGCTCTGAGCCCTCCAGGTGCAGCCCTGGAGATAAGCAGAGCAGCGGCACAGCGTGGGCAAGGGCCCTGGGGTGGTGGGACATTTGTGTGTCAAACTCTGGTTGGCCAGTGTTCCATGAGAATTCATTGCGATTTTTGCTGAGCCCACTGTGAGACGCGTTCCTGGAGCACAAACCTGCCAAAGCAGCAGACAGGCTGCAACGGAGGAAAATTGCCTTTTTTCACTGTAAATATCCAATAATCACATAACTTCTTAGTAAGTGGCCTTTATTTATCAGGGATGCCACTTGGGCTAATAATTTCAATGTAATGAGACAAGAGGGACTATAAAATCCCCAAGTCAGAGGATCTTATCAATCATATTATGCAAATCTTGTGAACAGGATTGTCTGGGCAATCCTAGGACATGCCAACAGCAAACACTTCAGTGGGTGTTGATTTCAGTCTGCCACAATTGTGGCTTCTGCCAGATTTGCTTCCTTCTTTCAAGGAAAGGCTGTTGGCAAATGATCACCCAGGCTGCCCAGGCCTTTGGTAGCACTGGGGAGCCAGGTTTGGTTTTGGGGACCCAGAGAGTAACAAGGCTCTGCCAAATCCAGCACTGGCCCTGGCACAGGGGGTGCATTGTGGGCACCTCAGTGGTGCAGGGCAGGGGAACAGGGAGCAGAGCCCCAGCAGCAGAGCCTGGGAAGCAGCAGGACGGTGGAGAGCTGGTCTGGTCCGTGCAGGGTGTTCTCAGAGCATCCTTAGCAGCAGGCTCGTCGGGTCCTGGCAGGTAACACGCCCCAGAGGCAGCTGGGCCCGGGGGCTCCTTGCCCCGCTGGCTTCTGTTGTGTTTGTGGCACAAGAAGCTGCTCTGAGGGAACACCAAAGCACCAAAGGGAGGAGCTGCGTCCCGTCCCGAAGGCCGAGAGAGGCCGGGTGGAGCAGGGCTGCGCGTGGGCAGGCAGGGAATGGCCCCGTTTGGCCTTTTTTGGAAACAGCCCATTTGGAGCAGTTTTTGTCGCTGTGGAGGGTTTGTGGGGATGTGTCACAGCGGTGCAACAGCCGCAGCGAGCGTGGGACACCGCTCTGGACGAGGTCGAGTGCTGGAAAACTGGCAACGTCCTCTGGAGCAAACCTGCCCTGAGACAGATTTTTCTGAGCAAGGGTGGATCTGAAAAGCCTTTGGAAGCTCTTTCAAACAGGTTCATCCCAAAACAATTTACTCTCTGGTCTTCCTGGGAGGGGGAATCACCATGCATCCCACTCCAGCTATAAACAATTATAATTGCCCATTCTATTAGGTGACTTAAAAGATTATTTCCAGTCTCCCTGACTTATTGGCAATTTGGAGTTCTTACTGTAGGCAAAAAAAACTATAGCTGGGCTATCACTCTTCCAAGCTGCTTTATCTTTGTTGCTCTAAGCAGAGTCATGGGAATGTTTTTATCTAAACCATCAGGTTATTAGAGGACAGACTTATAAATAACCAGTCTTTGCTATTTTTAAGTACTTTCAGCATTGTCTATCATGGTACTACAGCACAACTTGCAGAAAAACAGTCCAATTCTGCTGCCAAAGCATCATAACTTACTTCTGTTTCTTTGGGTGCTGAGGAGCCAAGTCCAGGTTCCTTCTCTGCCCTGCAGAAATGTCAAAGGCTGACAAGGCATGCTGCCCACCCTGGCCCCAAACCATCCTTTTCTACACCTTTCCTTTCTCATTGCAGAAGATGTCATTCTCCTTTGTAATAGGAAACTATTATTGGAGGGGAAACTAATATTGGAGTTGATTAACAATAAATTTGGTGAGGCCTTTCTGGGGAAATGACATGGTTGCCATAGCAACTGTGGGCCCAACTGGTGCTGCGAGGTGGGAGAGTGGAGCCATGGGGGAGCCAGGGGCTGCTCTATGTCCTGAGAATGGGCTGCCAAAGCCACACCTGGGGAATGAAGGACAGGTGCAAGTAGTCTGCTCCTAAACCAGGCCTCTCTGAATTGACAAAAAAAGTCTAACCCCACCACTCCAGGAGAACCGAGCATTTCAGACAAGATAATTTGCATTTACTTCATAATTTATTAATTTTCACATCACTGTATGCAATAAATTATAGTCAACATAATAATAACATTGTCATAAAATATTGCCATGAAGTAAGTACTCATCTAATAGTGACTGTAACCTACCCAGAGAAGAACTGTAGTTATTACATTTAGATTTTTAGTGTTAATGGTAAGTGAACACAATATTATTAGGGAACTTCACAGTAAATTCAGGGAAATCTGTCATTATTATTGCTTCTGTGCAAACGACTTTTACTGCACACACAGAGCTTGGGAAGGAAAGCACAGCTGTGCAGAGTGTCTCTGGAGCAAATGCGTTCCCGGACGGCTGAGCTGACTGCACCACACGGTGCCTTTGGGTGCATTTATCAAATGCAAAGTGACCGTGGTCAGCAGCTGATGGGTCTCCAGAGCCTCCCGCCAGCCGCAGCACCAGGGCCCTGCACGGGCTCAGGCCTGAAGGAAACAAGTCTGCAAAGGCGAAGCACATGGGTCGAGTCAGTAACACCAAGTCCATCAGAAGGTCCCGAGTCACACCCGGGTGTCTGGGTTTCCCCCCAGCTCGGTCCCATGGCAGCTCGGAGCAGCTTTTCTGCCTTCTGCTGGGAGCTGCTCTCTCTCTGCAAGCCTCTGGCCACCAAACTTTTGTCCGCACCGATGTGCCATGGGCACTGATGTGCCATGAGCACCAATGCTGCCGCGGCCACTGATCCTGGTGTCCACACCAGTGCTGCTGTGGGCACAGATGCTGCCGTGGGCACCGATGCTGCTGTCCACAGCGATGCCGTGGTCAGCTCGCAGCTTGCGGTGGGGCTGAAGCCCTGAGGGTGGTCTGTCCGGTCCCCAGTCCCACGGGGCAACAGAGCATGCTGAGTGTGGTAGGAGGTCACAGACAGTTCCGTCACAGAATGTTCTCCATTTCTGCTCCCTCCGCCAGTTCAGTGAACTTTAATGGAGTATTTCCGAAATGTCAGGAACTGGAGCAGTTTGTCTTTTCTCCTCTGCTTTAGCGCCATTAGCGCTCTCGTTTTTTCCTCCGTGTCCTGGTCGGTGGCGAGGATTATCTTGGCTCTTTCCTCCGCCTTCTTGTCTCCGGAGTTTCTGAAGAGTTTCTGCAGGGACTCCTCGTTGATGCTTTCGAAGATGTTGGCCGCGGCTTTCTTGCGCAGGGCCGTGTCGAAGCGGTAGCCGTGGACCGAGGGGCTCACTCGCAGGGACGTGGACATGGCTGCAGTGCTGGAGCTTGTCTTCGCTTTCATCTATGTGGGTGCTGCCGGGTCTGCCCTGGGCTCCGCTCGGAGGAATGGGTGCTGTGCTGGCTCCAGGACTGGTATTTAAAGGCAGGCTGGAGGAAAAGCCGGAGGGCTCCGGTTACAGTGGTGAGATCACGATGATGTCAACACACAACACTCACAGGCAAGTTTAACAGTTAAGCTGCCAACTTTCCTGTCCTGTGGACCAGATGAAAAGTTCTTTCTGCTTCTGCAACGGAAATGGCTTTTTTTTGACCCAGCCCAGAACAAACAGGTTCCAACCATCGCTGTGGGACTGAGCCAGCACAGCCCAAACTCCACTCCTGCCCTTGGCGTGCAGAATGTGTCATATCATAAACAGGTAAAGCTCCAGGTGAGAACTGTTGCAATGCTAGCAAGAGGCTGGAGCCTGTGCAAACAGCCAAGAACTTGGCTCTGTCTCCATCAGCAGCACTGCAAACCTGCTCCTGTCTGCGCATGGGTTCCCTTCTGCGGCTTCCTGACAGATGCAAGTCATCTTTAGTGCACACAGAGCTGCAGCTTCCATTTGACAAGTGCTGTCCCAAAGGCAGGTGATCCATAACATCCTCTAAGGTGACTTCCCTGGGTGCTACACTCTCGGCTGCCCAGCTGCACATGGCAATGGTCTCCGGGGAGCAAGAAAACTCATTTTGCTGCCCTGCTCCTGCCTCCAGTGTCCTTTTGCTTAAATGTCTTGCTCATTGGTGCTGGAAAGAAAACTCACCTCTGCTCCAAAAGAGTCTGTGCTCTCCACACCACCCTTGGCCAACGACAAGCCCTTGGGCTGGGAGGACTCTCTCTTAGTCATATGGGTTAGTTTTGGCTCCTGTGAGGAGCAGGGAGTTGGACTCGATGACCATTGTGGGTCCTTTCTCACTCAAGATACACGGTGGACAGGGCACGGCTGCCAGCAAGGGGCTGGCTCTGACCACCAGAGCTCCTGCTGGGCTGAGACACCTGGTGCTACTGAGCACAATCAAACCTGGCCCAGAATAGCTGTGGGTTCAAAAGTCACTTAAGGCCAGGAGCCAGAGATAAGTGTATTTTGGTTAATGTTTTAAAGCAGTCGGATGCTGCGGAGGCTCTGTTTGGAAAACTAGAAGCTTGTTTACTGTTGTTGCTGACCTTGTTACTCACCCTTGCTGAAAGACTCTAGGAACAGCCTCTGCCCCCATCCCACTTGGACCAGGGGTTTCCCTTATTTACCAGAGAGCTGCGGAAATTACCTCTGACCACACTGAAGAACAGATCCAAAGAAACCTCACCCAGGCGCTTTTTATTCCACATTCCCTTTAAAAGTTCAGTTGGTTTGGACAGAGGGAGGGGATATGCCTGAGCCAGACACCCTTCTCTGATGGTCAGCGGGAGCCAGTGGAGAGGTGAACACACCTGCAGCCCATGTGTAGATGTTTGTGCTGGCTCAGAACAGGGCTGGGGATTACCTGTGAGTTGTTGCTCACCAGGTGAAGTGCGAGCCGGGCAGGCAGCTGCCTGGGCCCCAGAATGACTGGCAAGCCCAGTTCCATCCAGGCTCAGATCAACTTCCAGCTGGCCAGGGCTTGCCAGGCTTTTATCCTTAGGAGAGGGAGTGGTCTCATTTCAGTCTGGCCACTTTCCTACCTGGGACTTGGGACTCACCCGTTGGTGCTGCTGGGCACATCCTGAAACAGCCCTGCACCCTGCACTCCCCACATCCTGCCAGGACATGGGTCTCCCCACTGCTGCCAGGACTTTGCTCCGGCACGAGCTCTCTCTGCACGTGCCATTGCTTCCTTGTTTGAGGTACTTTTTACAAGTTTTTCCCAATTTATTTTGTATGTGCTGGATGTTCCGTGCTTCCGTGTATAAACATCAGCTTTGCAAATCCCTGGGATTCTTCTTTCACCAGCCAGACATGCAGCTCTCGCCTCGCCATGGGCTTGCCAAATTGGTGAGACCAATTCATCAGCTGCTTGTTCAACATTTGCAGGGCTGATAGATCCACCCTGAAAATAGGACGGTTTCGGTGTGGCTGGGTCTCTGCTTGGGAAAGATCTCATGGTTTATAGACTCCACTAGCATGAAATGCGATAGGGGAGCAGAAGGAAGCAGGGCCACCTGTGCTGCCCAACCCTTCCCGCTCAGAGCTGCCCCGAGCACTGGGGGGAAAACCTGCCCGAAACACGTGTCCAGATGAAATGCTGGAAGTGCTTTGCTTCACAGGACAGATAACACAGTGTCGAGGTACTTAGGGCAAAATTCAGTGCCAGAAGATCAGCCAAGATCTTGCGGCTGAAGAAAGAAAACCCCTTTGTGTCCCCTGGTCAGAAACAAGAGCTGAGGCAGGCTCACGTGCACCTTGTTTTCACCACTCCCACTGCACATGGAATCGCTCTGCAGGTATTTGCAGAGATGTGGCTGACAGCATAAATTAGCAATATCCGTGGAAGATACAAGCTCAGAAAAGTATCTGCCATGGAAACCGAGACTAAAGCTGATGCTTTAGGAGTAAGACATCAGAAAGCTGCCAAGATCAAGCACGCGTTCCTTGTGAGCTCATCTCGCACAGAGCAGTAACAAATGTCTTTGCCCCTTCAAGCTTCTCTGCCCACTTTGTATAAATTTAGTTGTGCTTGGCTCTGACAGAGCGATGAAGCATGGCCTCGTCTGGTTTTTTTCCAGTAATTTTTGTTTATATCGGTCTTTTAATACTGCTTTCCCAGTAATGCCTGGGAGGAATTATTCATGTGTTGGATTGGAGAGCAACTTCAGAGAAGATGTGATTTCCATCATCGTCCTCCTGCTATTATTGTGTAATTGCTTTGTGAGACACAAACGCTCCATTTCACCCGTTAATGGGAGGATTAATTCCCATCCCCACCGCCTGCGGAGGGGCGCAGCCACATCTCTAATCGTGCCCTGCTTCTCCCGGCGTGACGGGCTCGGGGCGCTCTGGGCAGAGGGGCTGTGCTGCCGGGAAAGCCCCCAGCCCGGCCAGGGGACAGCCAGCCCCGGGGCAGAAGGGGGAGGGAGGCTGCGGCTGCCCTGGGTGCAGCCAGTGCCTGTCCCACAAACTCTTGCAGAGAACTTGCTTTGCCTTAATGTAACCTCCAAAACCACTCCAAAGAAGGTAATCTGGGATGCGTGGCAGTTCCCTGGGGCATGTTTTGCATAGCTTTCCCTTCATGAGCTGCTGCCAAAGCCTGCACGGGCTGTAACACCCGTTTGGGACCAGAGGATGCTGCAGCCCCCACGGAGCATCGGTGCTGCCCAGACCTTCCCAGCCAGACATGGGACACTCAGGAACTGAGCCTTTGGAAAGCGTCAGGGAGGCTTTGGAACAGCAGAGAAAAGTTAAATTATTGCCTTAAAATATGGGGAGGGGCAGTCACTTAAGAGTATAACTTGATGATCCTTGTGGGTCCCTTCCAACTCAGAATATCCTGTCATACCTGTGAGATATAAGAGATAGAGATAGATACAGATATGGATATAGATATATAGATAGAGATATATTTGCTTTGTCTTCAGGTCATTCAGTGAAAACTTAAGAATGGGAAATGTCCAGGAGCCTCCTGCCAGTCTCTGCTCTTCCCATCCTTTCCCTGGCTTACAGGGTCTGGAACTCTGGCTCCTCACAGCCTTCACGGCTGCCACGGCCTGCAGCTGGGGAACCTCAGCCCTTCTCAGGAGCCAGAAATGCCCCTCTCTGCTGGGAAAGGTTTCCGAGATGGAAAGGCTTCCGAGGCTCTGCAGAGACAGCTGTGGCATGGCTTTAAGGTCAAGAAGGAACCGGTTCAATTGTGTTGATCTTGGAATCCAAATTCCTGGGAGGTTGTCAGACATCCAGGTCGTGCGAATGGCAGTGCCTGCCCTGGCTCCAACCTGCCTACAGCCTCTTACTGGGACTTGTCTGCCGCTGGAACTCCACCTGAGATTTCTGTTTGTTTGGCTGTTGCTTGGGTTTTTCCGTGGTTGCTGTTTCTTTAACAGAACATCTGGGAACACTTGTCCAAATCTCACGGCAGGACGCTGCACCCTTTGCTCACAAAACCAAGAGCTTAACTTGGCCATCTGTGTTCCTTGTGACTCCCCTGTGTCTCCAGTTCAGAGATGCAGGACGGGGCAGGTACTTGTCCCCGGTTCAGAGGTACAGGAAAGGAGGGATATTTGTCCCCAGGCCAGAGGTTCAGGATAAGGAGGGTATTTTAAGGGCATTTCTGTTGCAGTTCAGTTGCTGGAAGGCACAGGTATGTCTCAGACAATCCTCACACAGCTCCCTGCCTGAAAACAGGGAAAACATACTGGTTTTCAGACAACAGAAGGCATGATTGCACAATTAAGCCAGTAAATTCCATCAGAAAATATTTTAATAGGAGAAAAAATAAGGACCGGCCTAAGTGAGGGGAATGCAGCCCCAGAAGTGTGCAGAGCAGCCCTGTCCTGCTCTGGCCCAAGCAATGGCTGGAGCTGGCTGAGCGCTGGCTGAGCCAGCATCGCTCCGTGCAGGGAGACCATATAAGAGTAAAGTCTGGGGTGTTACTGATAATGAATGTCTCCTCATTTCTCATAAATTCTCTGCTAAATGTACGATCACCAAGTTAATAATGCAGGCAGGACATAACGGATAGCCAGTTACAGTAAGTAAATCACGTCTGGTAAGAGACAGAAGAGACACAGAAACTTCTGGCACTTCTGCCAGGCAGAACCCCTTGGAAGAATCCCTGCATGCAGCAAAGCAGAGCCGAGGACACATCTGGTGTGGGTGCTTGCTGCCACGGGAGACAGGAGGGTCTGGGGAGGCGAGGGCTCACTGTGTAAGGAAGCCATGGGTGCATTCTCCTGGTGCTTGAGACCTCCAAATTCCATCTAGCAAAGAGAAACTCTGGCTGCACTGCTCCCCCTGTGTCATGGGAGATCATTCCTGAAATACGGTGGCAGGTTTCGAGCCAGAGCTTTGTCACCAGAAGAGGAGCCGTGTCTGCAGGGACGCGCGATGCCGTCGGGGCGTGGGCAGGGTGGGATGACTCTGCCAGGTGGGAGCACGCCCAGTGCCCTGAGATGGCACCGACCCGTCACTCGTGCAGCCCCGCTCACCACGTCCTGCTACTCCCATGGGAGCCAGGGAAAGTCTTTGAATACCCTGATTTCAGCATCTTCCTCCCAGGTCAGCAATGAAAGTTGGGACTTTGGAGCACGAACAACCTTTTTCTTTCTCTGCCCAATTTCCTGTTTGATCTTCCTGAAGGTCCCGAGGACCCGTCGCTGGAGAGGGGCGAAGGCAGAGCTGTCTCCAGCTGTCAGACAGCTCATTGTCTGCTGCCGAGGGGACGGGCTCACGGGAAATCCTGCTGTGGGGCTGGGCCGAGGGGCTGGCTCGGGTCATTGTCACAGCCCGGCTGGCGGGCGACAGTACCCGGCACACGTACAGGCCCCAGTGCCCCGCTCCTCAGGGCTCTAATCTCTCTGGAGCCGCTTCCTCTGCTGCAGGAGAGGTGGCAGACAGGATGTGCCTTTGTGCTGCTCCGGCTTCTGGGGGTCTGCGGTGCCCCCACCGCTCCCAAAGCTTCCGTGGCTGCACTCCAGAGCGGGAGCGGGTGCTGGGGGAGGCAGGATGGCAGCGATGCAGCGCTAGGGGTGATCTGGGGTACCTGGCGAGGGCTGTGGTGGTGCAGAGGAGATCCTGGGCCAGGCAGGGGGACAGGCTGAGGTTTGGGCATGTGTAGCTGAGTAGCACTGGGAGAAGAAAACCAGGAAGGGAAGGAGGGAAACAGCAAAGCTGCGCCTGTGGAGATTTACCAGGGAATCAACTGCTGCGTCGATCGTCTGGGAGATGAGCTTGGCACTGCGGAGTTTTCAGCCTCGTAGCTCATTTCTCCACTAACAAAAGAGTTCCTGGGAGAGAACAGATGGTGTTTGGCTCCTACCACCGTCTCTGGTGGCCCAGCAACTTCGCTTTGTAGCTGCTAGAAAAGCAATTTCTGTGATTCCCTTCCCATCCCTGTGGCCGTGCCTGAGCCACAGGGGCTGCGGGCTGTATCCGGGTTTTTGGGGGTATTTTTTGCATGCTGAGGCCCTGCTGCAGATCGTTCCCAGGTTCACCTGGGGCTGGCTGTGCCCCTGCTGCTGTAGGGGGAAGGGAGCTGCTCCGTGGGTGTCATACAGGTTTGTGCCTGGGCTCTGGCTGTCCCCAGACCAGCGCGGCTGCTCGCAGGTTACGGCAGGTGACTGAACTTCTGCCAGTGGTTGTTTTCCCCAGAAAAATGCCATGAGCTGCACACGTCAGCCGTGCTCAAAGAGCAGCAGCGGGGCTGTAAAGCCTATCTCTGGGACAGGCAAGGCTGGCAGTTTCAGGCGCCAGAGCAGTGTCACCCACCACAGGTCGGAGCTGGGCAGAACCGGAGCAGGGAGGCTCCCAGGAACCGTGAATCACCTGCGGGGCACCCACCTGGTGCAATCACAGCGTGCTTCCCCTGTGTCCTGGCCCCAGGCAGACCCGCCAGCCCAAGCGCTGTGACCTCCACACGGAGTAGCAGCCTGCTGACAGCCCCTGCTCCCAGACGTGTTTAACTCTCACAGCAATGCCTTCTAGATGTTTCCCCACAATCAGTTACAGTCCCAGTGACTGATGCCTTGTTTACACCGGAGCCTTGTCTTCATTCTCGAGATCTGCCCTTGACTTGCTGTCAGGTGTCAGTGTGCGGGGCTTCAGGCTGTCTGTTGGGTTATTTATGCAGCAGTTCAGACAAAAAAGAACCAGTTTAGAGCTGCCAGTAGATTTTAGTTCTGTGGGAGGGGAGGGAAGGCGAGAGGGGTGATGCTGTGTGTATGGCAAGCAGTGCATTGCAACCCCTCTGGCAGGGGCTGGCTGGGCAGCAAAGTGAGCCTGGGCTGTGACAGGTCCCAGTGTGGCTCTGTGCCCTCAGCGCCTCGGGGTGGAACCAGAAGCCCAGCAGTTTGTGCTCTGGAGCTGCTGGCATCTGCCTGGGAGAAGCAAATCGGATGTGGCTTTGTGTCTGCCTTGTGGAGAGAATCTGCCCATCACAAGGGTCTGTGTGAGACTGGGGAGCCAGGGGGCTGTGGGGTCAGGGGACGCGTCAGGAGCCCTGCTCTCACCACTCTGATGGGCACAAATAGAAATAAAACATGTTTTCTGTCAGTAAACAGTGCCGAGTGTGACGTCCAGCTATCGAGGCCAGTGAGCTCATCTCCAGGACCCTCTGTGCAGAAAGCTGTGTCAGTTCCGGCCACGATGAGCTTTGTGGAAGGAGCATTTTCCAGTGCTGTTTAGGGAAATCTTATGGAGAAAGTAAACAGATATCTGACCCCAAAACCCTGCCCCTCTGCAGGCATCTCTCATCACGGCAGCAGCTGGGGAAGAGACTGCTGGTGCAGCAGAGGGGATCCGCACACCTTGGGGCAGCGTCAAGGTGCTCCCAGCACTGTTTGGAAGGTGTGTGGTAAACACCAAGTTTCCTGTTTGGCAGATTAATTGGGGAAGAAAAAGGATTAATAGCCTGGCCAACTGCTCCTGGGCTGGTGGGATGGTGTCCTGACTCTCAGGGAAGGTGTCCTGATGTGCCTCATCTGCTCGTGGGGAGTCCCACTGCACGTGAGCTTCATCCCACATCCCCTCAGGCAAATACTTTCCTTGGGGACTTCTTCCCCCCTCCGGGGCTGTGGGGCTCCTCTCTGTTGAGGAAGTGTCTTTGATCAGTAGAAATTAAACCAGGAAAATATTTTCCATTTGTGTCAGGATAAAAATGGCTCAAGGCAGGCGTGATTGATAGCTGAAAAAAATGGGAGCAGCCCCCGTGCCGTTTCGGAAGGCTTCCCACTGTCCTTGCTTACAGTAAACACTGAATATATTTAGCTGCAGAGCCCAGCATGACACAGCCTCTTACTGCAATAATAGCAGTGCCTTGTCTCTTTTCCTTTTTTTTCTCTTTTCTAAGAAATGGGATTGACTAGAGCTCCTAGGATGCCGGGTAGTGATTGCCTCACGGGTTACCGTGCCTCCTGCGACTCCAGTATCTGTGTTTGCCCTTGTTTACCAGGTCTAGCAACTGCGGGCTGTGGTGACTAAGTCGGCAAACAGGCGTTGGGGAGGCCGTGGCGCATCCTCCGTGTGGCACCGGTGACGTGCCACCCTGCAGGCGCTGGTTAAACCCTGCTCCCGGCGTGACTGGGCACCCCGGGCATCAGAGAAATCAGGAGACCTTCGTCAGGACCTGCCTGTGTCTTGTTGCCACCCTTTGTTTGCCCCAGACTAAGCTATTTTTATTCTAGTGCCGATGTTTGGGTCTCTGGTTTCTTTATTTACCAAGAGCTGCAATAGTGCAATGGTTTACAAACACTGGCCAGACACCAAGGATTTTAGGGAAATAAAACCCCTTCCCAGCAGTCCCTCTGAGCATCCTTTATCTGATAATGAAGGTTTTACCACTTCCCAGCACCAGCCACCCATGGGAGAACATTGACTCTGGCCATGCCATCCTTTGGAAAGAGAGGAAAGCACCGGGCGGAGGGAAGCAGGAGAGGCAGACGGGGTAGAGCCACTCACCTGTCTGGTAAGGCTGGGAAGATAAAACACGACGAAGCAGAGGTTTCCTGGAGGTCACACAGAGAGCACGAACAAACCCACTCCTCCTGTCAGAAGGTCTGTCTGAGGCTCGCCCACAGGCTGCTCCATGGACTGCCCCAGCAGCACGCACAAAGAGCTCTCAGGACCAAGAGCCAGGGCAAGTGATGCGGGATGCTACAAAGGGCGAAACAAAAACAATGTTGGCAAGAGGTCCCTGCTGTCTCAGGGAGCTGTGTCAGCCCCTGTGCTGGTGGCCCTGGGCTGCGAATTCCCTGTGTCATCCTCTTAGCAGTGGTGGCTTCTCAATCTGCTCCCCAATCCCCTCCAGATTAGATGTGATTTAGCAGCTCTTCTCTCCTCCTCCATGCTGTAATTAGCACTTTTTTGGCTTGAATCGTAGCCTGTAATTGTATCTGGCCTGCAGTCACTCTGCAGAGGTGAGCCCTTCCCCAGGCACAGATGAGCCTCTGCTTGTGCCAAGCTGAGTGTTCCGAGGGACACGGAGCTCCAGGCACGCACCGACGACCCGGCAGGTCTGGGGCAAGTGGCAGCACCAGGAAGAGGTGAAGGCAATTATTTTCTGTGCTCTCACATCCCTCCCAGTGGGGGATTACAAGGCAAACTTGGTTGTTACTAATAAATTGCTTAGAGACCTGTGGCCGAGGCGTGCAGGAAAGGAGCCCCACCAGGTGACAAGGACGTGTCCCCACAGGAGAGCCCTGGGATGGTCCCTGATCACGGTGCAGGGACATTGGGCCACAGGTGTGACAGCGCTGGGGACCTGCTGCCTTTCCAAGGGACAGCAAATGGTTCTGCAGTGGGGCAAAATTTGGGACGTGGCACTGGGAGCCTGGCACCCCGGGGTGCCCCGGGAATGCAGCAGGTCTGGAGCTCTGCTCCAGCAGCACAAGTGAAGCAAGAATTGGGGGAGTTGCTCTGAGATAAACTCAGCAGTGGAGGAAGCTGGGGGCAGAAATGAGCAATCCTGGCATGGACCAGGAGCACAGCGAGAGGAATAGCAACCATGGCTCGGGCTAGAATTGGCCACGGCTCCAGTAGAACCTTCCCAATGTAACAACAGCCTGGGGACCCTGAGATGGGCTGCAAACTCCCCAGTGCTTTAGGGAGGTTGATCATGAAAGAGTTTATAGCTTATGAGGAGTTTGTAAGGCAGCCAGGACCCAGATAATGGGGAATTTTAATTACTTAGATATTGATGGATATAATAAGTGTGCAGCAAACCACAAAGGGAAACCTGTGGCTGGAGGGGAGAGTGAGATTGATCTATGCACAGTGTGTTAAATCACTTAAATCATTCAGAGCCTCTTCTGGCCCCAGCTCCAGGAGCAGAGCCAAGTATGATAAATAAGGCCGGAATTGGGAAGTGTCTAGAATCCAAATGTTTGTGTTCCTGTTCGATTTCAAATATTCACAGGGACAAAAGCAGCAAAGCACTTGGCTGGTTCTGCCTGGGGGCTGTGGGAATTCCTGTGGAGGGGGCCGGCAGCCCCGTGCCAGGAAAGGGCTGCCAGGCCCATGGGCAGCTCAGGAACTTTTGCACAGATTTGTCTCAGTGGAAGGTGACCTGGGTGAGACCCAGGCACGGCAAGGAGGGAACCAGAGGCCAAAGCGACGGAGAGCGATGGAAAGTCTGAGCAAACAGTGTGGGTGGGATGACGGGCTGGGCACGGCCCAGGGAGCGGAGGGAGCCCGGCAGGCAGGGCTGGCCACCCCCTGCGGGCTGGTCCCAGGCCTGGTGAAGTTTGGGACATCGAAGGCGTGCCCAGGTGAGGTCTCCTCCTGACACCCTGGGTGTGCACCAGGCTTCCTTCTCCATCACACAGGTCTGACCCTCAGATAGCGAGGGGAAATCTCTGCTTAACAAAAACAAGGAATCAGGAGCCAGGTGGACACTCCAAAGTGTGGCTGGAGGAGCTGCTGGGCAGCTCTGAGCTGCAGCTCCACAATGGAAACGTGCCCCAGTGCTGCAGGGACAGGGCCTGGCTGCAGAGATAAGGGAGATTTCTGTGTGGGTGGCACCGATTTGGGGCTGGAGCTGCTGCTCTGGATGTGGGCAAGGGCTGTGACATCTCTTCTGTTTTTCCATCCACTCCCTGGCAGGCGTCAGTCCCAGCTGACCCAGAAGATAGTTCTGGGCTCAGGGAGATGGTGCAAAATCCCGTTCTCAGTCATGTGGAGCCTGGGCAGACTGTGCATCCCAACCTCTCTGTGAGATGTACCTTTGGGAGCTGAGGTCTGGGGGGCAGCATCTCTGAAAGAGGGAGGGCAGTCTGCTCTTTTCCTGCTTTTCCCTTGCTGAAATAACATTAATTCTAGTACAGAGCTGCAGAAATGGTCTTAACCCTGCCTGTTCCAGGGCAGGGCATCTTGGGTGTCCCCCGTGCTCAGGTTGTCCCAGCTGGAGTCTGGGAGAGCAGCAGAGCCTGAACATCGCTGCTCAGGACAGGTGATGGGTAGCTGTGGCTGGACTCCTCCCACACATTCTAGGCTCCCCCAGTGCCTGCCCAAAGAAACCCTTCAGGACAGAGCGGGGCCGGCTGGCAGCCTGTGGCAGCACGGCTCCCACTGGCGGGCTGCAGCATGGACGCCAAGCACATGGTTATCCTCAAAAACATTGTGCCATTTTTAGGCACAGGCATAAATTATTTAAATGCCACGTGCTTGCAGTCAGAATGCACCTGAGACCTCAGATGTCTGTGTTTTGTGATCAATGTTAGACAGCAGCGGTTCAAAAACACAGAGAAATCAAAGCTGTCTTGGAGCAGCTGTCCCAGCCTGCCAGGAGAGCACACAGCAAAGGCCTGTGCCTCACCGTGCCTCACTACCTGGGTACTTCCAGAGGGCAGGATCCCTACTGAATTCCGTTCCAAAGGAGCTGCAGCTGACTGATTGTGAGCTGGCTGTGACGGAGCTTTTGGTACTGGGAGCTCAGGCATGGGGAGCCCGTGCTATCCAGTTTGCTGGCCTGGGAATGCCAGGGCTGACTCCTTCTCTGAAGTTTCTTAGGCACCTTCCTTGCTCACCAGAAGAAGGTGAATGTGCCCTCCAGTGCAGGGAAACCCCTTGGCTCTCCAGAGCCCTCCAGCACCTCCCTGATTTCCCATCTCCCCTTTCCTTTCCGTAGGTGACATGAATCCATCCTCCTTGCTCCTAAGGACCTGCTCCCGACCGCAGCGGCATGGGGCAGGGGCAGCATGTTCAGGGAAGGGGGTTCAGGGAAGGAAGAAATCCCACCTGCTGGGGGTCCTGTGGCCCTTCCTGGCAGCGGCACGGCTGCTGCCCAGCGGGGTTTGGGCATTTGCAGCACGTGCAGAGTCCCCGTCCCCCGCAGGGCCAGCCTGCCCCAGCTCCCTCCGGTCCTGGCTGCGGTTCTCATTTAGACAGAGTGATTTTTCCCCTGGTCCAAGTTTGCTGTTTTCCTGAAATGGTCTGAAATGTAATAGACCAAGACAATCATCAGGATGAAATATTTCCTACATGAAATATGCAGCAGCTATTCAGAAATGAAGATCAAGTGGAAGGAGCGCTGCCAGGCAAAGATTTAAAGGTGCTGACACGTTCCCGTGGGTTGTTTACTGAAGTCATCTCTGAAGCCCCAGTTTTAGGCCTGCATTCAAAAAAAGAGCACAAAATACAATTTAGCAAGAGTTTAATAATTCAAGCTACAGTGTGCTGAGCGTCTTTTTGCTCTTGTGGGAACAACATCTCATTTCAAAGGACCTTGACTCTCTTCTAGTAGTGCAGAAGGGGCACTGCCAGGGCTATTTTTGCACCAAGACACTGACTGGGTGTGAATCCTGCCTCTGGTGACTGTGCCAGCAAAACCTGGGGAGGCAAAACAGAGCCATATGGCCTGATTTCCCTAAAGATGCAAATTCCAAGGAATCTGGGCATGCTGACTTGCTAGAAAAGGGCAATGTGGGCACCTGGCATTATAAAAAAAGCTGTAGCACCGCTCTTGGCACAAGGCTCTGCCCACTCTGCCCAGCTGGGTGGTGCGAGGTGAGCCCGTTGTGTGACCCCGGGAGCAGCCCAGCACAGCGGCTGTGTCAGAGGAGCCTCGAGGCCGGGCTGACCCTGGCACCAGGCTGGATGTTCTTCTGCTGCCGCTACCTAGTGAGGATCAAAGGTTTGTCACAAGTATTTGTCCTGAGCTGGGCCCTTGAGGAAGCCGTGTGTCCCCTGTCCCCTGCTACAGCACAGGATTATCGCTGAGACAAAGTGAAGCCCGCGCGACCCCCAGAGTTGCAGCTTTGCCGCTGTGACATCCCGAGCCCTTAATGAACCAGGAGGGGCGACAGAGCTGGCCATGGAGAGCAACCCCTGTGCCTCGGTACAGCCTCTTCCCGTGACCAGCAGCTTCCTGGGCACCCCGCACTCATCCCTGGCTCCCTTCTCTCACCCGCACTCCTCTCACGGCTGGGTGCGAGTGGTTCCGCGTCACTCCCGTGACGGGAGAGTTGGTGTTTGTGGGACTGCCCCTGTGGAGTAACCATGGTCCCTTTGTGGTGTGGGGGAAGAGGAGCCAGAGGCTGGGGGTCACAGCGGGGAGCTCCTTCGTGCCCTGCGCTGTCCCCCGCACCCCTCCGCCGCCCGGTCCCCGCTGCCCCGCTCCGGAG
>WEIT01041680.1:185143-195445 GCA_013389985.1 Dryoscopus gambensis | reverse complement strand
TGCCGCCACCTGGCGCCGGAGGAGCTGCGGGGCCGGAGGGACACGGGGCCGGAGGGACACGGGGCCCGGCCTCGCGGCTGCATCGGGAGCCGCTGCTGTACTCGCCCGTGTCAGCCCCCCGGGTCTGTCCGAGCTGCGGCCCCCACGCCCGGGGCGGGCGGGGAAGAAGCGGGGCTTGGAGGGACGCGGCTCGTCCCTGGGGCTCGGGCATGGTGAGGTGACGTCGGTGCCACGGGAGGACACTGTGCCCGTCCCGGTGCCGGGGGAGGACGCTGAGCTCACTGTGTGCCTTGGGGGGAGGCGGCAGCAGCAGCACTGTTCCCTCTCAACAGCCCCGAGCGCGCTCCTCCTGTCCCAGACGCGCGCAGGTGGGAAGGCTGCTGCTGGTGGGAGGCTTTGGGTCTTGGCTTGTGCATTGCAGACAGACACCGAAGCCCCTCGGCCTCCTGCACCCACTCTGGGCAACCCTCAGGGTAGGTCAGGCACTTATCATCCCCTCCCTGGTCGTGTCCCTGATGCTCTTGAGGAAGCTGAAGATGTGGGACCCGCCGGTTCCTTTCGCCTCCAGGGCAGACGGGGCCTTTCCCCCAGAGGGGCCGGCCCTGGCGCTCGGCTCTGCCCGCCCGGCCTTGGCTTTGGCCGCCGCGATGGTGATGTACTTGGTGACGATGGTGATGTGGTAGGACCTGAAGTCTGCCAGCGCAGACACGCAGCGATTGAAGGCGGCGCGGAGCCGCGCGGAGCCCGAGGAGAGCACGCGCTGCTTCAGGGACACGGCCCGCTGGATGTCCTGCACGAAGGCTCTGTGCGGCGGGGGCATGTAGTCCCTCATCCTGTGCAGGAAGGCAGCTGCAAGACACCAGCGAAGGAAGGAATAAGTTGTGAGTAAATGGATTAAAGGCCCCGACCCTCTAAGGGAGAAGCTGGCCTGGTGCTGTGGTGCTGGCACAGTTTGCAGGGACCACTGACAGCCTGCACAGCCTCCTCTGCTCTGCCTCCCATTAAGCGAGAAAGAAAACCCATATTAAGTCAGTGCTCCATTAGGGCTGGTGCTAACCCTAAAAGGCAGGGTTTAGCCCTGCTCCCAGCCTTTTGGTTTGGGGTTTTTTTTGCTGGTAAAGTGGGTTTGCTAATTTCTGGTAAATATTTCTGTTGTGGGCTGGACTAATGTGGAGATGTATGAATGGATGAGGTAAATGACTGGCAGGATGCCCACACACTCTGCTCCCTCATCTCTGGGCCCGTAGAGAACCTCAGCAAAAAGCTGACATGCAAGAAGCCAAATGCCTTCTTCTGTGAATTTATCACGGTGAGGAAGCACCGGCCAGAGCCGCATTTATAACCTTCCTCCCTGGAACTGGGCAGAGCCCGGTCCCAGCCAGACTCTGCAAGGCTGAGATGGGCTCATGTCCTGCCTGACAGAGCTGGCTCAGTCATGGGAATCGCTCTGGCTCATCCCTTCCCCTGCCCCCCATTTGCTTTGGAAAAGGAAAAGCTCGTGGCTCACCACTGTCCTCACGGTGGCAGATGCCCAGGAGCTCGTCGAAGGCGTGCAGGACCGTGCTCTGCGCCGCGCTGCCCCCCGAGTACGCCATGGGCTCCCGGGACACCCCCTCGTAGATGAGCCCGTGCGGCATGGCAGGGTTGTCCTTCCAGCTGGGCGGGAGACAGGGCGGTCAGGCAGCGGCCGTGGCGCTGGGGACAGCGGCCTGTCAGAAGGGACCCCGGGCTGGCAGCATTGAGCCAAACTTTCCTGGCCCAGCCCATGGATCTCCTCCTCCAACTCAGCCATGTCAGCCCTCCTCAAACAGGAGATAAACTTGGAAATCAAATACTGTGCCAAGGCACACAATGAGGCCATGGGTGTAAGGAGAAATCCTTAATTTTCCTTTGCCAGAAGAGCATTCTCTGGGATCTCCACGCCCTGGTGAGCACCCTGGGGCATGGTGCCGGGACACATTGTCCCGCCTGGCTGCACCTCCAGCTCCAGCTCAGGAAGCTTTGTGCAAGCAGAGCTGCCTTAGCTGTGCGAGAGGGGAGGGGGCACTTGTCTGGGCAAAAGTGGCACTTGACATCAATTCCTTGGGTGCCAGTGGCCACTTGGACAAGCAGGTGGTCACCCGAACACTCCTCTGAGCCCCTGAGGTTTGGATTTTCCTTTTTTCTTGTTACTCAAGGTGATGTCTTTAAAGGCATTTGAAAGAGAAAGAGAGGCCAGGCCAGCCTGCCTCTGTTTATCTCTGCAGATAACAAGGCAGGGATGGGGTTCCTCCCTCTGAAGCTGCTGGTCCTGGGCAGGTCGGGAGCCAGCACTGCTGGTGCCTCCCACACACGCCCTGAACTCAGACGCTGTCAGCCCCCCTTGTGCCGAAAGGGAGAAGCACTCCTGCCCAAATGGAGACAGAAGTTACGATTTCGGGGAGATGAAGTGCCTGGCACAAAAATATCTGTTGACCTTTAGCAGAATGCACCATTCCATGAGGTTTTCAGTGCTGGCTGCAGTGTCTGTTGGGCTACAGGAACAGATTTTACACAAACTGCAGAGAAAATAGATTCATTATCAAATACCAGAATATTTTTAGTTCTCCCGGGATTGTATTTATAGTAACCTCTACTAGTGGGAAGTTCTTATAAGCAGAAGGGAATTTAAAAGGCATGTTTTCCCAGGCTGATGACCATCGAGACGAGGTCAGCTTGGATAAAAAATGAGAGAAACCTAATCACGATGCACGGAGCCTTTTACTCGGGAATGCTGAGATATGGTGGAGAGAAATAAAAATAGAACCCCCCTGGGAGGCCTGGGACTGAGCGTCTGCAGACGCTGCAGCCCCACAGGGATGCTGAGCAACGGGGAACGCGCCGTGCTGGGCTCTTGGGGCCGTGGTTCTGCCTTGCCCAAATGGTGTTTTCAGTATTTGGGGGGGAATTTCTTTTTTTCAACTGAGAGAATTGTAACAGAGCAGCAGCAAGAGGCTTGTTACGGATGTTTCCTTAACACGCAGTGGGAAGAGCTCCTGCTGAGCTTTGCAGCTTTGTGTACACAGTGTGGAAGTAAAGAGAAATTCCTCTTCTCCTGTCAAAACCGTTCGGCCAAGAGCAGGAATGATTCATTCGTGCACAATTCTGGCTGTTGGGGCTGTCAGGGCTGAGCTGAAGCGTGGGATGGAGAGAAGCTGGAGGGGGGGCAGACCCCAGCCCTTGGCCACAGGCCATGCCCAACTGATCCAGTGCCTCGGAATTCCCGAGGGACAGGATCATGATGTTCTTGGGAGCATCACTGCCAGACACAATGCTGGTCCCTACCCTGCCCTGGGGGACCCATAGCCCGTCTGGGCTGCCCCTCCCCGCACACTCCCAGCTCCCCCCAGCCCTGGGAGCTGCCAGCACGGTGGCTCTGGAGGGAAACAGGCTGCACTTACCCAGAGAGAAAGATCCGGATCACGGTGTAGAACACCTCTGGATCCACATAGTCTAGGAGGAAGCCAAGCAGATCAGAGGCGGGTGGCAGCTGCCCCAGCGTGTGTGAGGAGCTGCAGCGCGCGGGCACCGGCTGCTCTCACCGTGCATCCGCCTCAGCGCCTCCCTCATGGCCTCGATGGCCCCCGCCAGCTCCCGCAGGGCTCTGTGCAGGGTCTCCTCATCACACTGCAGGATGGCACGAAGCGCCCCGACGATTGCCTGCGGGAGGAGAGGAGGGAGAGCACCAAGTGACAAAGGGGTAGGATGTCTGTTTGCAGCGGCTCTGCACATTTGCTGCCACTCATGCCAGCTCTGCTCCTTCCCCAGCCCAGGCTCGGGGGCAGGAGCACCTTGTGGGTGCACCTGAGGCACTTTACAGGTAAGCAAAGAGCCCTGGGACACAGCAGCACCCACCTTAATGCCGGGCACAGCTGCCTTCTCAACAAGCAGGGTGCAAAGGACAAAGCCCCGCAGGCTCTCTCCCCCGGGCAGTGTGATGATGGTGTCCAGGTTCCTGCACAAAGCGGCCGAGGAGAAGGATTGGCTGGGGTGGTGACTCAGGATTTCCCTACGCACTGTGGGACCCACTGAGCCCTTGGAACAAAACCATCCCAGGCTCCAGAGCTTCGTATCTGCACCCTGTGCAGAGAGGGCTGGCAGAGAGTGAAAGGGGAGCAGCACTGCAGGTTTAGGGGGACCTGCCATCCTCCCTGTGCCCTCCCCACAGCCACTGGATCTGTGCAGCTGGAGCAGCCGGCGGCTCTGCTGCAGCCCCTTTGCTGTCGTCGCAGTGGCACTTGTGTGACCAACACTGTTCTTGTGTGCACACGTGGGGAGAGGGTCAGCCCAGCCAGGGCTGGAGAGCTGAGCCAAGCCAAACCAACACCGTTAGAAAATAAATGAACATTAACTACTTACTCGATTTCCAGAGGCCTGAAGGCATTTCGGTTATGGCCAACACATGCACAAGAAAAAGGGAGAGAGAGAGAGATTATAAATTGTTCTAAGGATGGGCTGTGCTCTGCAGGGAATAGAGGAGCTGACTCCAGGGGCTGCTCCCAGAGACACCCTTGTCCCCACAGGGTTCCTGGGTCCACACTCATGAGGGCGACCCCAGCAAAGGTGGGATTCAAAGGGTTTTGACAGAACAGGAACAGTTTGGGAACAGTGTGTCCCCAACACCTGCTCATCATTGCTGCCCAACCGCAGGAAAACCGCGCTTCGTCCACTGTCATTTGCCTTTTTACCCGTTGGGGTCCTTCCTCCTCCAGTTGGCCAACACAAGGTCTGCGTGGCTGAGGATGGGTGGGAGGCCCAGGGCCTGGGAGACCTCCCAGTAGGGGACGGCGAGATTTCGGGGCAGGACCTGTGTGGCACAAAGCACAGGGGAAGATGGGGATGTTGTCAGGCTGCTGAAAGGTGCCTGTTTGCAGGCAGCAGCCAGGCAGGAGGGGACACGCTCCTGCTGCAGCCACGGGAAAGGGGCTTTGCTCCCATGGGATAAGTTCTAAGGGGGCAGCATCAGCTCCCAGACCCCAAGGAGCAGGTGAACCTGCTCTACCTTGCCTTTACCTGCACGGTGCCCTCCTCGCCCTCCTGCCAGACGTAGCCCATGGTGATGCAGCTGAGCACCAGGTGTGCCAAGTGCAGCTCCTCACGTCCTCGGAGGTGCTGGGTGCTCAGCTGCGGCATCTGCCAGGGAAACCCTTGGGAGCAAGGAGCAGAGCCAGCAATGCCGAGGCCCCTGTGGTGGAGGGGCTGCCCCGCCAGCCAGGGGGAACCCTCCTAGTGCTTCTCCCCTGCCTTTAAGCCTCCCTTCCCACCCGCTCTGCAGGATTTGCTCCTGCCACACTGCTACTGGTTTGTGAGCAGGGACAGCAATCCATGGGATTCTCCTCAAAAAGGAGTCCCTCTCCCTGTTGCTGGGATGCCCAGGGGAGCAGCTGATCCCTGTTTGCTGGAAGGGTCGAGCCTGGCCGTATGCTCATGGAGCACCTGGGCTCCTTTGGCGGGGAGCATGGCTGGGATGAGACATGGTTCTTGTGACACCTAGAGGGACCCTGCTCCAGCCCTCGCCGGCTGCCGAGTGCTTGGATCTGATGCGGGAGTTATTTCTGTGCCGATCTTAAGGCTTTGCTGTCGCCTGGTGTCAGTCCTGGCTCAGCACACATCCGCGCTGCTGGGTTGCTTTTCCACATGTTTTACAGACACTGCTGTGTCAGACCAAGGTTTGGGAGAGCTCCAGAGGCAGGAAGGAGAACACCATACCTGGTGAACGCGTGAGCGGAGCTGACGGCTCGTGATCAGCTGGGGCAGTTCATGGCCGATGTCCATCCAGGGGCCGTAGGGTGCCGGCAGCTCTGTCTTGGTGGAGAGAGGCAGAGGGAGGGCTGTGGCTGTGCCCAGGCTCCCAGCACCCACCCGGCCTCGCACGCCACTGCTGATGGCTCGTGTCTGGTTCCCCTCCTGCAAGATGAGCCTGGGTGGTCACAAAGCAGTGGATGGTGAACATGGTCTGCCTGTCCCCACGCACTCCCACGGTGGAGCCAGGCCAGTGATAAACAGCCCAGACCTGCTCTTCTGGTGCTCCCCAAAATCCTGTGTGTAAATGGCAGAGCTCCTTCACCTCTCCTCTGTGCTGCTTGCTGCAGCTGCTTTCATCCTTTTAAAGGGTAGGGGTTCGTCCTCTGAAACTGCCTGCGCCAAAATAGCACCTGCCTTCCTCAGTCCCTTTTGTGAAGTGTTATAGCAAAATCAAAGCCCCCCCAGAAAGCTGCTCACCAACCCCTCTATTTTCCTGTCTGCCTCCTGTGGCATGCAGGTGGGGAGGCACAGCCAGCTCCTACCAGAGGATCGGGAAGCAGGAAACCAAACTCCTCGGAGATCTGAAACCTGGTGAGTGCCAGAGGCAGTGGGGGCTCCTCGGTGTCATCGCCGGCCTCCATTGCTGGGCACGGGCTGTGCTCCGGGCCGGCCGCCCGCTGCCAGCGCGTGCTGAGCCAGCAGTGCGAGCGCCGGGGCGGGAGCGTACCTTGTCCTGGGGGGAGTGGGGCCTGGCTGCCCAGTGGCCGGAGGGTCTGAGCAAACACGGGTAAAGGTTGCTGATAAGGCTTTGTCATGGAGCAAACATTAAACTCTGTCCCCGCGGGCATCCACCCATGGGAAAGCCTTGGGGGACCTGTCTCAGGGGAGGCAGGGGCTGTGAGCTGGCTGCCCCAGCACCACCCTGAGGCTCCCATGGGATGAGAGGCGGCCTGGGGCAGCAGCTCGGGGACGCTGCTCCTGCGGCTGGGGATCCCCACGATCCTGGCAATGCCAAACTCGTGTGCCACGGGCTGCTGGCCCGATGGCGACAGGCACGAGCCAGCCCCGGCCCAGGCTGGTCGGTGCGGGGAAGCCCATGCTGCCAGCTGGCCAGAGATGCATGAAACACAGCGGATGCTGCTGTTTTCCCCGGGGTGCTGGGGGTCACTGGGGCCGCCAGTGGGTCCCACCACCCGAGGGGGGTTCAGCAGGATGCTCTGAGCAAGTTTCTGGGGGAAATCTGCCCTGTGAGTGCTGCCTGTGCAGAGGGGGGCCGGGGCCAGAGGCATGGCGAGAGCAAGGGAAGGGAAGGCCAGGGGCACACAGCAGGATGACATCTTTGTGGGGTGCAGGGCCAAGGCCACCGCAGCAAACAGAGTGTTCCCAAGTGTTCCCAGCTCTGAGGAGGGGGTCCATGAGCCACACACATCCATGGTCATGCAGGAGACATCCACTTCAGAGGCAGCCACAGCACCTGACCCGTCCCTGCTGGACAGTCTCCAGCATCAGGCAGCTTCACAGCCCTCATAGATGGGCAAATCCCAGCCACCACCACGTGCCCACAGAGAAAGGGGGCAATCTCAGCAGCTGTGGCCCCTCGGCCCTGAGAGCAGGGTTAAGCTGACAAAAACCACAAACTACGTAAGCATAAAACCATGGGGCACTGGCCATGACTCCAGCTTTGCCCACCACCTTTAATTGGTGCCCATGGTGCTGCCCAGCGCTGGCTCCGGTGTTGGGTCCGTGTCTGTCTTCAGCTCCAGGTCTGGCTCTAGCTCGACGTCTGTCTGCAGCTCTGGGGCCAGCTCTGGGTCTGGCTCCAGATTTAGCTCCAGGTCTGGCTCCAGCTCCCTGTCCATGCCCTGGCTGGTGCTGTGGGGGGACCTGCAGTGGTGCCTTGGCCATGACCTGACTCAGGGAGCGCCTCAGCCTGAGGTCACCTCAGGCCAAGGATCACCTCAGCCGTGGGGAATGTCCTCATGTCCCCCTGGGAATCACCCCATACAGCCCAAGGGAACCACCTCATCCCCTTCCCTCCCCTCTCCAGGGATCCCCTCAGCCCTCCTGGGGAATACTACGGCGCTCTCCCACAGCCTCCCCCCGCCAAGGATGCTGCAGAGGCAGGGCCGCACTCACCCCTCCGTGCCCGGTGCCCGCTGCCCGTGGCACTGGCCCAGCACCTGCTGCCGCCACAGGCCGAGCCCGAGGGCCACGGTGAGGACGAGCAGGACGAGGCTGGAGCCCAGCACCAGCCAGGCCATCTCCCCGTGCTCCAGCGCTCGCTGCAGGGGCAGGCCTGGCAGGAGACAGCCCGGCTGGGCACGGGGCGCTCCAGCCCTGCCCACGCCGCCCCGGCCCGGCTGCCCGCACTCACCTCCCTGTGCCAGCTGGACGCCGCTGTCCGTGCTGCCCCCCAGGCGGGACCCCTTCCTGCGGCAGTCGGGAGGCTGCCAGCCCGGGTGGCAGTGGCAATTGCCCTTGTTGTTGCACACCTGCAAGGCCCGGGGGAGGGGGTACAGGTGTGCAGGGAACTCATCCAACCTGCCCCCAGCCCCGGCGCCCCGTGGGACTCACGCCGTGGCCGTGGCACTTTGCCTCGCTGTCACAGCTGGAGCCCAGCACCGAGTGTGGGTGACACGTGTTGTTGATGCACACCTGGGAAAAACCAGGCAGCTCCAGCCCAGCGCTGCCTCACCCACACAGCGCTCGGCACGGCAGGCTATGGCCCAAAGGGGAGGGAAAACACACTATTCAGAAAGAAAAACCAAAAAGACAAAGAAGCCACAGTTCTGCCCTGGGGCCAGGTTATGTTTGCTGCTCACACTCCAACAAGTCTTTAATGCAACATTTGCAAGTTTTTACAGTGTTTTTGAATATTAAGCACACTGCTGCAAGGAACAAGTGTTTCTACAGTCTTGTTAATATTTACCGTTTATATCTGTCATTTCAGATGATTACAAAATATTTCCTTACCCTTCCAGAGCCACACTTTGTCCCTGGAGGAACCAGAAGTGGATCCAGCGGTGCCGACACGTTCAGGTAGTTCAGAGACACGCACAAATGCTGCTGCACCCGGGCGTAAATCACGGCGGCAGCAGCTGATGGGAAGGGGCGTTGGGATGGGTATGTGCAGATTAACTTCCCACACCTGAGGTCCCTGGAAAGCCAATTTGCACAGGATGTGTATCAAACACACACACACAGATACTGCCTGATGAACACGGGAACATTAAACAGCACAGTCTGGTGGGAAAACATCGGCAGGACTGGGAAGTCCAAGGAAGGACCTGTGACATAAGGAGAGACACCATAACAAGGAGAACGCGCACAGAGCTATTTATTGCTTCACAAATCTCACCATAAACTGGAGTCTTGACACTTCTCTTGACTGTCCAGTCCTAATTAAACAGTTTAGCAGAGCCAGTGCCCCCTGCCCAGCATACCTCCAAGCACAGGGCCGGTACCCGCGTCTCTTCTCGAACCCGCAGTGCCCAAACCTGTCCCGCTGGCTGTTAATCTCCTCGTAACAGACCACAGGAGCATTCTTTGAATCTACAAGTTTAGTAATAATATTTGTTACGGTTAAAGGAATACAAAGGAACATATTATGGTATCTAACCACTTCATTTTTCATGATTTAATTAGAGAAAAGATACCTATCCCTGCCCAAACCCCCGGCAGCCCTGAACCTCAGAAATCAGCAGGGGAGTAGCAAATGGGGAAGTTCTCTGATTGAGTTTGCCCAGACAAAATAATTTGCCTTTTGTTCTTTCCATTGTTATCTATGAAGCACTGGGGGACTCTTAACTACAGAACAGAAAACTTGCAATGCTTTCCTAAAGCTGTGCCTCCCCTCCGGGTGCGCCACTCTCACCCGAGACTGGCGCATCGAGGAGCACAGGTGCAAACTGAGCATCACGACGCTGCGGCCGCCCCTGCCCGGGCGGTGCCGGTGCCAGCGGCACAGCTGTTACCTTTCCCGTAGAGCCGCTTGCACTGCAGGTCCAAGGACTGGCAGCGCCCCCGGTAGCAGTAGCCGGTGCCACGGCCGCAGTCCTGCCCGTCCTGCACGTACAGGTCGGCGGGGCAGGAGGCGGAGGAGCCGCTGCAGAACTCGGGCAGGTCGCACTGGGCGTCTGCGGCCGGGCGGCACAGCGAGTTCCTCCTCTTGAACTGGAGAGGAGGAAGAGCTCTGCAGCCTCCCACGCCTGCCAGCCTGAGCCCGCACAACCCCTCCTGAGGGTGGTCTCAGGGTGCCCTTTGAGGCACTCAGGTGACCACACACATGTGACACTTCTCAGGACAGTCTCCCAGCAATATTCCCCCGGGGGTTCCCAAGAGCTGAGCAGGGAACCACCGTGCAACCCCAGGAACCTTTCCCACTGCCCAGCAGGAAGTCTGGCTCTATCCCTCAGCATGGGAACGTACTACTTCTCCAAAAATAAATAATAATTTTGTGGTAGTTATAAAAATGTGCCTTACCTGACAACTGCTACAACATAGTCCAGAGGAACATTTTGCTTTTGGCTTAAATGTACA
>WEIT01041680.1:155555-184846 GCA_013389985.1 Dryoscopus gambensis | reverse complement strand
GGATCCAGCGGTGCCGACACGTTCAGGTAGTTCAGAGACACGCACAAATGCTGCTGCACCCGGGCGTAAATCACGGCGGCAGCAGCTGATGGGAAGGGGCGTTGGGATGGGTATGTGCAGATTAACTTCCCACACCTGAGGTCCCTGGAAAGCCAATTTGCACAGGATGTGTATCAAACACACACACACAGATACTGCCTGATGAACACGGGAACATTAAACAGCACAGTCTGGTGGGAAAACATCGGCAGGACTGGGAAGTCCAAGGAAGGACCTGTGACATAAGGAGAGACACCATAACAAGGAGAACGCACACAGAGCTATTTATTGCTTCACAAATCTCACCATAAACTGGAGTCTTGACACTTCTCTTGACTGTCCAGTCCTAATTAAACAGTTTAGCAGAGCCAGTGCCCCCTGCCCAGCATACCTCCAAGCACAGGGCCGGTACCCGCGTCTCTTCTCGAACCCGCAGTGCCCAAACCTGTCCCGCTGGCTGTTAATCTCCTCGTAACAGACCACAGGAGCATTCTTTGAATCTACAAGTTTAGTAATAATATTTGTTACGGTTAAAGGAATACAAAGGAACATATTATGGTATCTAACCACTTCATTTTTCATGATTTAATTAGAGAAAAGATACCTATCCCTGCCCAAACCCCCAGCAGCCCTGAACCTCAGAAATCAGCAGGGGAGTAGCAAATGGGGAAGTTCTCTGATTGAGTTTGCCCAGACAAAGTAATTTGCTTTTTGTTCTTTCCACTGTTATCTGTGAAGCACTGGGGGACTCAACCAGAGCCAAAACAGAACTTGCAATGCTTTCCTAAAGCTGTGCCTCCCCTCCGGGTGCGCCACTCTCACCCGAGACTGGCGCATCGAGGAGCACAGGTGCAAACTGAGCATCACGACGCTGCGGCCGCCCCTGCCCGGGCGGTGCCGGTGCCAGCGGCACAGCTGTTACCTTTCCCGTAGAGCCGCTTGCACTGCAGGTCCAAGGACTGGCAGCGCCCCCGGTAGCAGTAGCCGGTGCCACGGCCGCAGTCCTGCCCGTCCTGCACGTACAGGTCGGCGGGGCAGGAGGCGGAGGAGCCGCTGCAGAACTCGGGCAGGTCGCACTGGGCGTCTGCGGCCGGGCGGCACAGCGAGTTCCTCCTCTTGAACTGGAGAGGAGGAAGAGCTCTGCAGCCTCCCACGCCTGCCAGCCTGAGCCTGCACAACCCCTCCTGAGGGTGGTCTCAGGGTGCCCTTTGAGGCACTCAGGTGACCACACATGTGTGACACTGCCCAGGACAGTCTTGCAGCAATATTCCCCTGGGGGTTCCCAACAGCTGAGCTGGGAACCACCGTGCAACCCCAGGAACCTTTCCCACTGCCCAGGACAGTCTTGCAGCAATATTCCCCTGGGGGTTCCCAACAGCTGAGCTGGGAACCACCGTGCAACCCCAGGAACCTTTCCCACTGCCCAGCAGGAAGTCTGGCTCTATCCCTCAGCATGGGAACGTACTACTTCTCCAAAAATAAATAATAATTTTGTCATAGTTATAAAAATGTGCCTTACCTGACAACTGCTACAACATAGTCCAGAGGAACATTTTGCTTTTGGCTTAAATGTACAGGTTCTAGTGCAGCACTTGTCCTTCAGGCATTCCTGGGGACACATGGCAAACCCATGTTATTTTACTTTTTTGCTCTCCCGGGGTTCTCCTCCTCCTCCTTCCCCCCATATTACTTGGGCAACATCCAGCAAAACAAACGGGCAAAGCAGCCCCGAGATGGGCGCCACGCAGAAACAACCTCCCACCCAGCACGGCCCTTCCTGGGCCGCTCCCCTCTGCAGCGGGGCTCCCGCTCCCGGGGGTTTGCTGCTCCACTCGCGCTCAGGGCACAGAGCGGGGGTCTGGCCGCGGTCCGCACACCTGGGCTGTGCCGCAGTCGCACTGCTCGCCCGGCTCCACCACGCGGTTGCCGCAGACGGCCCCGCTCCGGCGGGACAGGCGGGGTCTGTGGAAGAGGCACGCGCCTCTGCCCTGCTTCAGAAAGGTCTCAAAGTCCCTGATGCTGCAGTTACTAAAGGCTTTTGCCCCGCTGAAGTGGCTGAAATAAAGCAGTTATCAGCGTGCATGTTACACATTCACCGCCCCTCACTCTCTCCGAAGCTCTGTGCAAGCCAAAAGCTCGCCCCAGACACTGGCACAGGGTAAGACGGCCCCAGGGGTCTATTAATTCACCTCATCTACAGCTCATTACTAGCAGAGGTTGAAAAACATTCTGAAGTACCTTCATTTTAGAGCGCAAGGGTCTCTTTTGTCAAGTTAAGCACTAAATTGCTTCAACTCAATCAATTCTTTTTTTTCTTCTTAAAGGAATAAAAGCAGGTATTTCTTCACTGAAATAGTGGTCAGGCATTGCAATTGCTGCCCAGGGAGGTGGTGGAGTCCCCATCCCTGGAGGTGTTCAAGCAATGACTGACAAGGCACTCAGTGCTCTGCTCTGCCTGACAGGGTGGTGATGGGTCAAAGGTTGGGCTCGATGGTCCTGGAGGCCTTTTCCAACCTGAGTGATTCCACGAGTCTGTGACTCTGATTTGCTGTGCTTGTTGCAATGGAATGACATTTGTAGAGGGCACCTCTGACAAGGGGACACCGTGCAACCCTCCCTGTCCCCCAGCTGATCCGCCCCAGCCGCGCAGCCCCCCGCAGGAGGGCGAACTCACAGCGCCTCGGGGCTCATGACGCAGACACGCCCGGGGCAGCCGCAGCCTCGGGAGCCGTCGGGGCTCATGCCCAGGCTGTGGCCCAGCACCTGCGCCAGGAGCACGGAGAAGGACTCCAGCGTCACGTTCCCGTGGTACTAGAGGGAGGACAGAGATGAGCTGCCACAGCTGAGCGTTCCTCGCAGAGATCCCTGCTGCAGATGCAGAGGCTCCACGTGCTTCCATCCACCCCTGTTCCTGCTGCCCGTGGCTGAGTTCACAGCCCTGCGGGCTGGTGAGGGACAGGCAGAGGACAGGTGGGACCGTACCAGGGCCACTGTGGCAGCAGCATCTCTCCGACATGCCGCTCCTGGAGCCGCTGCGCCCACGAACGCCCCTTGGTCCCTGTACCTGGAACAGAGGTGTGGTCACTGGTGGTCCCAGGGTCACCCTCTCGCTGTGGGTAAGTGGGGGGCGCCAGGTCTGTACAGCCCAAGTCCCCTTGGTGCCCCTGACTGTTCTGCTGTCCCCAGGGGAACTGGGGAGGGGTCTGCATGGTGGGAGGCTGGTGCCTGGTGCCAGGCAGGGACTGGGGGTGCCACCTTCCCCATCTCCTCAGCCTGGGTGGGTGGGAAGGGACAGATGGCTCCATTGCAGCTGCTGCATCACTAGGACGAATGTCTTGGAAGAAATACTTCAGGAATATTAAGGATTTAGGAAATACGGACTTTTTGAAAAGCATTTGTCAAAGGAATCCTTTATATTTCAACTTATATTGGTTTGACTGATTGCTACCACGTAACCTTTTACACTACTGAACCTTTATCTTACCCCAAGAGAGAAGCAATGTTGTGCACCTGCGGCTCCAGAGACAACTGTTTCCACTGTAAAAATCGCTGTAGAAGGTCATCTGTGTCCCCTGCTGTCGATATTTTATCCCCCTCTGCCCACAGCTCCAAGGAGGACAGCACAATGGTGACGTTAAGGGGATTAAACATCTGAAAGTGTAAGAGAGAAAACATCTGCTCTCACACCTCCCCTTCATGCAGAGTCACTGCTCTGCACACAGTAAACACATGGGAAAAGCAAATTGCTGCTGTCAGGGCCTCGGTGACACCTGTAGCCAAAAACAATGACCACACCTAAAGAATAAAGAGCTGTAGCAAGAGGCCTGAGCCAAAGTCCAGTAACTTCACAAGAAGTGTTAGGGGTTTGGGGAACAACTTGTCATTACACAAGTGAACCGTAAGACCACCAGTGGAGTAAAGCACAGGACAGGAAGTTGGTTACAAGCACCTGAGAGTAAGCAGGTTAATTGGATCAGGGAGATCAGGGATCTGCTGCACAGAGAGGGAAGCAACGCACGAGTCCTCAAACTGCTGGGGTTGGCTGCCCTAAGGCAGAGCCTGTACATCTGCACGAGACACAGGCATCACACAGGGAAAGATGTTCCTTCATGGCCAACTGACATGTCCAGAGGAAAAACCTTCTCAGGAAACATGGAATTTTTATATAACCTCCTCCTAAACCTAAAAGAAGCTAGGAAAGAGGTGGCCACTGCTAACATCAACACTCCCCTCACGCCCCATCTCACTGCAGTACGAACCAGACTTGAGAACTCACACTGTTGATTAAATTGAAGGCCTGGATTATCTTCTGCGTGGCAGCATTCGGGTCTGATCCCATGTAGTTGTACTGAAAAACAACCCAAGAGGACACAAGGGCAGACAAGGCGCTCACCAGGGTGAGGCATGACAGTGTTGGAACACTGAAATGATTCCAAACACTGAGCCATGGAGACATGAGCTACAAATTCATGTTCCTTCTTTCCTACAAAATCCACAGTACACATAACGTTTCGAAAGAGAAAACACATCCATGTAAAAGCTGGGAAATGTTACCATTTCCAAGCTCACAGAAGTCAGGCAAAGACAAGGAAAAAGTGGCTGGCATGGACTTACCAAAGCCTTGTCCAAAACCACGTACACTGTGAGGTATTTGGGCGACTGTGCAGCGGCCAAGAGGGGCTGAAAGAGAAAACGGGCTCCAAAGAACAGGTTCTGCATTCTCTGGTCACCTCACTGCTGCTGTAGGCTGTGCTTCCCAGGTGTTCCTTCAAAGCTTGTGTCCAAGTGTCTGGCCAAAGCTTCCAGCGGGATCAGACCCCTCCTCACAGGACAGTGACACCAGCAGCACTGTGAGAACAGGCACCGCTCACCTCATCATCCCCACGGGCCCTGTCCAACATCTCCCAGGCGGGCAGGCCGCCCAGCCCTGCCTCGGGGGGGCTGTGGGCCGGGAGGGCCCGTGCCATGTGCTCCTGGCTCACTCGGTACAACACGTGCCGGAACGCAGGGGAGTAGCCCAGGGGCTCGATCCAGTAGCTCACGTTCTCAAACTGCAGCAAACCCCTGCCGAGGCACCAGCACCGGCCCTTTGCCCCCGGGCACTGGGACAGCTGCCCCAGCACCAGCTGCCTCCAGGCCAGGCTGCCAGGCTATCCCTGGCCCCCACGGGGAGGGCAGCACAGGGACAGGGCTGGTACAGTACCTGAGCCCCAAGCAGGTGTTGAGGGTCACTGCTGAGCTGGGGAAGCCGTCGATGTACCCCCAGTAGTGGCAGCCTCCCTGTGACATGAGAGAGGACGGGGAGCCCCTTCCGTGGCTGGGAAGGCGATCCCTTCACCCACCACGCAGACAGCTGGACCACTGCCTTGCGCAGAGACACTCAGAGCACAAACAGCCCAAAGCAAGGCCAGGTTACCTCAGTGTGGGCAGAATCAGAGTGCAAAGATCCCTGCTCGCTGGACGTGTAAGTCTGGAAATCATCAGATAAAAAGGCACTACAAGAGAAAGGTGCAAAGTGAGGCACTTACAGCATCCATTACCCAGAACTTCTCAAGCTTCTTGCAGGTCCTGCAGCCACCAGGGAACCGGGCAGCTACTGCCAGTGAGGGCAGTGTCGGGGCCAACTCACTGCCGCTGCAGGTGGATGGTGTACGGCCTCCCCTCAATCCGCAGGATGTAGGACACTGCATCCTTGTGCATACAGAAAAGCAGAGAAGGGGAGAATTAGGAACAGGGAGTGGGAAACAGCACGATCCGAGGCCCGCCGTGAACACCAAGCAGGAGCACAGAGCAGGTGCAGCCATCTGCTGTGGTGACATTGTACAGCTGCCACCACATCTGTACTCCCCCAGCCCTCCTCTGCAACTGAAGACCTCACTTCCCCCTCCCTTCTCCCGACCCCAGAGCCCCCCAGCACCGTGCCTGCTTCAGCCCCGTTGCTCCTGTCGTGCTCGCCCCCAGCTGCTGCGGGATTGTGATCTGGGACCAAACCCGCCCACCCACAGGGGACAGAGACCCCCATGGCCGAGCCCAGTCCCGGCGGGCGGGGGGCTCAGGGGGACCCTGCCCAGCCTCATGCAGCAGCTCCAGGAGCAGCAGGAGCAGCAGCGGTGGCATTGCACAGAGTGGCCCCATGGCCGGCCGGTAACAGCCCCACCAGTAACTGCCCCACGGCCCACCAGTAACTGCCCCACAGGCAACAGCCCCACCGGCAACAGCCCCGCCCTCCCTAAAGCAGAGGCCGAGGCAGAGACTTGTACAAAACTGGCATTTTATTGCTTGTTGGGTCTGTACAAAGGGGTCGGGAACAGCCCTTTGGCCAGAGACCAGCGCGGGGCCGCGGCGGGGGTGAACGCGGGTGTCGGCCACGGCCCCGCCAGCTCCAGACCCGCCCGGGACAGGTATCCAAACACTTCACAAAAGAAAGTCAGTAGTCATCTTCAGTATTCAACACCAAAAACTGGAGCTATTTCCTGTCCATGGGATCGCTTCTAAAGCCACACGTCCCTGCCCTCCGCAACTGCGGCTATCCCAACGCGCACGCTGGAGTACAAAAACTCTTTGTCTAGTAAAGGCACCATTTTCAGCATAGTTTAGTTCACACACACAGCGTGTCACACACAGTTAAGTACATCTCTCTGGATGACTTCATTCCCTGGATCCCCTCCTCTTTCCCCACCCTCTGACCAGGGCTGGAGATGGGCTGCATCCAGCTGCAGAGCTCACCGTGACTGACAGACAGACAGAGACAGCCTGCCCAGGCAGAGCAGGACACAGCAACATTAGGAAGTAATTGATTATCTTGGAACAAAAAGGAGACCCCCCCACCAGTACAGTTGATGAAATTCTAGGTGACATTTTACAGATTTTAATTGTGTTATAAATCTTAGTCTAAGTTTATGGGAAACCACAGGAGTTCAAGTATTTTATCACTGCACACACTATATATATATTTATGTATATACAGAGGAAAAGATTATTTTTTGGCAATATTAGGGGGATTTTACAGATTGAGCCGCGCTTGTGGCGAGCACAGAGTGAAACAGCCCAGCACTCTCTTCAGCACTTCCCTCACTTTTAGCAAGTTTGTGCAATAGAACCTCACTTTCAGCAAGCTGTGCAACAGATTCCTATTTGTGACCATGACATCCAGCTTCTACCCACGGCACCACAGGATCGGGATCCACAGCTCCCTCTCGGAGCACAGTGGATGCTGAGCACCTCTGCTCAGGAGGAGTTCCAAACTCCAGTCTAGCCCGTGGTGCAGGAGCAGAGCGCAGTCCAGTCTGACACACAGTAGCCCAGAAGCATCCTGACTGACACTACAAAGGGGTGGGTATTAAAAGAGGGGTGCATCAGCCACCAGGTTCCCAAAGTGCTCAGAGAAGCTCTGGTGGTCCAGGCAGAGACGCTTCCCAGTGTTCTGCAGGGACTGCTGCTCTGTCTTTAGACCTGAATTAAAACCTAACAGCACCCCATTTTTTAAAACCAGAATATGACCGTGTCTTCTCGTACCTTTATCGTCACTGCCCATCCATGTATTAGTGGGAATTAGTACAGGAGTCTCATTTAGCCACTCTCTAATTAAAAAGCATTAAACTCAGTGCTCCTATAGCACAGCTTAGTGTCAGTCGGCATGGAGTTAAGAATTTAAGTGCATTATTATGCATCTATAAACATAATATACATGCATAAACATGTTTAAAATATCTCTCTCTTCCTCTGAAAAAGTCCTCTGGGACCTCATTCCATTTATGCCATCGAGGTGTACATGGGAAACACTTTCCAGTCCATGCAGAGTAACTGTAAATTAACTGACCAGACCTCCTTGATTTGCAAACGGGTTACTCCAATTCCTCACTGCACAGTCAGAGAGACAACAGCAAATCGGACAATTTCCTTACCAGGGCTCATGGCAGAAATGGGGAAACCCAAATCCACGTGCTGGATTTCAGGACTACTTCCCTGCAGGCTGCTGCACTCCTGCTGCCAGCCTGGCTGCAGCGGCAAAGCTTGGACAGGGCGAGGAACGGGCTGGGTGTTTCAGTTCCTGGAGCTTTGGTCGAGGTATTTGTTTAGTGTAAAGTTCTACATTCCCGGTGTGGATCTCTCGTTTGCCCTGTCCCAGGCTGCAGCAGGGAGGCCGCCGGCACCGCTGCGGGATTCCAGAAGGGGAACTGCAATTTCAGCCGTGGCAGCGAACGGGTCAGCTCACGTGAAGGCCCTGAGGAGCCAAAAGCTATTTGGGAGGCAAAGGTGCCGGTCGGGAAGGGAAATACTGTCCCTGAGGTAAACATTTCTGCTGTGGCGGCGGCGGTCCCTGAGGTACAACCTTCTGCTGCGGGGGCGGGGGCCTGCAGGGGGACAGAGGAGGCGCGGTCAGTCCCCAGGTGCCCACCGCCCACTGCCCCTCACCACTGCTCCCGCCCTTGGCCGCCACACCAAGGCTCGGTTTGAACACGCCACAGGCACGCTTCCTTAAACTGCCCGAAATCCTCAGGGAACCCACCCCCAATTTGTTAAAACTCACCTTTTCTCCCAAAACTCTTTAAAGACCCTGCCTGCCCAAGAGCCCCACCAACCTGAGCTACATTAGGGTGCTCCCGCTCAGTACCTGGCACTTCCTGGGGCTGCGCGTGCCACGGCACAGCACTGCATCTCACAAGCACAGTTAAAAAGTAAGATGAAAAATAAAGGAAAACTTTCTGTTCAAAGTTAAGAGAAATGGTTTTGCACTTGGCCATAACATTCACAAATCAGCAAATGACAGATTTTTGAGTAATTTGCTTTTAGACTGACTATTTTAACAGGCCTTTCATCCACCTGCTGGGCCAATCTTCCCGCAGAGCAGCGCTCTGAGCCTCGTTCATCACCACACAGCCGTGACCGCGCAGGATGAACGCGCTGCCTTTCAGGGTGAAGTGAAGGAGAAACCTCTGCCAGCGAGAAGTCAGCCCTGCTTGCACACAACACGAGATGGAACACGCCAGGGCTCCCAGGACTGAAGGGCAGGACAAGAAATGCCACCAGTGCCACTGCCAACAGGCATCTGCAGTAACTCCACTGACCTGCTGGGCACCCTTTGCGCCTGCTGCACCGGGTACTGCGGCGGGGAGTAGTAGGGCTGGTGGAAAGCCTGCTGAGGGTGCTGGTTAACTGGGTAAGCTGGGACAGGAAATGTATTTGGATGCATATCCTACAAAGAAAATATAAAGAGAATGTTCACAAATTGGGCAGAGGGAATCAAAATATTTGCGTCACTAAATAAGCAGCATTCAAGGCCACTTGCAAACCAGCCTGGCAATGTCAGAGTTGCTCTTTCCTCTGAGAAATTCAGTAGGAAGAAGCAACAGCAGTCTGGGAAGTGCTGGGTTTTGAAAAACACAGAAAGGCTGATCACAACAGCACTTGGTTTGCTCTGGGAGTGTGCTCTGGCTGGCTGTGGCTTTCAGAGGACAACTGCTCTGACAAGGAGAGGGGCTGGGGAGCTGGCAGGCCTGCCCCCCTGCTCACGTGGGGTGGGTGTTCTGTCGTGAGGAAAAAGCAGGTAAACTGCTTGTCAAGGCAAGCACAGCCTGGGACAAAGCTTGAACTGGGAAACTGAGGAGCCCCCCACACAACCCTTAGCAAACAAATATTCTCTCCCTGCTTTTTATCAAGGAGAAACATAGTTTTCAGAAATGAAGAAGTAACTCTGAAGCTTTTATTAGGGCAAAAGTTATATAAACTGCCTTCATCTCTTTACTTGAGAGTAACAAATAAAGGAAAGTACGTGATTCCTACCATGGGTACAGCTCTTGGAGCATAAGGCATGCCTCGGGAGAAGCCTCTCTGCTGGTGGTCCCTGGGCTCGGTGTCTGGCCGAGGAGGAGGTGACTGAAGCGACCTGAAATCCGGTGGGTAAGGACTGTGTGAGCACATAACCCAGACAATGACAGTGCAGGCCACACACCTGACAGCTGGATTTATACTATCTGAGCACATACCAGGTGTGAGAAAGATAGTATTTACCACAAATCTAATAAACAACAACCATTTTCTGTTCAGGACTCTGGCAGCTTCCCTTTGCCCCCTTATAAAAAGATGGGACGCAAAAATACAAACCCCTATCACCAGTGCACAAGAACAAACGTAACAGTAAAGAGAAAATTCTCTGCTCTCTTGATTTGAGATGAATTTATCTTCTCTGTCATTGCCAGAGGCAAGCTACATGTGCCATTGGATGCAGGGGCCTTCACCCGACATCCTGGGACTGGGATAGGCCTCCACACTTTGGCAGTGGCTCGTGCCAACGAACATCCACGGATTACTCAAAGGGCAGGAGAAGGCGGAAAGGAGAAGGCACTCACGAATGGCAGCGGGACATCAACCTCCTGAAGCATCGCTTCAGCCTGTCTCTCTTTGCAAAGGCCAGAGCAGCAGCTGCGAGGAGAGGGAGGACCAGGAAGAAGAACACCAGCAGCCCGTTGCGCAGCGAGGTGTCTTTGTCTGAGGGGACAAAACCACGGAGAAGAAATAAGTCTTACATGGTGTTACCACCACCTGACTCATAATCACAGTGAATATTTGGTAGGAATGGTTCTATAACTGTTTTCCATTTTCCATAGAAAAAACCTCAACAGAATCCAGTAAGACTGCAAGATTTATGCCCAAATAGATCCTTTCTGTTTTATCTTTTAGAGCCATATGTATCATGATACCCTGGGCTGCAACAGCACATTTAATTAGGAGATCAATCCTCATTTTTCGTTACTGTAATGTTTCATTACTAAAGCTCTTACAAGGGAGGAAAACAGAGCTTCTGCCTTTTGGTCTGATGTTAAATCTACCTCTTCTCCAACCACTGTTTGCTGTAGACAAAGAAGTTGGGTTTTTAATCTCGACATTTTTATATGCAGCAATTTCTCCCCTGCAAGCTGTACTAAAACAGCCTTTCCCTTTTTTGTCTGATGATTTGAGGGATCTGCCCAAGCTGCAATGTGTTTCTCCAGCCTGTTATTGCATCACAGTGCCTAGCTTTCCCAAACCCACACCAGCTTATGAAAATCAGTCTTCAACATCATTCTTGCAGCCCACAGAAGCTACACCACTCCCATCTTTATACACTCCACATGGACACAGCTTTAAGTTTTCTCCAAATTAGAGCTTGGCCTGACTTCCTATTTCACCTTCAAACGCTCAGTGAGCAAAGCAAGCGTCCCAGCTCTGCCAGTTTGCTTTCCCTCGTGCAGGAACCGTGCTTCCCTTCACTGGGGCTTCCCTCCCCAGCCTGGATACAGAGAAGTCCAAGAGGATCTTTGTTCCAAGCTGGCAGAAATCACCTGAACTAAACCAGTCCAGATCCCTACAGATCCCTACCCCAGCATCCGGAGAGAGAAGGGCAACACCTTGAGCAGAAAACCTCTACCAGAGTTCTTTGCCAGTGGAAGCTAGTGCAGAGCCATCCCCCCAGGTTCACCAACACCCCGGCTGCTCCCGCCCGGCCCCGGAGCCAGCCCTCACAGCCACTTGCCATTGTAGGGAGGGCCACTGTCCACGCTGCCCCCGTAGCCCTTGGAGTCACAGTAAGGGGGGGCCCAGCCTGCTTCACAGTGGCAGTTCCTGTTGTTGTTGCACACCTGTGTTCCAAAACACAAACGCTCAGTAACTTCCACCTCCACGCATTTCAATCTGCATGCAGCAGCCACCACCTCTTCTGTCCCTTGTATCGCTCAGCCTGGAGAATTTTACCCAGTAACTCCCAAATCAATTCCAAACAGTCCTTGGCCAGGCATCCCAAGATTTCACATGACTGAGCACACACAGCACTGCTCAGGAAGAGCTTCCAAGGATTAGCTATTCCAGCGGCTTACAGGCCATGGCTTTTGCTTAGTTTCTTTTTTCTTTGTGAGATGCGGAGTCAAATTTCATTAGTAATACTGGAACTGGGAATTCTTGCCTGGCAGAGAGTTTTGTCAAAGACTTTTTTGACACTGCTACAGGTTCTCTTGTCTAGAAGCATTTTATAGAGAGTTTTACAGTTCGACAAAACAGAAAAATAAAGGTACCAATCACCACTTTAAAACTTGCTGCCTCTCTTCCCTGCTTACCCCGTGCCCGTGGCACTGCTTCTCCACGTCACAGTCGTAGTTCAGGACAGAGGCACTCACACACTGGAAGTGCCTGCAGATCTGGGGAACAGAGATGTGCACAGATGAGGGATGATGGCATTTCAGTGCCCCCTTGCCTCCCCAGATCCCTGCTCCTAGCTCGGGGCTCCACAGCCATGCTGTGCTTGCTGCCACAAAGCCTCGCACACTCTCACTGATAATTCCAAACTCTGCAGAAACTCCGTTCCACAAAAGGCCTCTCAGCATGGGGCTGAGCTGGCACTGGAGCCTTTTGTCTCCAGTCTGAATGTAAAGGAACAGCAATTAAATTATGCCCAGTAAGGACATGTGGAATGCACATTCCTCTGCTAGGACTAAGCTTCTGAACTCTTCAGTTTAGTTGGATTTTAATTGAAAGTTGTCTTCAAGGCATTTGTGTGGGCCAGGCTCTTCCTGCTCATTGACAGAGCAAAGATCCTGGCTCTCTACAAACTCAATTTCTTTCGCTTCACCTACAAATGAAAGGCTCATTAAATGTTTGATGCACATGCAGTGCAGTACTGGGCCGTGGGGAGAATCAATGGACTCATTTAGTTTTACATTAACTACAGGCATCAAAAAATAATGGTCATAACTATTCATGAAACAATGCAGCTGAAAATTTTATTCCCGCAAATACCCTGAATTATTACATTAGGGTATCATTTTTTAATTACCTTTCCATTACCACACTTGGTGCCTTCATTCACCATTCCTGGGTCCGGGACATCAGAGCCCAGCTGGAAATCCACCCCCCAGCATGTGGTGCCTCTGATGGGAGTCTGGATAATAGCAGGCTTGATTCCAAACACAGGCATGGCTTTCACATTTTCACACTGCAGCTTCCCACACATGGCATTCCTACAACAGCAACATAGGAACACTGTAGTGACACTTGGATTTATTCTGAGAAGGAGACTACCATGTGTTTGATACGATCTTCCCTTTCTACTGGAAGATACGACTCGAAAACAAAATTGAAGCAACTTGACAAATAAAACTGAACTGGGCTTCATTCCAGTGCTGCAAGAGTAGTTTATCCCTTCTTTCTGTAAGCTGTTGGAATCTCTACATTAAGGAAAACGTGATGACTTGCTTCTCATCTTTCCATATGTGAACACTTAGGAAAAGCACAGTCCTCGATGGGAGATGTGGAACACGCTCTCCTCACCACAGCGCTGCATCCCTCCCCTGTGCACCCGCTACCACACCCCAAACTGACACTACAGCACCCAAATACAGATTCCCAGTGATACATTTCAGAACTTCCCAATGCACGGGGCTCAACTCACCAGCTGGAACATTTCTTGTAGTCATGGCCATGGAAACCACAGTTGCCAAATCTGTCCCCCTTGGAATTCACTTCAGCAAAGCAAATGTTGGGGGCTGCTTTGGCTTCTGCAAACAACAGCCCATCCCCAGAGAGAGGAGCCACGTTACCAGGCACAGAAACATCTCACACAGAATCTCCAGTACCCAGAGCAACTACCCTGCTACACCAAGTATTTGCCATGCAGCAGCGAGCTCAGGAACTTGATCAAAACACTAAAGAGGTTACAACATCAGAATTACAAGCATTCCAACAGTTTCAGGTTTAAAAATGGTTACTTAACCTGAGTCAGTTTCAGCATTTGATATCTCTTTACAGCCCTATAGAGCAAAAACCCCACGGTACCAAAAATGATAAGTGCAACAAAATTATAACTTGAATCCAGCACAGCACTCAGTGTAACACAGAAAGAATGCATGACCATCACACGAAGCCATTACCACTGCCTCAAACCCTCTGCCACAGCCAGCTGGTCTTTGTTACAGAAAAGCAAGTAAATACATTAAATGAACTTAGCGTATTCTTTAGTTACATCTCTTAGACAGACTGTAACACTGTGCTCTTCCTTACTGGAGCCAAAGATGTCCTGGCACTGCGCGTCGTAGTACTGGCACACGCCGTTGTAGCAGTAGGCCTCCTGGCTGTGGCACGGGTGCCCGTTCTGCACGGTGAAGTCCGGCTGGCAGAACTGCGACGTGCCGTTGCAGTACTCCGGGAGGTCACACTCGTTGGTGCTTGCCCGACACTCGGTGCCTCCAGGAAGGAGCTGAAGACAGAGGGGAGGGAAAACTGCATCAGAAAACAGGAACCTCACAGCAGAGCCAGACACTGCACCCGACCCACGGTATGCCCCAAACCAGGGACTGATCGGAAGCCCTCGCGGGGCCCCGGACATGCAGGACAACTCCCTCTCATAGATGCACTGACTAAGGCAATGCCCTCCTTTTCTCAACTTCCAAACAACACTTGAGTCTCCTACCTGGCAGTTTTTGCAGCAGTCACCATAAGCACACTCAGCACCGGATCGGAGCCTGCAAGTTCCTGGCTCGCAGCACGGATCACTTTCACATTCCTGAGGACAGAAGTGCTGTGAATGTCCCAAGATCTTCCCCTCTGTCACATACAGTCCCCTCTGAGTGAGAGGCACACGGCTGCCCCGGCACCACTAGGAAAACACACAGCTACAAACCTTGGGTGAGCCACAGTCACACTCCTCCCCAGCATCCACCAGCTTGTTCCCGCAGTACGGGACGCTGTAGGTCTCATCGGGCCTTGGAACGTTGAGCAGGCAGCTCCCACCTTTGTTGAGTGTCAGCTTCTCAAAGTCTTCTGCACTGCAACTGCTGAAGTTCCTCGACCCTCTGCAGTGGAGAAAATGGGCTGAGCTTTACACTAAGCCACCCCACCAGCACCCCCTGTGTTTGTAGAACAAGGGGAACGTTTGCTTTCCCCATTGCAAGCAGGACTCTTTGCAAGGGGAATTTGAAGGTGAAAGCAATCCATAAAAACAAAGCATGTGGATGGGGCATTTTGAGCCTTCTTTGCCTTCCCTTGGTCAGCTACTTACGATGCTCCAGAGCTCATAATGCAGCTGCTTGCCCCACAGTGACAGACTCGTTCATCATCATGGTTCATCCCCAGGTTATGGCCCAGCTCGTGAGCCATGATGGACGCAAACATCTGGATACTGATCCTTCCAAACTGCACAGGAGTGACACAGAAGGCAGTCAGAAGAGAGCTTATATTGACAAAGTCAGTGTTTACTTATGTGCCAAGGAGACACTTTTGCCATTCTGTCTCTACATTATCAGGATTCTCAGATCAACAGAGCCAGACTTCCAACCAAGTGCATGGAATTTGCTTAGCAATAAGAGCCCTCAGAGAAACCTCTCTGGGACACTACCCAACAACCTCCACTTTCCAGAGCAGCTGCAACATTAACACAAAAACTAGAACTCTCCACACCAGCCCAATTCTCCTGAAATGTGCAAATTCCAGCACTTCTGTGACTGGTCCAAAGAAACCAGGTTGCCGAGATTGCCAGTTATCAGGGACCAGCAGCTCGGTTCATTAAGGCTCTGCAATGCCATATAAAACATGCAGTGAAGCGGTGCTGCTCGGGGAGGCCACAGCTGCAGGTCAGACAGTACAGGACAGACTGGAGAACACCCACAGCTCCCACATACTTTTGAGACAGAGATGCTTAAAACGACACAGAGAAACTCTCTCTGAGAAATCCTTTTGCATGAGGGCTGCACCCCGAGCACAGGGGAAGCTCAGCAGAAGACTACAGAGACGTTGTGATCCAGATATCCTGAAGTGTCAGAAATTGTTGGGGACAATATAAGAGCCCCACTAAGCCAGTCCAGCTTTCTTTTGAAAGACTGTGCTTCCAGGAAGTCCTCCAGAGTGCAAACTCTGATCTCAGTCACATTCAGAGATCACTAAAGAAATCTCACCACGTTAATGCCTCCTGCATGGCTCTTGGAGCACACTGTTCCCACGTAGGCCATTCCAGCCGTGCCACCAAAACCCTTCTTCCTACAGTCATGGAGAGAAAGGAAAGGCCATCATCCGTCTGCACAGACACACACAGCCCATACCAGCACACCACTCCTGCCTGGGGGGCACAAATCCTGCTGCTCCAGCTTTCCAAGGCTGGCACAGGAGCACTACCAGGAGCACTGCTACTGACCGCAGGCACAAAGGCACCAGGTAAGCTTTTGCTTTCTGCTCAAGGTTCCTTATTCTGTTAATTTAAGACATGTTTACAGAGTAAGTCAGCCTCTTCCGCATCGTCCCTCTGCATTTAAAGAGCTCAGTGGTCCACCCTTAAAATCATTTGGTTTAACTGGCTCTCATCTGCCTTTCTGGTATGGACAACTCCATGGATTCTTCCTTTGTCAACTTCCTTCTCATTACTCTCCAATTTGCTCTTAGAGGTGAAGTGCCACAGCACAATACATCACATTTTACTTCATATAAAAGAACTTCTAAAATTAGCATTTCCTCAGACATTTCCCTCCATCACCTGCACTCTGCTGTGCTGTCCCAGAGGAGAGGAGGCTCCCAGCCCGCGGAGGAAGGGGAGGGCAAACTGCGCCCTGCTCGCACCTCTGCCCTTCCCTGCTCTGGGCAGCGCCTCCCGGAGGCCTCACCATCTGCAGGGGCAGGGAGTGCCCGGGGCACGCGTCCTGGAACCATCTGCAGGGGCAGGGGGTGCCCGGGACACACGTCCTGGAGCGGGGCAGGGGGTGCCCGAGGAGCTCCGCGCCTGCTCAGGGCAGCGGGGCCGGACAGATTAACGTCCCACAGCAAACCGTAACCACGTCACCAGCTGCTGGAAGCCGACTGCAGGAACAACTTTGTCTCCACTAAAATGCGACACTCTGCAACAGGTTTGTGCTTATTTTCAGGCGGAAAAGGCCCCTGGATCCCAAGCCCAACCTGTTACGAGGTGACAAAGGACTATCTGGGCCGAGGCTTTACACCATACAACACAGAACACTGTAGGACATGTGGGATGAGAAAAAAAAAGTGTTATTTAGCAATACATCTGTCAGGGGACACTGAAATTAAAGAGCACAGAAACCTTCTTAAAAATGCTTAACTTGACTGGGAATGTTTTCACAAGACACAAACCACTGCAGACTGCCTAGGACTCTCTGCTCTCTGAAATACAGCAGCCCCTTCTGGCACTGCAGCTGGGCTGAGCAGGCAGGGACAGAAGCAGCTTCTTGGGCTCCAAGGGAAGGGGCTGGCACTCACAGGACGAACTGGGCACTGTCGTGCCTCCGCCGCAGAACGAGGTTCTTCTCTCGCCACTGCACAAAGTTTGCCAGCACATCCCCAGCCCCGCCATCCGTGCTGATGATGTTTTCATGCTTCCAGATCTCCAGGCCAACCAGCACAATGCGGATGTTCAACATAACGTACATCTGGGGAGAAAAAAGAGGAGAAATATTTATTAATATCTTCAGACAAAAACAAGTGGCCTGGCATTATAGACCTTATTGCAAGTATCCATCTTTTCTCTGTGAGTTTGACTCTTTTTTTGCAGCTCATACACAACTGGAACCACCAGAATGGATTTTCTCTGTGATTTAGACCTTCATCAGCCACAGGATCAATGCTTGAATGCCGCACTGGCTACATTGTAAAACAATACCAAACAGAAATAAAAAGAAGTCTCAATTTTGACAAATACCATATGAAATAGTAGAGTTATAGACATGCTTTTTCTCTAACCTTTACACAGACAAAGAACTGCAGTAATTGCAGCCATCTGTCCTGTCACTCACTGGAGGTAGCACTGGTTGGAAGAGTTCCCTAAACTAATTCTCAAGGTGGATAAGGGCAGATGAACTTAGAGGTGGAAAAGCTTCCACGGTGATGCATTCCCCACAGTGGTACCAGAACAGACCCCAGGGTGGACATTTGCAAAAGGCAGCAGGGCTGCAGCACACGGCATCCCTCCTACTCACACTGTCCAGGAAGTTGGCCAGCTGCACCATGTGCTCTCTCACTTCTGTTTCACTCTTCCCAAAATCTTCAAACTGCAAGATGAGGAAACTTAGTATCACAAAGAGAAGAGACAAAGACAACAGTTACAAAAAGGAACAGAACATTTTTGCGTGGCTCCAAGTCTCCAAGAAGATGCTAACCCAGACAGCAACACCTTCACTGCTACTGCTCAGCAGCTCAATATTCCAAAGACAACAGCAAAGGCAGATTTTACCACGTGCTCTCCTTACACTACAAGATTCCTTGCTGGCAGAATCTCTCCCTGTCTGACGGTTTACTCCTTTTCTGAGGAGGAATGCATAGCACACATTTATCCACCTCTAGGGTAGCATATTTGCACAACTTGGGTAAAGTGTCAAGTGTTTTTCAGCAATCCATTTGGGAGTCATGAAGCCTGAGGGCTTTCCAGGCCCTCTCCTGAGGAGAAAAAAAAAAAAGGGAAAGCCACACACAACTCCCACCTTTTCTTTATCCACAACTATGAACAGCTCCACATATCTTGTCTGGTGCAGGACCGCCCTCTTTCTCTGGGGAAAAAATAGTTTTAGACAACTTCAGATTTATTAATTCAAGTGTAAACAAAAAAACCCCTCATGACATTGTCAGATTTCACTTGATACCACCAGTGGTTTGAGACACACCCAAAGCACACGGTGCCAAACCCAAGCAGTGCAGTCCAGTGCAATGGCAGCCTCTGTGTTTTACACTAAAACTCAGCTGCACAAAGACTTCCCTTGTTTCAAAGGCAAGGGACCTGTGCACAGGCTGCTTTGGGAAGTCAGAACACACTTCTAAAAGGGGCAGAAAGACTCCACAAGCAAATGCCAACGATCTTGAAGTGAAACACAACATTTTTCATTCTCCTGCTTTCATTTCAATCTTGTTCCTGTACAGACAAATCCTTTAAGGACAAGGGGGATCTTCACACCAAACTGCTACTGTGGTGGTGAGGATGGAGTAAACACGACAATATTCTCCTGGCTCCTGATGCAGTACGTTGCTAACAAGCCTCTCCATGAGGGTCACGTTCCTGCCCTTAAAAGTTCCCCCAAAAAGCCTAGGAATATTCTAACCAGCTGCCCCACCCTCACTGCCATGTCCAGAAGCAGGAGGCAACTGCGGCTGCTTTGGGGAAGGAATTGAGTTTTCCAGTAGTGCAGAAACCCCCCAAATCATAAACCTCTAGCTATGTGCTAAGTCCCAGGAAATCTGATAATCTGCTTCCATACTCTTAAATGAACTCACAAAACTCATTATGTGGGGCTGGGGAGGACTTACCCGCAGCAGCTGGGTCATACTGGGATGGAGATTTCCCTCTGCATGCTCCCCTTGCTGGCCTTCAGCGGTCACTCCACACGCTGTGGGCTCTGTCTTCACATTCTCCAGTCGATATAAAATGTGTTTAGAGCCAGAAGAGGAATCCATGGGCTCAATCCCATAGGTGACATTCCCTATTGTCACCAAACCCCTAAAATATGGCAGTGTGTGAGAAATCTGGCACTAAGCACAGAGGACAGTTCCCAGAATTTTTACAGCTAAACAGAGGGACAGTAATTCCTGGGTAACCAGAGCCTGCCTACACCTCAGTTCTTGTGAGCCAGCACACCTCACTTCAGGCCTGGCAGTAGCCTTTCACTGAGTAGGGCCTTCCAAATGCAGTAAATTAAATACCTCTGTAAGGCTCTGCAATGCCACAGGAATTACATCACAGGTCTTAAGCTGAAATGCTTCAGTTCAAATACACTATTGCCACTCTGGTGCCTGGCACGGCCCTGCAAAAAATCAGTGGCACAGAATATATGGCAATTAGCCCATAGCAGAAAAAATTTCCATCAAACTTGAGGTGCACAAGGTTTAGGGCCAATTTTGTGAAATTTGGAGACTAGTGTTCAACCTTCCATTTCTGCACTAGGTACAGCTGTCACAACCATCTGTGCAAGCTGGAAAATAAGCCAAATGTGCGTCGAAACCAACCTACTACACCCAGATAACAAACTGCATTAATAACTTATTTGATGGTACTTCAAATATCCGTGAACTCCTTGAATAAAAGATGCAACAGAACAGCACCAAGGCAGCTCAGTGCAGCCAGTGACTCCTCCACTGGCTGAGGCACAGCTGAAAGCAGCAGAATTGGGTTTTGGGTTCAGCAGCCACGATGTGACAGCTGGGACACAAAGGATGAGCTGTGCTACCTGAGCCCCGAGCAAGTGCTGACAGCCACCAGGGAATCCAGGCTCCCCTCCACGTACCCCTGATAATGGCAGTGATCCTGGATGGGAAAACAAGGGTGCATTACATACACGTTTCAGGCATTCCTGCACACCCAGGGCAATCTCTGATCTGCCACTGACCAGCAGCGATTACAACTCAAGAACACAAAATGTATTAAGTTAAATTTACCACAGCTGGATTTCTTAACTTGACCTAGGCTATCCCTCTCCTGTTCTGTCCTCCACCCAGCCTCAAACATTTCGAGGCCAGCCCCTCCCTACAAAGTTGGATCAAATGACTCTTCAGTCTTCTGGCAAAAAGTTCTGGCTTGTGTGTCACCTCTGTGGCAGGAGGAGGGACACCACCTGCCGTCCGTGCCAGCCGTGCGCTGCCAGAGCTTTGTGCCCGCACAGCCCACCCTCAGCAGCCCTGACGGATGGGCCACTGCCACGGTGTACTCCGTACTTCCACATTTTGGAAACCAGACACGGGCTAGCATGGGGAAAATACACTCCATTTTCTCTGGCAGGGTTTTTTTTACAATACCCCTACATCAAAATTCTGTCACCTGCTGCTCAGCAAGGAATGCAGAAAGCATGGAGGGCATGTGCTAATCCTTCAGGGCCGGCGTGACTTCTGTGACCTCATGCAGAAAAAGCACTTTTCCCGTCACAAAAAATGCAGAAAAAGCATTTTTCCCCTGACCCATCCCTTTTAACTAGGAAGCAAATAGTCATTTGACTCAGGTGCTCTATTTTCAAGAACAAGATCCCATGAATCATGTATGACTAATACTTCCCCTTTCAAAGGAACAACACCGATCCCTAAGAGTGAAGCCATTAGAAAAGCTCTCATGCATTTTGTATCACACAACCTGCTTTTAATTCTACATTTTCAAAGGCAACACGTCAGGCAGGCTGCTTGTAGAGAGTGAGGGCTGCAAACACATTTTCCGTGGAAGAACTCCAGCACTACACAGATCACATCCCTCTCAAAGGTCCTTCAGACTCGATCTCATCCCCCCCTTCCAGCAGCTCCCAAATGTCAGGACCTCAGAGGTTGCTGGTCCCTAGCAGCCCGCCCTGCTGAACGCACGGGCCAGCTGCCAGCAGCTCACTGGGGCTCAGGGACCACTCTGGGAGGTCCCTGCGTGTGAAAGCAAAAGCAAAGCTGCCCGTCCAGCCCCCAGAGCCCCCAGCGCTGCCCCGCGGGCTCCAGAGGCCAGGAGAGACACCAGCCCTGCACTGGGCTGTGAGAAAGGACAGCAGCACCCCAGCAGTGAGACACCAACAGCTGGGAGCAGCACTGCCCTGTAGAGAAGGGCAGCTTTTAATGAGACACCACCACTTCAGAAAATACAGGTCTCTTACAGGTTAGAGCCTCATCCAAAATTGAGGATTCTCTCCAGAAAGAGGGCAGTTGGTTCTGAAGGTGGCCCAGTAGAAAACACAACTATCCTTTTGTAATCCCAACTCCCTCATCCCACGGATGCTCAGTGTTCCAGTCACCTTCAGTGAGTAAACAGGAAGAAATCCTACCTGGACATCTGGATATTCCAATTGCAACTTTCCCTCCTTGTTATAGGTATAAACTGTGAAATCTTTGGGCAGCAGTTCTCTGCAATGAAAGGGGAGAAGGAATACAAGAGGAATTTTGCTTAATGACTGTGACATTGGAGCAGAACAGCAAGATGGTCCTAATCAAAAGTGTGACAAATAGGTAAATTGCAGTTAAATAAGGAAGCATTAAAACGGAAAATCCTCCAAAATTAACAAAGAAATTGTATATTTTCACAGCAAAATTCAAGAGACCAGAATGGTAGAACTGCTAATGAAATCAAATCAACCACCTCACCTCAGAGAGTAGAGCAAGCAGCAAAACCCATTAAATTGTGCTAAAAGCCTGTTTCCAAGCAGGAAAAAAAGAATTCTAGCCCTCAGTCTGCTGCATATGCCTTCTCTTCCCCAGTTTAGGGAGGAAGTGCATTGGGAAAGTCTCCCACGACTAAGACTGCTGCACCATCCTGGTAATTCCATTGATGTGGTGCAGCTGAATTCCCATGTTTCTGAGGGTCAGGGCCCAGGCAAGTGGCAGCTGGAGCTTCCCAAGGGCTTGTACAGTTGTGTCTCTATCACAAGGGCAGCTTGGAGCAGCAGCAGCCTGGTAAATGACCACGTGCTGGTGCTGCAAGTGGCCCTTCAACTCCAGACAGACAGCATCTATATCAGCTCTGAGTTGTCAGTATGCAGACCTTGGATAGAAAGTCAGTTTCCTCACTTATTGGTGTCCTTTTGTGCTACAGAGACAGGAAAAAACACAAAACTAAAACATTAAACAAAATCCAGACAAAAGTGAAAATATTTACTTGAAATACAGCTCAGCTTGTTTATTTTTAGCTGTGAATGGAAAGAGTCGTAGATTCCCTGGGTCTCCTCGGAGTAATCTGCAGCTTCCTGCTCTGAGGGGGGTTCCCCAGGGCTGCAGGAATCGAAAAACATCTCTGGCTGATGGCCAGGACACTGGGACTCAACCTCTTCCCATCCTGCAGAGCTGGGATGTACCTGCACTTCCCACACAGAAGCCCAGGATTCAAAACTCATGTGCCACCTGTCAGCTTGTCATCTGGACACAAGAGATTGAATAATTTAATAATTTAAAGAAATTCATTACTTACTTGTTCTTTTCTAGATGAATCGTGTATTCTTTTCCCTCAATCTCAACAGCATATGACACCTTGTCCTGAATATAAAGAAAGGTGCATTTTACTCATGGTAATGAATAAAACATGCTTTGAAACCAAGAAAAGGTGGATGAGCCTGAAATTTATTTTATAATTGTCCCTGTCTCCAGAACCTATCATCCCTACCTGTGTGACTGGGCAAAAGTCACAGGAAAGAAATGGTTTCAAAATAGAACTGTGGTTTTCTTATTCCTTCCTTCTAAAACTTCCACAGAAAAAGTTCTGAGTCAGAGCCGGAAAAGGACAGCACAGTTTTTTTACTGAACACCCACAGTGAGCCAGCCAAGTGCCCAGTACCTGCACTGAGGAGCTGTTGGAAGCCTCTCGCCGTTCTCTTCCCAATCTCTGTGGAGTTACAACTTCGTAGGAAGTGAGCAGGGAAATCTCCTGGAAACCTGGAAAGTGGGACAGAAACACTGGCTAAAGGAACAAAGCAATCAAGAGGACAAGGCACAAGGAAGGAAATGCTACTTCAGGAGAAGTCCACACACAGAAGAGCACAGAGCAAACCTCGGAGCAAAGCACGCTTGGATTGCCCTGCAAGGGGCCAGAGAAAACAACACGAACAGCAGAGAAGACACCAGTTTTTCCAGAAAGTTTCAAACTGAAATCCTCACTTTCCAATTACTGTCTTACCAGTACCCATCTCATACACCACCACTCTTCATCAGCAGGAATCAGCATTTAAAGCAGGTCAGCACTGCAAGAACTCGCTCAAGGACACCCAGTGTCACACGAGGCATCCTGTGCTGCAAAGCTGCAGAACTGCCCCGTGCAGCCTCTCCCAGGAGCTCCAGCAGCTCCCCACGGCACAGCTCAGCCCAACTCCTCACTCGAGGCTGGTGCTACTGTTCATTATGCTCCCAGAGAGCCCTCGAGGGCCTCATCAAAACAACTGAGGTGACACAAATCCCTGCAACAAAGCAGCCGTCACAGATCCCTTTATATACTGTTTGCATATGCAACACCAGACAGATCCCCCGAACCTAACAAGTCCACAGGCCAAGCTCCCTTTATCAGTTTTTGCAAGCAACTGTTTTACATTAACTGTGTAAACAACAATAAATTGTGCATGCAAATTACTTCTCCCATCAGTGGTGGCATCTGCTGGTGCCTGGCTCGGAGCCGCTCACCCGGGAAGCAGGAGGTTGGCCAACCCGGATCACAGCAGTATCCAGAGAAATGGTTTTCCTGGCTCGTGGCAAGGGAATCAATGAGCTCATCAGAGGAGCCTGAGCTTCCCAGCAAAGGTAGGGGGAAGGGAATAGTCATCCTCACTATCTGTCTCCAGAAATCATCACCACATCTGCGGCAGGTGAGCACGTCTTTGGTGGCCAAGATCCTCCAAAATCTCTCAAGTGGGACTGAGATGCTGCCTCCAGTTAAAACCAGCCCCTCTGAGCACACCGAAAGCACATGCTGCAGCAATCACTTCTCTGCATTTGTCATTCCCAACCACACACTCGTACCCAGCCCCGAGCTCCTGCAGGTCGCTGCTCTGCACTTGCTGCTTCCCCACTGCCGTTCCCACACGCCCGCAGCAGCGGGGTTGGGACACTTGGGCCAGCTCTGGAGGCTCCCGGGGCACAGGTCACACAACCAGCAGGACACAGCCAACCTTTGCAGTGTTTGGAATACAACACATTTGCTCAAGAGCAGCTTGGAAGCAGAAGACAAATAAGTGAATCATCACATGAGGCAGAACTGGGAGGGATTTCTGGGAAGAGTACAACTCAAAGAGGATCCTCTTAGAGCAACGGCACTAAAAGAGGCCAATTTTCAACTCTCTGAATGCTCTGACAGTTCTCTCCCCACTTTGTGCCCTCCTTCCCATCCCTCACCTGTGTCCATGCCCAGTGCCCTGTGCAGCATCTCGCACATCGCCAGTAACCCTCAAAGAGGGCACAGAGCAGCTCAACAAAAACCCAACCAAAGGGACAGGTACAGCCAAGCAGAAAGCCAACCCTGCTCCCACATTTTCCTCCTACAAAGGCCAGGTACAGTTTGCAATAAATTTTTCAGCAAGTTACAGGACTTTTAGTCCTCAGGTGCTTTCTGCCACCGGCCAAGGCAGCTGTCGGAGCTGCACCACGTCACTGCTGAGAACACGACATGCTGATGACCCATTTCCGGGCTGAGATTTTGTTTCTGAACAGAAAAACACAATTGCACCCATGACCATACTTATCTCATCTCGTTAAAGGCTGCCATTAATTACCAAGCATTGGAGACAACTAGGAAGATGTGACTCATCTTCCCCTCCCCGCCCCAAATCCACCATAGGAATTCCATGCATGCTCCATGGCATGCGGGAGCTTGAAAACCCCTGGAACACATCACAGCCATAACGGCTCTCCAGGCGCCGGGGGAAGCTCTGGGGGCGGTCAGAAAAGTGTTCTGGGGGGCCTGACAGGTAAGATCTGTATTCTGCAGAGGTCAAACTGCATCCCCTGTCTTGCCAGACCTTGGCATGCCCATGGGTCCTTGGCTCAGCTACACTCACACTTCCCCTCAATTATCATCCTTCCTGAGCTGTGACTCCTTCCCAGCCTAGCAAAGGAAGGTCAAAGATATGCTCTTCGATGGAAGAAAAAAAATTTTAAAAAGGAAGTTCAAACTGTGGCCTATTACACCACAAAACAAGCTAATTTCATAAAAACTAACTCATCAGCATGTGAGCAGGTCAGCAGCTAATACCAAAACTCATTAAGTTAACTGTGGTTATCATCAATTGATTACAATTAATAACTGAGGTCAGCTGCACCAGTCATTCCACACCTTGGCAGGGCACTGCTCACCAGAAATGCCAAAAGCATTACACAGCCATCCAGCCCATCAGGGCGCCGGGTAGGACCAGCGCCCCAGGGAGCATCTCACCGAGCATCCCTGATCCTCAACAGATCAGCTCATTGTGCTTCCAGCTATTCCTCTGCTGCCCAAAGGAGGTGAACCATTCAATCCCTTCTCTCTGGCTCCAAATCTTTGGATTTCCAGTGTGCTGTCATCCCTCCCTCTCCTTTCCTGCAAGGAGGAACATCAGTATTCAGCATTTCCTTACACCTCTGCCTGTTCGTGTCAGGCTGTTCTGGCTGCACCCTCCAGCCAGAGATGCACCTATCCCACAAAAGCACCTGGAACTGGACACAACAGCCCGGTGAGGCCCCACACTTCCCAAGGCACAAGTGCTTTGCGTGTTTATGGATCTCCACAGGTTAATCTCACCTTCAAAACAGACAGCACATGTCTGATTCACTTGTCATTTAACTCACTCTTACACTCATTTCCTTTCCTGCCAACATGCTCCTGCTCCCCATTTTTCATCCTCTCATACTAGTACAGACAATTATTTCCACCTCAGCAGAACACTTGGCACCATCCGTTCAAAAGCCACTTATTTATGACAGATACTTCTCTCGTGCTCAAACCACTGGGATTGTTATCCCTGTCTTTAAGGAGCCTGGATCCCATCTGACTGGGAGGTACCAGCTGCCAGCTCAAGCTGCATTCTCCATACCCTATTTTCAGAATCATACAGGAGTTTGCCAAGCAGAGTCTGAGGAGAAACTTCCGTGACCTGGCTTACTTACATACGTCCTTCAAAACAACAGACCCACCGCTGCTGGTGGATTTCTCCAAGCAGTGACACACCACGAACAGGATTTTTTTGGTGCGCTTGACTTTTGCACTGAGGTCACAGTTGTAGTAGGATTTACTCTACTGCAAGCAAAAACCTCCTTCACTTTCACTATGCAAATATTATCCAAGTCCACTTAAAAACGTTTAGATGTTTATACACAACACAAAGATAACAAGTCTTCTGCTAAATGTAGGAACATTTTCTGTGGAGCCAGCAGTTCCAGCTGTTCCCATACCCCAAAGGCTACAGAGTGCCTCAGTGGTGCTTCATCTTCAAAACACCTGGGAACATCTGGCCAGCTGTTCTTCTACAGGGCACCGCTCCTTGGGACTTTTCTTTCCATCTCTCCCTCCCCTGCTCTCAGTCTTCAGACCTGCTGGGTCTCCTGCTGTGCTGGTGCCTTTTAGAAGGCAGGAAGAGATGACCAACCATCATGGCAAGGGAAGCAAATTCATCTACTCGATGTATTGCTCACCTGGAATACTTGCATAACATTAAACCTGGCCGGAATAGCTCAGGAAGTTTCTTTCAGCATTTCACTGGGGATGTTGGACATCGATCAGGTTACAGAGCTCTTCCACAGAAACAGTTCCTAGAAAATTCTTACTCCCCCTTGCTGAAATCCAGACCTGTGCTGTAAGTGTTTCCTGTCTAGACTCTCCCCACTCCTTCTGCCCTTCCTAAAGCCTAATTTGTCTGCAAGACAACAGCTCCCCTCGTTCCACAAAAAGGACTGTCGCGCGTGTGCACCGGTACTGTCACAGCATCCTCTGCGCCTCGGAGCCTTCTCACGATGAGAAGCAGGGCAAAGCCACGCTGTCCTCTGGAGCAAGAGGAGCAATCTCACCAGGACGCCCTTCCTGCGGGTCACGGGCCCTGGAGTCCCTCTCTTCCACCCGTGACAGGGTGCCCATGGACAGGAGCTGAGCACGCCGAGCCCACTCACTTCCTCCCCGTCTCAGCAGCTGTGACAGTCAGCCCTGCTTACCCAGCTGAGTCTGTGGGAACCTTCTCTTTGCAGACATCGCTGGCTTTACATCTGGCCACCAAAGGGAACTGTGAAATGCATATTCTTTTTTTTTTTTAATTTTATCTTGAGAAATAATAATGATCAAGACATGTAGAAGTTTTAAAGTCAAACTTCCTTTTTCCAAAAGCAAGGCACTACAAGAGGCAACGTTACCTACACTGAAATGTCTTTCCCCTCTTTCCTTTTCACATGGAGGAAATAACCACAAACCCCCTCTGTGCCGAATGATTTTCCCAGATTTGTTGCAATATGGGTGAGGCAGTGCTGTGTTTTCTGCGATCTGAACAAAAGAATTATCTCAACCAAGCACCCAACTCCCCAGAAATTTAAACCCAAGCATTTAGACACTTCTAGAATTGTGGCCAAGCCTGGCTGGAACATCCTGGTGTGTGCATGACACCAAGTATCAAGAAAGAGATGAAGCAGCACAAAACAGTCTCTGCCTGTGAGTTTTTCTAAATTCATACAGTCAAACCTTGAAGGCTCCTATGGACACGAACAGGAGAGGAAAAGCCACACACACAAATCCCTTAAGGCTACACATCACCATGTGATTGTGGTCATTCAGGAATTTTCAATTAATGGTTTCTGGTAACACTTCACTTCAGCCTTACATCCCTATGTGTGGCAAAAGCACTTACATTATAACCCAAAAGTTGGAGGTTTCTACCCTCTCCTTCATGCTCATACCGCAGGCAAGGGAGGTTCATTCTATTTCATGGCAGGTTTGGCATTAACAGGACAGAGGCTTCCAAAGGCAGAGAGGAACACTCCAGTCACATCAGGAACTAGCACTAGTGTTTCTTTCCTACAGGCAGGAGCTAAAATCTTATTGCTCAAAACACCAGCCACTCCACTGGAAGCACAAGCACCTGATATCTCAGAGATGTGTAATTTCAGACTTCACTCCTTGGCCTCCAGTCAGGCAGCTCCCAGCGTGCTGCGCTACCTCCACTACCAGCACCTCTCAAAGCTGGCTTTCACCCGACACAGCTCACACCCCCTCCAGCAACAACGCAGCAAGAGAGGAAGAGATTCCAGCACAGAATCCCCCAGGGAGGGGCACACACCACACAGGCACTGTCCTCAGCATGAAGTACCAGTATCGAGTTGTATATTCCTCAGCTGGGAAGACCTGACTATAAAAACATGCAATAATGACAAACACAAAAGTTTTACACATTGCACGTGTCCCTTCCGGAGGGGGAAACAATGACAGAGGAGACATCTCTGCCATGTATGTACAGCCTTGAATCAGCGCCGTAAGAGCCCATAAACAGAACCATCTCAATTCAGAAACAGTCCCTAAGGACAGCACAGGACCAACTCCTTAAAAGCCACGCAGAACGATGGCACTGAGTCCTGTCCCCCCTCCCTGGGGACAGCAGCCCGCGGGGTCCTGCCCCACCTCCCTGGGGACAGCAGCCCGCGGGGTCCTGCCCCAGCCCGGCTCAGATGCTCCAGCTCCCCGCTGGCCGAGGCCCCCTGCACTGGCACCACCGGCACTGGCACCACCTGCACTGGCACCAGCCGCGTCTCTGCGGGCCTCGCCAGGGGCGCTTTGCCTCCGGCTCCGCGAGAGCCGGGCAGAGCCCCCGGCGAGCGCACGGCCGTACCTGACACGGGAGGACTGAGGAGCAAGGAGCCAG
>WEIT01041680.1:138192-152773 GCA_013389985.1 Dryoscopus gambensis | reverse complement strand
CCACGGCGAGGTGGATCACACGCGGGTGCAGTGCCGAGCGCTGGACGGCATCGAGTGCGCCGAGCCGCGGAGCTTCCTGCGGGGCAGCCGGCCCTGTGTCAAGTAGGAGAGTCCCTGTCCCCCCGCGCACCCGCTGGACGGAGCCCCCCGGGAGGAGCAGGGCTGGTCCGGCGGGGAAGGCTGACGCTCCCTGACCCCGCCGCCTCTTCCCTCGCAGGTACACGGGACACTACTTCATCACCACTCTGCTTTACTCCTTCTTCCTGGGCTGCTTCGGAGTGGATCGGTTCTGCCTGGGCCACACCGGCACCGCCGTGGGGAAGCTGCTGACCCTGGGGGGCCTGGGCATCTGGTGGTTTGTGGATCTGATTCTGCTGATCACCGGTGGGCTCATGCCCAGCGATGGCAGCAACTGGTGCACCGTGTACTGAGGGAGGGCCGGGGCTGGCCCCAGCTGCAGCCCCTGGAAGCCTCGGCTGGCCCCGAGCAGCAGCCCAGCTCTGCCTGGCACAGCGTGGACTTAGAGAACTGTAACTCAGTCACTCTTGATAATGACTCTGTACCAGCCTTGGACACAAAGTTGTTCAGGATATATTTTGCTTGTTTAAAATATTCTGGCTTCCTGCTGCAAATAGTGACAGCTTAAGAAATCAGACCTTGCCACCACAGAGGGTCAAACAAACATTAATAAAATCTGGAAGAAGCTGACTCCATGTACTTTGGGGATTAGTAGAGTCACAGCCACACAGAGATGAAGGCCACGGGGTCGTGGTCTAGCCCTGAGCCCTGGTTACCCTCGGGCCATGAGTTCTAATTCTGCATTATTAACACCCTGTTCACTCTTTCAGGGGAATCTGGGTTAGATTTGGTAAAACCTGCACCTTCTAGAGAATGTTACTTTCCCCACTCCTGCAGGTGGGGAACTCAGACCTCTCTAAAGCAGCACTTGTGACTCATTCATGACAGGGTTCATTTCTACCCAGAGCTGTTGAGAACATCTGGGAGCAGTCAGAGAGCTGGGAAAGGGCCAGAGTTGCCAAGGAGCAGCTCCTGTCTGTGTGCCAGGCACTCCTCTGGCTCTGGCTCCAGCCCCAGCACGGGGCACCTGCAGCACCCAAAGGGTGCAAGAACCTCACACCCGAAAGAGGAAGATGCACCAGCTGCAGGTTAAAAACTTACCAAGCTGAATAAAACGGGAAAAGGAAGCTGCAGCAAGTCCCAGCCAGAGCCAGACACAAAATCTGGGTATGCAAATGTCCAGTCCCATTTGAGATAAAACAGCAAACACACACTCCCTGGTGGGGACAGCATTCGGCCCCCAGCAACCTTCACCCAAAATACACAGTGCAAATGTACAGCCTGGGAAAGTAACTGGGATTTCCTTCTTTATTTAAAAACACAGGGGAGAAAGGGCATTCCAGCATTTACAAGCGAGGCGGGGAGCCAGGTAGCCCCCACCCCGGGAGTCACGGAGCGTCGCCGCGCAGGGGCCCCAGCCCTAAGAGCACTTGAAATCCCCAGCCAGCACTTTCAGAAACATCGGGAACCAGGTGGGAATGTCCATGAGGACAGAGCAGACCCCTCTCTCCCACCCGTCTGACCCCACAAGGCACCCCAGATCTGCAGAGCCCCACAGCGCATGCCTCAGGAGGGAGCAGGGGGCTGTGTCCATGCACACCTGAGCCAGGAACGAACGCAGAGCTGAGGGGAAACCAGGTGGCTTTAAAATAACTCAAAGCTCCGTCAAGGTCTGGCTGCATCCACGCAGTCCTTTGGAACGGGAGGGAAATCCCTCCCTCCCAACACCACCTGCATTATGGACGGCTCTGGAGCCCAGCTGAGCTCCACGCTTGTTTGAACCCCACCTTCAGCCTTTATGCTGTCCTGGGGATGTGGGAGGGTGGGAATGAGCAAGAGGAATGTTGCAATAGTGCTGGAGCCACTGGTAGTTTCTGCTCCTGGATAATTAACCTTAATTGTGCAACAAGCCTCTGCTTTACCATCCCAGGCCTGAGGAAACTGCGCAATTATCGAGGACCAGGAATACTCAGGACTCTGTGGTTCCAAGGCCTTGCACAAAGGAACCATCATCCCTCTGCATTCCCTGCTCTCCAAAACTGAGGTCAGAGCTGTTACCGAGCGCTGTGACTCTGATGGATGGGCTTACCAAACTACTAAAACATTCTTGAAACAGTGTTAGGAGCCAAACAGCAAGTCAGCCTAAAAAAATGAACGGTTTCAAACTCTAGTGCAAATAAAGCAAAAAGGAGCAGTAAAGGAACAGCAGGATCGAGGTTGCTACAATTAAATAATATTAACACTCGCCCTGTACCGTTTGCATTGATTCCCACTCATTTTCATGGTCTCTGTGTTCTCCAGCACCTCCACACAATCCCCTTTGAGACCTTCTTGCCCCTGAGCTTGGGGGACCCTATTCCTGCCTCGCCCAGCTGCACAAAGGCACCTCCCTGTGCCCAGCCCGAAGCAGCCCCCCCGGCCCCACAGGGGACGGAGGCAGGAAGGTGCAATTTGGATCGCGCTGAGGTCGGTCGGGCTGAGCAAGGCTCAGAGCTCGACCTCGGGCTGAGGCTGAGGCACAGCTGTCAAACAGCTGGAGGCCCCAAAAGGGCAGGGACAAACCAGATGTTCTGCTCCTGGGGAACACACTGGGCTGGGTTTGCAGAGCAGAGGACGCGTCGTGGCCAGGGAAGTGAAAGGGGAGCCGAGTTCTCGCTCGGCGCCCGGGGATTGCACACACTTGCGGGGCGAAGGTATCAGACGATCTCTCTGCCGAGGGAACACCTGGATTTTCTACACGCTATTTGTCACACCTACAGGAGCTCATTTGGTTATGGAAATGACGATTCACATTGCTCCAGAAACTCCTGCTGGTTTCCATCTCGGGCAGGCAGTGGGTCAGTCGGCCGGACAAGTCTGCCCAGTTCCATCAGGTGCTCGGTATTGGGTGCGTCTTCCTAAAAGCCCTTCACCATCCAGCACGGCCCCTGTGCCCAGGTGTGCGCAGTGCAAAACTGACATCATACCTGAGGATGCTCCCACCTGGGAGCCACCGTCGCTCCGGCTGCCTGCCACAGCTCAGGAAGTACCAAAAAGCCTTTGGAGGCGCTGAGCACCTGCCCAGGAGCCACAGGTATAAAAAGACATAATTAAAAGCCAGCAGATTGCTGATAAACCCTTGTGCGGGCAGCGGGAAGAGCCGGCCTCTGAGGGAACAAGTCACTGTGAGGGGCAGCTGCAGTGAGTCCCCTGCGTGGGCAGCTGCAGGCTGGTGTCTCCCACTCTGCCCTGGGGAGTCTGAGCAGCATCTAAGAGGAGAGAAACATTGTTCAAACACAAGAAAGGCCACGCTCCAAGACCTCCTGCCACTTCCTCCAGACCTGGTTCGCAGGGGAAATTATGCAGGTGCAGAAGATGTCCCCTCATACAGGTCCCCAGCATCTCCTGCCCTGCACAGTGAATGCTGGCAGTGCCTGGAGGCACCTTCCAAGACATGGAACCACCGAGGCCAAGCCTGGGCAGGAGCAGCCAGGGACCCCGGTCCCTGCAGCAGGGCACCAGGATGCGGGTGCAGACGGACCCTGCATCGCAGGGAAGGGCTGTGGTGGAGGGAAGGGACCACCTCGCGTCCCCCGAGCCGCCCCGCAGGGATCCCCGGCAGCCGGGGAGGCGGCACGCGGAGCCGGGGGTGGCTCGGTGCCCGGTCAGACGTCGGAGGTCCGGATGCTTTCATCATCCAGGTCGAAGGCGAACGGCTTCTCNCGGCGCCGGCCGCTGCCCCTCCGCCTGCGGCACCGGCGTCCAGGGCTGCCAGGAGGAGGTGGAGGGGGCCTTGCACAAGGCTCTCCGCTCCTCCGCTGCTGGCCGTGGCTGGCAGGGCGCCGAGGAGCCCCCGGGCCTGGCCATGGAGGCGGACCTCACAAAGGACATCTCCTGCAAGGACAGAGCAGAGTCCGGCTGGTCAGACAATCCACTAAATAAATATCTTGTACACTGGCATCATCTCCATCTGACACCAGGTACGAAACAGAAAGTACGTACACCTACCCTGGGGCGGGTTTTCAGGGCCTGCACTGCCCCTGTGATTGCCCGGATCCAGCTGTGCATGTCCTCGGGGCTGTCTGCCTGCAAACACAGCAGCCCCAGTGAGGCTCTGCCTCTTGCCCCGTGACGGACACACGGAGGCACCAGCTGTCCTGGCGCTCCCAAGGCTCAGCTCTGCCTTCTGCTCTCACAAACAGCCCCAGCTATAAATAACTCCAAGGGAGAAGTGAATCCCCCTGCAGCTCTCCCTCACACCCGTGTGTTACAGCCCCATCTGCCCGTGTTCGCTGGTGAAGGGCTGTGGGGAACAGCTCATTTCTCAAGAGCTGAACTTTCTGCCCCAAAAATTATCCTGGCCTCAGCTGCTCACCTGGATGTAGAAGGTCCTGGAGTTCGTTATGATTTCAAAGAGGTTGTCCCGCATTAGGAGGTCACTAGAAACAGTGAGAAAGAGACAGTCACACCCCAGCAGCCCTCGTGGACAGAAAAAGCCCTGTATTTATCTTCATCTCTGGACTGTGCCAGGGAGGAATGTACTGAAGGCAAACCTTGGATCTCATTGGGATTTTGAGAAGAGTCCAGATCCCCGGGGAGATCCAGCCAGAAACCCCCCAGCTCTGCCATCAGCTGGCAGACCCCTGCCCTCCCCCGCCATAATCCACTGCATTCCCAGCTCGTTTGAAATATCAGCTTGCTATTACTTATCAGGAATAAACAGCTCAGAGATACATTAACACATTACACTTTTACTTTAGCTGAAGAGGCTTGTTTTCTTAGGTTATTTTTCATTGCAAGTCTTTAGGTTACTTTGATTTTATCAGTGTTTGCTGCAATAACTCGCTCCAGAGACACTGCAGCCGCCTGGGCTGGTTTAAGGCAAACACCTCGAGAGCTGCTTCCCACGAGCAGCTGCAGCAGCCCAAGCTCCCACTGGCTGCTCTGGCCTGACACAGCCTGGGGCCACGGCAGGGAAACAAGGGTGGGAGCATTACCCAGACTTGACCAGGCACTCGTGGGTCTTGCAGACATCTTTCAAGAGAATCGAACGCAAAGGCTCCTTGTCCTGCAGAGGCGAGAGGAGACGGCGGTGGGCTCGGCTGGCCCCGGGGCTGGGATGTGCCTCCCCCAGAGGTCCCTGCACCAGCACAGCAGCGGTGCCAGAGCCCTGCTCGCGGCCCCGGGGGAGCTGCTCACCTGCTCACACTTGTAGTAACTGATGGAAAACTCATCCAGAACGAAGTACCGCCGCTTCCAGCTCTTCCTCTGGAAAAGAGAAGGAAATTGCTCGCTGCTCAGCTCTGCCACTCTCTGCCGAGGTCCTGCACCCAGAGCAGCCCCGGAGCCCCTCCCTGGCACTCACCACGTTCCCCTGTTTGACGCAGAAGCCGCTCTTGAGCGGGGGCGGCCCGGCGGGCGGCTTGGCGGCCGAGGGGGGGATGTAGCTCTGCGAGCGCCGCAGCAGAGGGTGGGCGGCCACCTCGCTGCCCTCGCCGCCGTCCTGCCACCAGAGAGAACAGAGCCACCGTGAGCAGAGATGGCAATTCCCTGATGGAAGGCAGGACACCCAGCTGCAGGGAAAAGCCACCTGTGAAGCCCCGGGTGAAGTGTGAGCCAAGGGCTGGTGGCAGTGCTGAACGCGGGCAGGGGAATGAGCCAGAGTCCAGAGCTGATGTTCTCTCATCGTGTGCAGCTTTCTGGGCTGCTGCCTTGGTACTATTCACCCTTTTGGCAACCATGTGGTAAAAACAAGAAATCAGAAAGGCTGCAGAAAATCAATTTGAGGGCTGAAGATAATCCCCTGCAGCAGGGAGTTAATAGAGCTCATCTGCCTGGCTCGTCATGCACCAGGAGGTGACTCGACTGCACCACTGAAGGTATGAGGAGAACGAGAACCACCAGACAAACACAAGTTAGAAAGGAATGCCTTCCAGCGGGAGAAGGCAATATACCACGGGAGTAAATTGCTCAGAAAAGCCATAAAGTCTCTGGTTCTTATTTTCAGAGCAAAGTTCTCCCAAAGACACTTGGGTGTTCGGAGTGCAGGAAGAGAAGCTGTCCCTCCCCGAGCGCAGTGCTCAGCGCTGTGAGCACAAGGGGCTGTGGTCATGGCCACGTGCCCAGCACCCAGCCCCGGCTCCCCTGAGCGCACCCCAGGGCACCCCAAGGGCCAGACCCTGCCCCGCCTCCAGCATCACCCCAGCAGTGCCCTCCCTTCCCCCCGGCAGCGCAGAGGATGGTTGAGATGAAACATCTTCTGCACTCAGATTCTTCCCCATCCCTCCAACCCCTTCCTCCCGCTCAGCTGAGGTTTGAGCCCTGCCGTGGCAGCAGGGTGGCCCTGGCCACCGCCAGCCTTACACGGCCCCGTGCAGTGCCACTGCCGGTTTGGTTAAACCGAACCTGCCCGCCCTGCACCTTCCAGCACCTTCCAGAGCTGCTTCGGCGTCCCCAGGACAGACAAACAGCTTTTTGTCTGCCTCAGAGTGCTGCCCAGCCCCTCCGGAGAGCAGTGAAGCACAGCTGCAGCACGGCCGGGATGGGGATGCCACCCACGCCCCTTGCCGGGGCTGCACCAGCTCTGCCAGGCATTACAGATGTGGTTCCAAAGCCAGAGGTGAGGACACTCCCGCGGCAGGGAGCGTCATGCCCGGGAGCTGGGGTGATGCTGCTGGCCGGTGTGGGGCTGCGGCCAGAGCGTGGGACTCCCCAGCAGTCCTGGAGCACCGGCTGGGGCACAGCCAGGAAACCACGGACCCGCCCAGGAAGCTGCAGCAGGGGAATGGCCATTTCACACGGGGGAAGCAGCAAGAGCACGGAAATAATGTGGCAGCTGATGCACCACCTCCAAAAAACCCCTCTGCACCCCACAACCCTCCGTACACCTCTGCAAACTGCCGAACCCTGCGGCCAGGGAAGTGTTAAAAGCATCTGCCAACAGAAACTGCTGCAATGATCTAATTCTCTGCTCTATTTTTAGTGCTGCCACTGATAAGAGCTGGAGGGAGACCCAGAGCTGGACAAGTGCCCAAAGGTGGGAGACACAGATGGCCACGTGCACACCCAGCTGCGTGCCAGGGCAGGGGGTGCAGAGCCACGGCAAGCGGTGACAGCCACCACCACCCCCGGGACAGTCCCTGTGGCTGCTGTGGCGGGGGCACCAGACACAGGGTTCCTCTGCCCTGAGTACCTCAAGAGGGGATTTGGACCCAGGACGTGGGTGGATGGCGATGGCCAGGAAGCCGAGCAGATTCACGACCTCCTCCTTCTCACACCCCCTCGTCTCATCACACTTAGGAGCGAGACAAAGCAGAGGGGTTCAGGGTGCTCAGAGCAGCCTTTTGTACCTGCAGGGGGAAGGGTCTGCAGGCACGCTGTTTCCAGAAATGAAAGTGCAAACCAGCTCACCTGGTTGATGGAGATGGGTGTGTGGACCACGACCCCCCCAACGATCTCGGTTTTGTAGGCCACCTGGGGCTTCCTCTCCTGGGCCTGGGGCACCACCGGAGGCTTCGTGACTTCTGTGGCCGGTGGGACACTGCTGCCCTTTGGCACCTGTGGGAGAAAGGAAGGGATGAGGGGCACAGGGTGACCATGCTGGGCAGCCCCACACCTGCACTGGGCGCCCCATCTCTGTCTAATGCAGCAACAGCCCTTTAAAAAGCAACTTCTTAACGAGCACCCCCGTTAGGGAGGGTGTGGAACCCCTCGGGTGGCAGGAGACACCCAGAGGAGAGATGAGAGCTGCTCAGTGATTAAGCATCCCTTCACAGGCGCCTGTGATGTGCCTCTGCAGCTCAGTGAGTTTGTGGGACGCTTGCTCCTTTAATTGTCCCCGCTCCACTTACAGCCAGGCTTAATGAGGAGCTGGGTCTGGCTAACGAGGCCGAGCCGTGTGGCCGCAGCGACAGCCGGGCACTGCCGTGACCCCAGCGCTGGCCGTGTCCCCGCTGCGAGCGGCCCCGCACCCCGGGCAGGGGCTGTGCTGGCCGCCAGCACCGTCATCCTCCCCCTTCCCTTCCCAGCTCCTTCCCTCTGGCACCCGGCTCTGGACAGAGAGGTGAGCTGCCAAGCTTCCCTTCCCAAGCCTGCACTTCAACTCCCCGAAAGCCAACCCCGCTCCTGCCTTCCCCACAGAGCAGGGCAGAGTGGCAGCAGCGCCCACATCCCCACGGCCCCGGGTTTCCCAGCCAGCCTGTGACAGCTCCTCCCGGAAGGGCTGGATGAGCCGGTCGGCCAGCTGGGACGCAGCCAGAGTCAGCAAGGGCTGCCCAAAATCAGGGTATGGAAATCACCGTGGTTTCTTGCAGAAGCAGAAGATGCGTCTCATTCTCCTGTCCCCCCAGCTCCCACCTCTGCCAGCCTGGCAGATTCCCCCTGCCCCGCGGGCTGCCCAGAGGCAGCGACCCCAGAGGAAACTGCTGAGAGTTCACCCAGACACAGAGCTCAGGCAGGCTCTGGCTACAGCTCTGCCCAGCTCTGGAGGTGGAGTTTGTGGCCAGTATCAGCTGGACCCAGAAAGAGAAGGCACGAGCCAGAGCAGCCTGGTGGCTGCAGGCACGAATGTTGTCACACTAAATGTATTTGCAGAGAAAAAGAGAAAATCCGAGCTAGCTCTGGTCTTGCAGATGAGTTTCCCACAGAGACTACAACATGGCACTCCAGGGATTTTAAAGAAAAAACTCACTGATGGCCCCCAATGTTAAACTGTATACGTGATTTTTCCTTACATTTAGTTTACATACCATAAACAACACGCATCAGCGCATGATCTAGTAAAACTCTGCTCACGTTAAGCTGCTCACTGCAGTTCAGCAGAAGCCCCCAACCCTTTCACAGGGACCCCCCATTGAGGTAGAGGCCATCCTGAGCCCCCCGTGCAGGCACTGCCAGCTCAGCATCCCCCCCAGGCCGGGGACAGGGCTCGGGGTGCTGCTGCACGGGGAGGTAGCGCGGCACATCCCCGCTGCCGGGAGCCCCGGGCAGCTGCGGAGCGCGGGCTCTGCGAGGTGCTGGGTCAGCGACCATTAGCTCACGGCTCTGTGAACACACCAGCAAATGAGAGGAGATGGCAGATGAACCCCTCTGGATGCAGGCGCAGCCTGCCTCGCCATGCCCCACAGTGCAGGGCATTCGCTGCGCCTCATCACAAGATCCGGCATTCCAGGAAGAATAAAAATTGGATAAATAAGTTATTGAAGCACAAGAAAGCCACCCTTTGACAGCCACAGTGGGGAGCTGGCTGGGCCAGATCCTAGCCAGCAGAAGCAACAGGAGGAGGAGGGCCTGGAGCAGGAGGGGATGGGGATGGCTCCAACAGGACCTCCCTGGGGCGCAGCTGCTGTTCCCCCACAGCTGGGCTGGGAGGGCGAAGGAAGATACACAAGTGAACCCCAGCCATAGAGGTCCCTGGGGATGGTGGAAGGAATGACTGAGAAGAGCATTAAGTAACCTACCGTGATCTTACTGGCCCTGTTCAGCGCCTCCACCCAGTCCTGCAGGTCCTTTTGGTCACTGGCTTGCAAGAAATAGCGCTGGGACAGAGCGTTGATAACTGCCAGGGAAGGGAAGGACAAGGAGAGCTGGCGGCAGCTGGAAGGATTCGTGGGGCAGGTGCCCACTCTGCAGCCTCCGGTGGCAGGGTGTCGCCCCACAGAGCCCACCAAGATCCCACTCACTCACCAAAGCAGAACGGAGTTTTAGGCTTCTGTTTCGGGGTGGCAATGCTAACCTGCGACAGAGCACATCGGGGCAGAAATTAGAGATCACAGCACGTGCTAATGGTGGGCACAAGAGCTGCAAGTCTCCACCCACCCACCCACGCTGCTCCCTGCCTGGCCACCCCGGACAGGACCCCTGAGCAGGACCCCACGCCTGTGAGGACAACCTGAGCTACAGCACAGCTGTGCCAGCTGATGGGAACTGGCCCTTGCCAGAGCAACACGTGCAGCAGAGGGTGCTGGGTCCCAGGGGAAGGTCAGCACGGAGCCAGGACTTTCACCCCCTGCATCCCCTCAGGCAGTGGCTGAGCTGCGCAGCAGAGGGCAGAAAGCTTTCCAAGGACCTGGATTAACACAGTCACTCTCATCAGCAATTAAGAAAATTGAGGGAAAATAGTGGTGGTTTTTCCCTGAAGAGTAGGAATCCTTTATATAAGAATAATATTCCTTGGGGCTCCGCAAACAGCATTCATGGAGTATTTATTCTGACAGTCCTCCTCCTTCAAAGCCAGTCCATAATGCTTTAAATATGTTTTCTCAAGCAAACCTCCATTTTTCTGGTATATTTACTCCTGGTAGTCCCAGCCACTGACAGAACCCAACCCTGCAGTTTGTGACCAAACGCTGTCCTGCAGCAATTTTCATTTAAACTAAAACCTATATAATTTGTGAGGCTCTTTCCAAAATGGGGAAGGCTCAGCCTCCCAGCATTGCTTCATCTGCGCTTAATTTATAAATCATGATTCAGCAGGAACAGAAAGATCTGTCCAATTCTATATCCAGCTCCAGGATAAAGCTGAGCTGAGCCTGCCGTGGCAGCCACAAGCCCCCCACTCCCCCACAGCAGCTGAGGGGCCGCTTGCAGGAGCAGGGTGGTGGCAGCTCCACTCTCCACACGCAGCCACAGCTCCAGTGCCTCAGTCCCCGGCCCTGCAACAGTTGTTGCTCATTGCACTATTCCTGCCTTCCCACGGAGACCGGATAACACCCTTAAGACACACAAAAGTGACTTTCCAGAAGGTCTCGTCCTTCAGAGCACGGCCCTCTGAGCACAGGGGAGCGTTCCTGAGGCCCTGCTCAGCCGATGGCCAGCTCTGTGCCCAGCTCACGCCGAGACCACGCTCCTGTTCCCACTCGGTCCTGGCCACCCCATGTCCTCCCTCACAGCAGAGCAGTTCCTCTTCCTCCTGCAACCTGACCTTGCACCCCGTCCTGTGCCCGTCCGTGGGTGAAGGTGAACACGGTCTCAGCACTGGGGCCCCTGTGCTGTGGGCTTCCCACAGCCTCACTCAGGCTTCATCCCAGGGAGATGGTCATGAGCTCAGCAGGAACAGGACCTGGCCTTGGGTGCTTCCAGGGCAACCCATGGCCTCTCTGGGGAATGCCGCAAGGATACGGGGAAAACAGGGAGCACTCACCTTCCCTCCGCCCCACCCCAACATTACCTTGGAGATATAGGTCAGCTGCAGAGATCCGACAGCGCCTGCTCCGATGGCCAGGTTCTGCAACACACAGAATGAGCAGTGGGAGGTAAATGACAGGGAGAAGGTGGCGGGGCAGTTCAGGCTGTGGTTTGTGCCCTTGGGGTCAGGCAGCAGCTGCCACCCTCAGCCACTTCCCTTTCCTGCACCTGGTTCAGCTCAGACCCCTCAGCAGTGGGACCAGCCCTGCTCTGCTCCTCGGGACAGTCCTGGAAGCCACAGAGGTCACAGAAGGGCTGGGGCCTGGTCATGGCCATGCTCAGCCACGGGACACTCTGACACAGCAGGCAGAGACCTGTGGGGACCCGGAGGAGAAGCCTCCAGCAGGGAGGCTGGGATGTGCCTACAGACTCAGTGACAGCTTCACGGACACGCCCAGCACGTGTGCCTACCTGAGGATTGTCCATGTACCACAGGAGGTGGTTGGCCTGGGTGTCCAGGATGAAATACCTCCGCAGAAACTTGCCACAGGTCTCATTTTCTTCAATGTCCAGGAACCCGCAGATACGGTTCTGTCGATCCAGGTACGGCATGCCGGGCTCCTTCTGGCATCACCCTGCGCAGCGGGGGCAGGCAGGGAGAGGTGGGTGCTCTGCTAACGCAGCCCCAGCTCCCCAGGGCGCTGCTCCCGCATCCATGGCCACCCCCACCCAGCCCAGCCAGAGGCGCCGGGATGCCAGCGCAGACACTCAGCCACATCCGAGCTCTCTAGAGGGAGATGGAAGGGACAGCTTACCAACCCATCCCTCCCAGCCCCAAGAGCCACCAAACCCCTCGAGAGAGGACAAAGTAGCCACACAGGATCTGACATGAGACACCAGATCCCTGAGAACCATGGCAAAAAGTAATCCCAAAGTGGTGCACTAGAGAGCCTGAGCACACTCCCAGGAAACAGGGAACAATCTGCAACTCCAGCAGAAAATCCGTGCAGCCAGGGTGTCGAGTCAGCAGGGAAAACAACGACCCATCACAGCAGGGCCACGCCGTGTTTCCAGGTCTGCCGTGGGCACGGACCCTCCCCAGCGCTGCCCCCTCCCCAGGAGTCTCCTTCCAGGCCCCTGGGCTGCAGTGGGATCGCTGTCGTCACTTCCAGCCCCGTGTGGGGACGGAAACAGCGCCAAGAGGCACCACCGAGAGTGGGCAGGACACGTCCCACTGCCCGGGCAGAGCCCCCTCCCCACGGCACAGGGCGGAGGGCAGGGATGAGAGCAGTCGTTACCCAAAGGATGTGAGTGAACCCAGTGTGGTTTGTCTGGCAGGAGAGTGGTGATCACGCAGGTGCCAGAAGCAGAGCTACACAAATAAAAGATCTCATGCAGAAAAGGAGGAAATGCTATTTTTGAGCTGCAGTGGAGTGGGGCCCGGGGAGACGAGGGTTGTGCAAGAGCTGGGGTGCAGCTGCAAAGGTAGAGGGGGCAGAAAACAAGTCAACCTGATGTCAGGATCTCAGTTTATCACCAGCATTTCAGAGATGGGTATCGGGGCTTGGCTCGTGGGGAACCGTGCTGCTGCAGGGCGAGAGGTTGTTTTAGACCAACAGTGGTGCCCTGGCGCAAGGGTTTCTGTGGCCACTTCAAGTCTCACTGCTTTTTTGTGGGGGTATTTTCGTGGTGGGGAAGCACATGGAAAGCCAATCCCTAGGTACCTTCAACCATATTGACACCTTCAGACCAAACCTCATAAACTCTTCCTTCTGCTGATAAAATGTTAGAGATTTCTGCTTAGGAGACGGATGAGGAAGAAGCAGAGTGTGCCACAGGCAGCACAGGGACGAGCCCCCAGCGCCAGGGGACACCTCTTGGGACTCCCCATGTCCCACCACCACCATCCCTCACTACCACGGGCTCAGCTGGGAGACCACAAACCAGTTCAGCCCTTCTGTGCACACTGACCTCAGGCTGCACTTGGATGTGCACAAACCTCCGGGCAGAGGAGATTGAGATTGCCCCACACCCCAAGCCAGCAGGGTGCCTGTCCCCGCACATCCCACTGCCCGCAGGACACACATGGTCTGTCTCTTTGGAGCCGCCAAGAACTGCACTTTCCACAAGAAAAGGACAAAAGTAGCATCTCCAGCTACACGTGGGCCACCCTGCTCAGGAAATCCCGGAGGGCCAGAAAATGCTCCGTTTTCTAGTGAAGCACATCAGAGACTTCCAGGACTCTTTCCCACCTCTGAAGAAACTGACTCGCCACCTTCTTCAGTCACCATATCCCACCAAAAAAGACACCCCTTTCCTGACTCAGTGAATGGCATAGCAAGCAACTGGGCTACAGAAGAAGATTTACAGCGAAACCACCCCCTCGCCTGCCTCCCGAGATAAAGGGAAGTGCTTCCCAGGAGAAGCAGGAGGTCCAGGGCACCATCCAAGCAGCACCCAAATCCCCTCTGCGGCCGCGGGTGGCTCAGAGGCCTCGTGCGCAGCCACACAGCCAGACTTTCCAGGAAGCACCTCAGGATGCCACTGCACCGTCAGAGCCGCCCGTGCCCTGCTCTGTCCCGGCAGAGCTGCAGCCGCAGGAGCAACCCAGGAACGCTCCGCAGCAGAAAACCCCGAGGTGAGGGGAGACCCGACATTTGGAGCATCGCAGCCCACAGCACCCATCGCATCCGTGGGCAGCCACAGCCTCCTCCTCCTCGCTCGCACCGGCCTGTCCTGGTGGCGGCTGGGGCTCAGGATGGGCCCCGCTCCAGCAGGGCTGCGAGCTGCGATGCCCAGCGCCCCGCGCAGCTGAGCCCGGCGGCTGCAGCACCACTTCCTCTTACCTGCTCCTGCAGAGGAGCTCCCGGAGCTCACCCTGCGACGTCTGCCCGACCCGCGAGACAGACGGGGGGGCAGCGCCCAGCAACTCGCTCCTTCTAATTCCAGATATTTGCCTTAATGAAACTATCAACCTGTTGGGAGGAGGCTGGATACAGCTCCTCATCTGGCCACAAAGAGCCGGAGAGCACACAGAATAGCTACAAATCCCTAATCCCCGCCACACGCTCGCCTCCAACCCCACAGACTTTGGGTGAGGATGGTGCCTGCAGCACTTCCGGAGCTCCCACGGGGACCCCTCCGCTCCCGGCGGAGCCGCCCTCGCTGCCTCCCCTCCCCTGTCCCGACCCTTCGCTGCAGGAACCGTCCAGCAGAAGCCGCTCGCACCGTGAGGGCTCGACCCCAGCCCGGGCACGGATGATCCAGCTGCAGGGACCCGAGTCTCCGCCAGGGACAGGGGCACCAGCCCTGGGGCCGCCTCCCCACCGGCTCCCGGAGCCGCGGGGGCACGGACGCCTCCAGCCGCTCCGACGCCGCAGCCCGGGAAGCCCGGGGAGTC
>WEIT01041680.1:114533-136078 GCA_013389985.1 Dryoscopus gambensis | reverse complement strand
GGACTTAATGACGCTGTCTGCAAGGAAAGGCAACGCCACACGGCGGTCAGGCACTCCCGGGAACCGGGGGTTTCACTGGGAGACGAGAAAGAACACCTGAGCCCCAGCACGCTGCGGTGCGGATGCGGAATAAAAGGATCCCTCTCCTGCCCGCAAGAGGAAGCCACCTCCTGCTCCGCCTCGGCAGGTCCCCTGCTTCTCCTCGCCCCCCGGTCCCCAGCCCCCCTGGTCCTCTCCAAGACCCTGCGGTCCCACTCCCTTCCCCCCGGCGCCCCCCAGTCCCGCCCAGCTCCCCGGCCCTCCAGCCAAGGGACTCACTGGGTGCCGTGATGGTGGAGCAGGCGTCAGCGTACTGGGGGCAGCTGTGGGAGCCCTGCTGATTGCAGTCGTTCTCGTTGGATGCGACACATTTGTGGCATTTCAGTGCTTTACCTGGGTGAAGAGGAGGAGGAGGAATGAGAGTGGCTGCGACGCACCGTCCCAGAGACGCCAGTGCCCCGCCAGAGTCTGTGGGTCTCCAGCCCAGGGAAGGGAGTCACAGGTGAGGGTTGGCACCAGACAGAGTCGAGCCATGAGCAGGCACTGCCATGGCATGCACCAGGATGCAGGATGGGGCCTCACCTGTCCACAAAATTAATGCAAAACTCGGAAGTCTGACTTAAGATGATGAGAGCTAAACCGGGCAGGTGAGCTCTGCCGAGTCCTTGTCCTGCAAAGACTTCCTGAGAGTCCTGAAATTCCTTTTACAGTAAAAACAGGTAGGCATAATATTTAAAAAACCATCCTAGACGTCTGTCTCCTTGTGCCAAATTTAATTTTAATAAGTATTTTGTGGGGTAGAAGGGAGAATTCATCCAACCTGTGGGAGCAGCTCCCACAAACTACGCCGTACTCAGGAAGCTCAGCCCAAGGGGGCTGCCTGGGGACAAGCACGGTGACAAGCAGCAAAGTGCCAGGCAGACGCGTGAGTCGGGAGGGTCCAGGTCGCCCTTAAAGGAGGCCACAGGCAGGTTAGATAGCAGCCAGCCCCTCTCTCCTGTGCGTCAGAGCCGACAGTGATGCGAGAGCTGTGTGACCCCTCGGAGCATACACACACCCCAGAAAAACCCAAACCTGACGGTGCTGCTCCTGTCTGAAATGGTGAACCCTTGATTTTGACGGGGATGGATAAGCTACCGCTGGTGTTGGAAGCGGAACTCGCCTGTGCCTCGCTGACGGAGCAGAGCCCTCTCGTGGCAGCGGGGCCGGCTCCTGCCCGGAGCTTCCACCTTCATCTCGGGGAGAGGAAACCCATGCATGGGGAAAATTGGGATTTCATGGGGTCAGATGCCAGTAAGCGCCTGCCACTAACCCACAATGACCCGGCTTCCACTGCTGGGTCGTGTTGTGTCTCCTTTGCTGCTCTTCACAGCGTGGGACAGCCTTTCATCTGCCCTGAGCTAAAAACACAATCGCCTTCACCTTGCCTTGGTCCAAAGATCCTGGAACTGTCTGGAGCTGCCCCTACTCCGTGGCATTGCTCCGAGCAGCGCAACCACTCTCCTGCCTTCTACAACGGCTTTTTGTGACCATGCCTTGGAGGAACCAAGTTTTAGCAGGGAAACACAGCTCTGGCCAAGAGAGGCTGCAGGGGTTTGGCTCAGGAGCCTCCATCGGAGCTGGAGACCAGAGGCTCTGTGGTCCCTGCTGGGCACTGCACGCCAGGGCTTTGTGCCAGTGGCAGAGAGGCAAGGGACAGGGGCCTTCTCTGGGTGGTATTCTGAGGAGAAAGCCACTCTTCCCCCCCAAAACATCATTTTCCTGCAGAGGCGGGAGCAGCAAGGGGCAGGGGCGCCGTGGGCTCATGCCAGCCCGCGGGCAGGTGACAGGGCTGGGGCAGCAGCAAGCGCAGGAGCAGCTACAGCAATTTACCCAACCTTGTGCTGCCTGGAGCCAAGGGACACTCACCTTCTCCAGCCAGGGACGTGACGATGGCCAGGGCCAGCAGGGTCTTCAGGGCAGGCATCCTCAGCAGTGTGCAGCGTGGGGCGCGTAGCTGCTGCTTTGTCTTAAGGTCTTACAGCTAATCTGCTTGGGTGATCGCCTCGGGGGCCGGGATAACACCTCACTGCCGCCCCTGGATAATGCCACCTCTGCCGGGGGGGCAGGACACAGCTCCCCAAGGACGTGGGCCGGGCTGGGGTGTGGGAGTGGGGCAGAGCCACGCTGGTGCCAGTGGACGGGGCTGGGCTCTGCTCCATATCCTGCTGGTGCCTGCTTTGGAAACCATCCCTGGACGTGGAACTCTTTCAAAGGTCTTGATCCAGCCCACCTGCTCCGTCCAGAGCACAACCCCTTTCCCGTTACCAGCCAAGTTGGGGAAAACCCCTCCAGAGTTTCCAACCCACCAAAAGAGAAGTGCAAGAGAACAACTGAAAAGCCCCACAGGGCTGGGAGCCCAGTGGAACCATTCCTGCACTCCCCAGCCCCCCGGGCTCTGTCCTTCCAGAAGGATTTACCCAAGGCCACGGAGGGTTGTCAGTGCAGGGGTTAAGCCAGGGATTCTCCTGCCTGACATCCCGCTGCTGCATCAGCTCTTCCTGCTGTCTGAGCTCACCGCCACTGCTCAGCACCATCACAGTGTGGTGGCATGGTGGGAGTCAGGGGGCCAGAAAAGCCATCCCAGGTCCAAATTTCAGAGCTCAGGAATGCAGATTTCAGGAAAAGATGATAACTGTGCTTGTTTGAAACCAACAGCCACTTAAACCACATTAATAAAGACAAGGCAGAACACGGCCCATTCTGGAAGGCAAAGCCAACTCCTTCAAAAACTCTTCACCAGCCTCAAAAACACCAAGAAAGCTTTCAAGAGTGATAAACACAGTTTTTACTCAGGCAATGAAACATGGAAAAAATATATTAGTAATCATTATAATAATCTCATTTGTGTGAGTATAACTCTTACAAATATTTACCTGACATATAAAAGGGAAATTATCATACATATAAAACCGATGGCGATGGCAGTTACACGCACGGCTGGAAGCGGAGGGGTAGGAGTCGATGCAGAGGAGATTCCTGCCCGGGGGAGGTCACACTGGAGGGACGGGGGAAGAGATCAGCAGTTGGGGGTTACTGGTTGGCACTTTGTTACGGACAGCTCTGCCGGCAAACACACACTGCAAACAGCAACTGCAGCGCGGGCAGGGCCCAGCGCCGCCAGAAAGGGGCATTTAAAGTCTACTGCGAGGAACAGACGACAAACACACCCAGGCTGTGCCTCTCCCTGCGCCGGTCACAGCGACACCGCCACCTCGGCACGTCAGGGCGCGGCACACGGGGGGCAGCCACCCTGCCCGCTTGCAAACACACACCTTCTACTTTATATAACTGTACCCATTATATATGTATTTATAGATATGTAACTATAACCATATTATAGTTAATAAATCATTCCGTAGGAATCTTCTTTGCCCACACTGGGGTGCACGCGGACAGGCACGGGAACGCAACAGCACCGGGTGAGGGAGGCAGCGCGGCAGGACCGGGTGGCACCGGGAGCAGGGACAGGACGGAGGGAGGACTCTGCCCCGTGGGTTGTCACAGTGGAGCCGTGCTCTGCACACAGCCCAGAGGGGAAAGCTGCAGCAGCGACTGCGCTGGGCGCAGCTCAGGGGCCTGGGGAAGTGCCCAGTGGTAAAACCCGAACTTCTGCAATTATCCATCAGCTCCAAGGGCCCGAGCAACGCCCCGAGGAGAGGCTGGCCTCAGAGTGCCACACCTTGAGCCAAGGTAGCTCAGGAGCACACGACCCTGAGCAAAGCAGAAGGCTGAGGGCTGCCACAGTCCCCGCCTGGGACCTGCCTCCCGCACCAGGGCTCCACCAGCCCCGCACGGGCACCTTGTGCACTGCACCAGTGCCCGAACCAGAAACCAGCCCTGACCCAGCCTTTCCCCAGCTCTGAGAGGCTGTGCAACGCTGCGCTCTGGTTCCTCAAGAGGAAAAGCCAAGAAATCTCGGGGTCTCAGGGGTTTGCTTTACCTGCACAGACTCCCAAAGGGGAACAGAAACAGTCCTTGCTGATTGTATGATCGAAGCTTTCTCACCAGCCCAGGAGGGGACATGTGGGGAGGTCAAAGGGGTTGAAAAGAGGGGAAAAAACGGTTTTTCCTTTCTGTCAACTGTGCAAAGGGTGAATATCCAGCACAAGCAACAGGTGCACTGCTTTGGGTGGTGTCAGCTACTGGCTTCTGTGACCAGTCCGTCACTGGGATAACTGGAGGCTTGGGCTGGGAAGCTGTGTCCTGGGGCAGGCTGCTGACACCTTTGCTTAAGTGTAGAATAAACTCTCTCTATACATTATATAACTAATAAAATATAATCAAGTGTATGGCTCTGGCTTAAACAGGTGTTTTCTCTGCATGCCCAACACAGGGAATTAGAAAATAGAAGGAAAAGAGCTCAATTCTGTTACAAAAAGGTAGCAGCAAAAAGGTTTGTGAAAGTGTTCAACAGGCTGGGCAGGAAACAGTCCAAACTGCAAATATTTCCCTTAATTCACACTTTAGGACTATCTGTTCAAGGCAGAGAATCCTCCACCACTGCAGCTACTGCAGCAGCCACGAGGCAGCTCAGGGTTCACTTCCCTCCTCCTGCAGCCTCTGAGTGGGGCCCTGATCCGGCCGCGGCACAGGGAGCCACCAGCGACGGCCTCGGCTTTGCACGCGTCCAACACCAGGTCCCCCAGCCACCAGAGGGACCAGGGCCGCAGGCAGGGAGGCCACGGGGAGGATGGACGGGCAGTCCCAGCGCTCCAGAACCAACGGCCCCCCTGCTTCTCCAGCACCGCTCGGTGCAGCAGCCGCCTGCCTCCCCTCACCCGGACTCTCCCTTGAGAGGACTGAAGCTACTACAGCTTACGTGACTGTTTCAGTGCTCTGGGGGGAACAAGTCGTGCCTTGTGCCAGCACCGTGCCTGACTGGAAGGAGTGAGCAGAGAGCCCAAGTGCCCATAAATGCTCATAAAGTGCACGAATGCAGAGATGTCAGCTCCCTTCCTCTGAGGCTGGCACAGCCAGGGACAGGGAGACGCTGTGCTGTGCTTCACCCACGAACCAGAGACCAGCCTGCCAGGTGCCAGGTGCCTCCCCAGTGCAAGAGCCAGCAGGTCCACCCTGGCATCACCCAGGGCAGGACCTACCATGCGGCTGGAACTGTTCCGCTGAGCACGTGAGGACAATAAGGGACAGAGAGTGTGGTGGGGACACAAACAGACCCAGCCCAGCCAAGGGGGACAGAGCCCAGGGTGTCACCTCCCACCTGAGAGGTGGCATTGGTGCAGACGGACACTGCGGCAGGCCCCGGCAGGGACACGCAGGCCCAGGCTGACCACAGGATTCCCAGCCCGACTGCAGGGATCCCAGCCCCGGAGCTGTGGGAAGCAGACAGGGAGAGTGAGGGGCGCGGCTCTGCTCAGGAGCCACAGGTCCGGCAGCCAAGCGGGGCAGCTGGACACGTGAGCTTTTCTGGGGGGAGCCCGGGGGTAAGGCAAGGTGCTCAACGTCACGAGAAAAGCGGCCAAGTGCAGAGTGCTGGGCGAGGGGTGGTGAGGCTCAGTCTGACTTCCCCAGTTTCGCTATCAGCTCGTCGCAGATCTTGGTCAGCTCCTCAATCTCCTGGTTCTGGAAGAAAAGCAGACCTTGGGGACCCTTATGGTGGCACAGGTGGGGGATAGCACCTGGGCTCATCTGCCACCAAGGCTGCGTGGGAAGGGGCAGCCTGCTCCTCCACCTGCCCCTGCAGCAGCTCCTCTGCGCATCCAGGCACCGTGTGGGCCCCTGGGCTCACCCCTCCTCGTCCCAGTCAGAGCCCAGAGCTGCAGAGATCTGCAGCAACCCAGCCCCAGCCCACATCCCTGCAAGCAGGCAGAGCCTGCAATGCCCACTCTGACAAAAAACCCAAACCAACCCCACGAAACACAAAAAACCCCAAGCAAACTAAAAAATACCCCAAAAACCAAACCCACAAAACACCTTCTGACCAAAAACCCGGAGGACACCTCCAGCATCAACAGGATGCTCAGGGCAGCGACAGGAGCTGCTGGCAGGGCTGGCAGGGAGGCGTGGGCAGGCGTGTTACCTTCTGCTGCAGGGTTCTCTCCAGGGACTCCACCTTCATCTGCTCCTTGCGCAGCCCCGCGTGCAGCGCCGCGCTCTCCGCCTTGGCCTTGGTGCGCACCTGGGCGATCTCCTCGTTGGCCCTGGGGGGTGGACAGAGGGGGTCGGTGGCCGGGTCTGGGTGCCAGCAGGAGCACCACGGCACGGCCTGAGGCTGTGCAGCGACTGCAGAGCCCGGCTCTGCTCGCCTGCACACGACAGAGGTGGTCTGCCCACGTGGAAACTGGATGGAACTGGGTTAATCCAGCTCCTCCGAGCCCCTGTACAAAACTCTGCTCTTTCAGAACCAAGCCAAGCCAGTTCACCACCCACTTCACTCGGGGTTACATGTGCTGGTGAGCTCCTGCTCATCAGCTGAGCCCCAGGGCTGTGCAGCCCCTTCACGCACCACAAACACGAGCCCTCTGAAAGATGGGAACTTGGTAAGTGACCATAAATAGACCATGAACCTCAGATTCTCCATTAAAAAATAAATAAGCAGAGATCAGAGAATGCATTTGGGGATTTCCTCTGCCTTACTTAGAGACGCTTGAGCCCGAGGCTGTAAAATGCAGCTTTTCACATCATTCAGCTCCTGCCTTCCAGCCTCTGGAAAGCAAATGGAGCCGCTTCCCTACAAGGTCTTGAAGCACCCAGCAATCTCATGCACGACCTTACTTGTCCAATTTTTCTTCTGCGTGGACTTTCAGGGCCTGATACCGCTGCTCTTCCTGCTTGACACGGGTTAGATAATCCTGAGCACATTTCTTCAGAGCTTCTTCATTCTGGAAAAGAAAGTACATCCATCTGCACTGGGGCTGGGCACAAAGTCATTGCTCTGATGGGATGACAGATACTGTTCTGAGTGTAAAAAGAAGTGTTTTAAATAAAACCAACTTCTGCTTTATGCTGGAGCCCCTTATCCAGCTCAGCAGCACAGAAACATGGAGTGTGGCTGCACAGGAGCCCTGTGTCCAGGGACCAGAGCTGCAGGGAGAAGGGGCAAACCAAGGTAAGGACCTTCTTAAATCCTTCCAGGACGCCCTTCAGGTTTTCGTATCTCCTGAACAGATCTGACAGGGACCTCTCCACCGAGTTCAGGTCTGCCAGAGCCTGGTCCTTTTCCATTGTGAGCTGCTGCAGGTTCTTCTGAGACGTCATGTTTGTCCTCTGCTCATCCTCTGGGATGGAGACAAACAACAAGGACACAGTGACCGAGTGGGGCCGGCTGCGGCAGCCACCTCCCTGCCCCACACACCTGGCCAGGTGGCAGCACCTTACCTATCATCTGGGCAATGGTCTTTTCATACTCAGCCACGATTTTCCTAGAAGGAAGAGGAAAAAAAAGCAGGTGAGAGGCCACGGATTTTGGGGACACGCACCTCCAGCTGCGCTGACAACAACCTGCCCCACAGGAGGCCCTGCTGGCCCGTGCCCTGCCACCATCACAGCCCCACAGCAGCTCCGCCACAGGGCCCAGATGTTGGGGCTGCAACCCAGATGTTGGGGCTGCAACTCCCATCAGCGCTGCTTCAGGCCGAGACCCGGCTCTGCCACCGGGGCTGGCACAGCTGATGGGGGTTTATTTCTGCAGCAAAGGCACGGGCAGGCTCGACGCAGCACCGGCACTAAGAGAGGTCTCTGCCGAGACACCCCGCCCCGGGGAGGGTGACCCGTGCCAGCCCCTCGCATCCTGCTCAGCCTCCTCCCGCCAGGAGCGCCGCGCAGCCCGAGCAGAGCCGCGCACGGACAGCTCATACCTCATCTCCAGCACCTCCTGCCGGCTCTCCTCGTATTTCTTCTTCCACTCGCTGGCCTCGATCTCCTTGGTGATTATCTGGGTTGCAGCAGACACGCCACCCTTGGGATGCGCTCTGAGGGGTCTCCCCTCTCCGTCCCTGATCAGATCCCCCCTCCCAGGCAGAGCAGAGCTGCCCCTGCTCCGCCCGTGGCGAGGTCCAGCGAGGGGCGGCCCCAGGGGACGGGGACCGGCCTCACCTCCTCTCTGATGAGCGTGAGCACGGCCGCCTTCTCGGCCTCGCTGAGGCAGATGCCAGCCAGGGGACTCTCGCTCCTGCTCACGCCGGGGCACTTCTCCACGGAGCACAGCCCGGGACTGTCCTGGGGGAATCACCCAGCCGGGATGTGGTGGGGGGTTTCTTTTCACCCACCTCCCCTGTTTGCAGTGTGCTCCCCGCTTTCATCACAGAGACCGAACTGTGGGGAAGGCTCAGCCCCACGGCCCAGGTGCTGATTCCTGACTGGATTTTGACCCTATCCCTTCCCCTGGGGGGTCCTGCAGCCTGACAGGCCTCCAGAAACATTCCTCCAAGCCAGGCTGACACCACCGCCTGCTCCTCCTTCCATCACCCAGCCGGGCGACAGCCGCGCAGCATCTCCTTGGGAACGGGCTGCCAGGCCATAAATAGAGAAGCGCTCGGAGGGAGGCGGCAGCCTGCTCCTCACGTTTTGGGAACGAGAGCACTGGAGCACTTCTCCCCTCCCCTCCCCTCCCCCCAGCTGCTGCTCAGCTCAAGCTCCCCGAGCCCCGCACGGCTCTCGCGGCTCCGCTCGGCCACGGCCGGCGGTGGGAGCCGCCCCCGGGGCAGGTTTGGGGCCGGACGCCTCGGCACTGAGGAGGTTCAGCCCGGCGTGGTTCGGGAGCAGCCTCCCACAGGATCTCCCAAAAGCAGGTGCACACCTGAGCACCTGCAGGTACCTTTGGGGGGACACCAGCCTGCCCGCAGGACCAGAGCCTGCCCAGGCTCTCCTGGGCACCAAACAAAAGGTTCACTTTGCCTCGTGTCCTTGTGGGGCTCAGCACAGTTAAATCTGTCTCAGAGAAGTTGGTTTTGCTGGTGTTGCTAATCTCGCTCTCATCTGCTTGTCAACTCAAGCAGCTTTGGCCAGGGGCTGCTGAGCTGGCACAGGGTGCCCCCCTGCAGCAGAGAGGTCCTGGGGCTCCTCGGGCCTGTCAGGGGTGCCCCAGCACAGGGGTGCTGCTGCTGGGGTGCCAGGGTCAGGGTGGCTGCAGAGCCAGGGCTTTTTCACTCCTCCCCCATCTCGGCTGTCTGCTGCCCTCCTGAGAGCAGCAGCTGAGGATCCCTCGCACAAGGCACAGCACCCACGGGCCAGCAGAGCCAGCCCTGGACACCCCACGTGAGCCACAGCCCATGCCCAGCAGCTTGTCCCCTCCCCGGGGTCTCCTCTGCCCTCTCCCTGTCCTTCAGCCACTTTCCAGTGCAGCCCTGGCTCCCCACTGCTCCTGCTGCGTCCCTCCCTCCCACACCGCAGCGCCCACCCGGGAGGGATCAGTCTCTGCCAGGCTCCTCCAGGCCTGCTGGGAAATCTCTGCTATTTTTATCAAGTCCCTGCGTGGGCTTGTCAAGAATTTTACCTCCCAAAGAAACTCATTTCAGAAAGGAAAAAGCGGGAGGCACTCACAGGGAAGATGCCAGGCCCATCCTTTTCCATCTGCTTGCAGATCTCCTTTTCAAAACCTAAAGACAATAAAACACAACCTTTTATTGACGTGAAACAGCACCCTGGGCACATGCAGATTTTCTGAGATGTAGGAGGGCACCTCTGAGCCTCTCCATCCCCTTCCCCTCCCAAAGCATCTTTGCTCCCAGCTCTTGCCCTTGCATGGAATCATTTTGGTTGGAAAAGCCCTCTAAGACCATCGAGTGCCCAGCCCTGCTAAGGTCACCAATAAACCCTGTCCCCAGGTGCCACAACACGCACCCCGCCAGCCTTCCTGCACTCCTTGGAGAGGAAACCAACACTCCCCTCTGGTGGCAGTTCAGCCTGCGCCCACGTCCCCAGGGCTGCCAGCCACGCATGAGAGCACAGAGCCGAGGAGGAGGAGGAGGAAGATGCACAGGACGCTCTGCACTTGGGCAGGATGCTGGAGGAGACCAGCTGCTCAGACCACTCCGAGCAGCACAAGCAACAGCCCGTGCGGCCAGTCCCAGCGTCCTCCAAAGGAGCTGCCTCACGGCCCCCGCTGTTCTTAACAGCAGGGAGGAGATAAAAAACATCTGCAAGGTGTGGGACACCCTGACCCGCGGGACACCCTGACCTGCAGGCACGGCGCTGCCCCACAGAGCATGAGGGGTAATTTATGGACCGCACTCGCACAACTGCAGACACGATTCACGTGTTAACCAGGCAGAGAACTGTGTATTTGGAGAGCTCAGCTGGGGAGGAAGGAGGTAATGCAATGCTGGTGGCTGCAGACTTCCCACTGTCTCCCTGCATTTATCCCAGTGCCAGCAGCTGCACCCACAGCTCCCACCCCATCGCTGCAGGCAGCACCGACCCCTGCACCTGCCCGGCCCTCTGAGAGCGGCAGCAATAAACAAACCCTCCCAGCCTCTCCCCTGACCGTCAGATTTTCCTCCCCTGAGGACAAAGGACCATTCTCCTCTCCCTGGAGCTGGCAGCCCAGCACAGCCATCGGGAGAAGTGATTAATAGGTCTCTGCAGAGGGGAGGGCTGCAAACCCCCGTGGTGATCTCTCCTGCTTGCACCTAGGACTTGGCTATTGATTAAATGTCATGTTGCCCGGCTTTTAATTATTTTGTAATGGCTTGGTCAGAGAGGCTAATTACACGGGAAACTGACAGCAGAACTCCACCAGGAGCAATAACGGGGGTCTCTGTGGCGTTACTGAGCTCTCCATCAGCCACAGCCCCTGTGCCGGGACACCGAGTCCTGGCAGCTCTGCCCTGGCACAGGCTCTAAGCAGGGCCCTGCAGCCCAGGAGCCAGGGCAGGATGCTCCCAATGATGGACACTTGTCCTGCTCAGCTCTCAGCTCGGCTCAGCAGTGAGTTCTGGTGTCAGGGGGGCACTGGCAGGGAGCACCACGGGGAGGGAGCCTCGTGCCTGAGCCACATCCCACGGCAGCATTGCGGGGAGAGTGCTCTGTACCCAAAGTCTAAATAAACACAGCCCGGACCATCATTTTCCATACTGGAAGCAGTGCAGGAAAGCAGCGGGAGGTTCCATCAGAACCTGCGGCAGCCCTTTGCCCTGTCAGTGTAAATAAACTCTGACGAGGCTGCGCTCAACAGCACCAGCTCCTTGCTAGAGGCTGCAGAGGCTCCCTGGGTGCAGTCACGGCACATTCCCAGAGCTGAAGGCACCTGGGATGATCCTCACCTGCCTCTGGTCTGTGCTTTGCCGCAGACACGGGGACGTTCGAGCACTCAAAGTACTCCAGCTCATCTTCCGGCTCGGCCTTCCTCTCCAGCCCGGCTGGCTTCTGTGTGGAGGTGGTGGAGGCCAGCTTCTCCTCATCAGTGGCACGTCCATCCCGATTTGTAATAGCTGGGATTTCTGAGATCAACACACCCTCATCCTGCAGGATCAAAGCATGCAGTTAAGCAAGACTGGGCTAACCCGCGGGGATCAGGCCACCAGGTGAGCTGCTGGATACTCCATGGAAAGCATGGAAGGCTTAAAATCCACTGGCAAGCTGCTCCCCAGCAGCCCTCCTCCCTCTCTCCCCAGCAGGAGCTGCCCGCAGGGAAGATGCCAGCCTGAAGCTCAGCCAGCCCAGCCCATCCCGGCGTCCCCGTGCCCAGCCCGCGCCTCTGGGTTCGAGCTCCGCGTACCTGAGCGCCGATGTCCAGGACCAGGGGCTGCGCCTCGTGCTGCTTCACCTTGCAGCCGCTCCTGCAGGGGAGAGAAGCAGCAGCTGAGGGGGGTTCGGGGGTGCTGTGGGGGATGCAGGGGCGCGTGCGAGACAGCCCAAGCAGGGGGAGGCAGTCCCAGCACCAGCGTTGCACCCGCCGCGGGCCAGCACCCCACTCACCAGTGAACACCGAGGCAGAGCAAGTTCTGGAAGGAACAGAAGGAACAGGCAAACAAAAGACACGACTACACGTCAGTTGGGTTTGTCTGTGTTTATTCCTGAGGAAGGTAAGGAGCGGAGCAAGGACCCCAAGAGGCTGATGGCGAGAGAGGCGACTGCCAAGGAGCCCGCAAGGAAGGATCTCCCTCGCTGCGCCCCGGCCCTGCGTGTCCAGGCACCTGAGGCTTCAGTGCATGCCGACTTTCTGCAGGAAGAACCACGTCCAGGCTGTCTCACATCCCATCCCTGCCGCTGGAGGTTTGTCTGGGACTTCGCAGCATCCACGTCTCCCACGTGAGTCAGACCCGCGCGGCCGGGGCAGAGGGGGAGAGCACCAGGGCAAGGTGCTGTGCCTCCAACAAACGCTCCGCCTGACGCAAACGCTGTCCAGGAGAGAAGGGCCCCTCGGGTGGGAAGTTTAGCCCAAGCACGTCTTGCAGGTGGTCCCCTTGCCCTCCAGTGAGGAAGCTGTCCCTGGAACTTCATCCCACACTCCTGAAGACACCCATCCGGAGGCCATCTGCGCGGGACTGCGGGCACGGCCGCACGCCGACACACCGGGCACCAGCACGGCGCCAGGCCGCGGAGGCACCGCCCCGCTGGGAATGTGGGTGGGAGAGCACGAGCTTTTCTCCTGCATCTCAACCCCTCACACTCCACACTCGGGGATCTCCCAGGCTCGGGGCCATGTCTGACCCCCAGGAGACACCGGCTGAGCTGGAACAGCTCGTGTGACAGCCACTGCGGGGACCTGGGGAGCGATCCCAGCCTTCAGACACGGCACTCCCCGCCGCGGGGGCATTGCAAAGGCTCGGGCAGGGCTGCAGCGAGCTGCTCCCAGGCTGGTGGAACTGCCCCCACCCGCAGCCCCTCTCCAGCCTCCCCATCCCACCGCACACATGCGCAGCAGAGCACAGCCAGCGACGTGGCACGGCACACGCAGGTTTCTTTGCACGCTGCCATGCACACCTCGGTCACACTGAAGAATCGCTCTGGACTGGTTTCCTTCCTCATGCCCTGCCACGAGCAGTCAAACTCGCCATGTCCTCGCCCTCCTCTTTTCTGCACCCCCTCCTGTGCCAGGGTTACCACATCACCTGGCAGCGGGTTTGAGCTCCCCCCCAGCACCAAGGTAACAGCTCTGGATTGCACAAAAACCTGTTCCCCTCCATTAGCTGAAGGCTTTGAGCACTTGTCCACCATCAGAACACGCTGTGAGGCGGCATGCTGCGAGGACAAGCACGGGCGTGTGCCTCCGGTGCAGCTCAGCTCTCCTCTCCTCCCTCGCTGCCAGGCACTCACCAGGCCAGGCCACCCTGGGGACCGCGCCGAGGGGTGCGGGACACAAACCAGACAGCAGAGAGCACGAGTCAAAGGGCAGAAGGAGCCGGCATGCCATGGAGACGAGTGGGGCAGCACACACCCAGAGAGAGGACAAAAACAGCAAAGGAAAAGAAAAGGAATACAGGAGAGAGTACTTACAACAGAAAACAGAGAAATTTCACTTGCTCAGTAGTCCTGATGCACCAAAGCACGGACAGGGAGAGAGACAGACAGATGGAGAGAAGAAGAGTGTGTGAAAAGACCTGGGTGTTAACTCTGCCCTGGAGAAGCACAGTGAGCTGCCCAGCTCGGGCTTTGGGAAGGCACCCACGGGGTGCTCTGATCCCACACTTGCCATCCACAGCAGCGGGGTGAGACCCAGACACAAACCCCACTGCCAGGGCACCATCCTGCTGCCTGTGCTGCTCCAAGGTGACAGAGAGCGAGCAGAGAACTCCCTGCTGCTTCCCCTCCCCGCCGGCTCTGCTCACCCACAGCCACACATGGGAACACCAGAGCTTAAAAAATCTGTATCTGCTCTCTGTAAAGTATTTCCAGGACAAAAACATCCAACACAGCCTGATTTTTGCCTGTGAGGTTTTATCTTCCTCTCTGTAAAAACCCGCTATTTGATTTTCTCACTGGAGAATGCGATGCCAGAGTGAGACACTACCTGTCCAACCTGTTCTCTTCCTCTGATACAAAACAGAAATTCAGTGGCAGCTCACAAAATGTCTCAGCTACATTTGACCAACCACACCTGCATCCTCCAGCTCCTGCACGAGTGCAGCAAACACAACGGCTCCAGCCTCCACTGTGGGTTTCCTCTGACACCACACCTCCACCTCGACCCACCAGCCAGACCCCAAGGGGTTTCCAAAGAGGTGATCCTGCAAACAGGTCCCAGTCCAGCCTTCCCTGCCCTGCCTGGGACTCAGGACGCCGGCACTGCCCCAGAACCTGTCCCTCTCCTCCCATCAGTGGTACTGACAGGCAGAGGGGAGCTGCCCCTCCGCCGGGACCACAGGCGGGTAAAACTGAGGCAGCAGCAGAACCTGAGGTGCACGGCAGGATTTTGGGCTCGCTCAGGAGGCACCAGGGCAGGAACACCATTTTGGTTGGAGCCTCCATCACCGCCTCCATCACCACCACCAGCGCAGCCCTGCCTGCCCGTGGGGAAAAAAGAGGGGGCTGCAGCCCCGGCTCTGCACACACTGGCACTCACGTTATCAGGCGTGACTTGGGCTTCTTGGGGGAGTCTCTGCCTTTCAGGGCATCATCCTGCATCTCCAGTGTCTGAGATTCGAGGATTTCATTGAGGCTGTTATCTGCAGTGGAGCAAGAGTCAGGGTCGGTGCTGGCAAGCATCTTGGTGGGCTTGAATGGATCCACAGAGTCAAAGTTATTGGGGTCAAACTGATAAGAGCCCTTGGGGAGAACCGGCAGATTCTGCAGTGCTGAGCTGCCGCTGAGAGAGCTGAGACCGGGGCTGTCCCAGCACGTGGGACCCAGCTGGGAGGAGCCCCGAGGCGGTGGCGGCTCTGTGGGACCCCTCTCCACACCCTCAGCCGGTTTCTTGGGGGACTCTCTGTGTCTCTTCGGTGTCAGCTTGCTGGCTGGGATCCTGCTGCCCCTCCTGGGTGAAGCTGGCTTGGCCTCCACACTCTCTCTTGCCTCCGTAAAATCAGCCCCAGGTTTCAGGACCTGCCCTGTGGCCTCCAGCCCCGGGTCCTCCCCCAGCTCACCGGGATGGGGCAGGCGTTGTGGGGCTGCCGGGGCAGAGCTCTGCAGCTGGCAGTCCCCTGCCACAAAGGGGCTCACGCTCCTGTCGGGCTGCTCAGGGTCAAGCTGGTAGGATGCTTGGGTCTCCTCTGTGGCTTCATCTGTTCTCCTCCCCAGCAAAGGTGTTTTCCCTTTCCCGAGCTGGTCCTGGGCCAGGGCATCAGCCCTCGGCTCCACCAGCCCTGTGCCAGCGTCCCCCGTGTCCCCTCCGGACATGACCCGCTCGCAGGTGGCTGTGCCCACATGGGGCACGGGGGCTGGCTCCGCAGCGGGCACAGCGGCGTGGCCAGGGTCAGCCTTGCAGCCCAGCCCGGCCAGGGGCTGCATCAGGGGCGAGCTGTCAGGGTCAGTTTCCCCTTTAGCATCCAAACTGGCTTTAGGGGCTCCAATCTCTGCTTGAGCCTCATCTTTGGCGTGCTTCCCAGGCGAGCTGTCCCAGTGGGCTTCCCCAGCCAGCAGGTCACCACGGCCACCTGGCTCTGCAAAGATAAAAGGAGATGGTTAAAGCCTGCCCCGCGCTGCACTCCCTTCCAGAGGGCTTTCTGCTCCCTCCTCACAGCTGCCCCAGGATCGGATTTTATGGGGAATCCACTGACCCAAAACTCAGCTTCCCTCCTGCCAGGGCAGGGAGTTCCTCCTCACTTGGGCAGAGGGTCAAAAATCAGTGGGAAGAGTTCAGGGACGCATGACACGAGACAACACCACGAAATGTGAATAAGCAGCCCCCAGGGAGAAGCGGCACGGGGAGGTGTGCTCAGTGAAGGAGCAGAAGCAGGCTGCAGGAGGCATCTGCGGGTCAGTCCCGGCGCTGGGGCTGCGGCGCCAGACGTGCACCAGGCAGGAGAAGCTGCCCCACACAAGCTGACTCTCCACGTGCAGAAATCCTGCACCAGGCTCTCCACACTGCTGCCAGTGTCTTCTAATGACAAATCCTGATCCATGACTTAATCACCATTCCAGGGACAACGGCACAGACTCCAGGGATAAGGCGGAACAGGCTGCTGGGATGCCCAGCACCCACCAGGGAGGGTGGTCCCTGCAGCCCTCACAGGCGCCCTTCTGGGGAGACACAGTCCAGCCAGGTCCTGCAAGGGCAGAACAGAACCAGTGCTCTCCTGAGGACCAAACTGGTTTGAAAGCCTGGCTGGGAAGAGCAGCCTGGGTGATGAAGAGCTTGTGCCAGGGAAATCCGCCTGTCCCTGCCCTGGAACAGAGGTGGCAGCTGCAGAGGGGAGTCACTTCGAGCATCCACTCGATGACACCAACCACAGACCCCCATCCCGGAGCACATCCAGGAAAGGCTTTTCCTACCACCAGGCATTTGCAACCGGCTCATGTTTGCTGGTAACAGAGCGAGTCACAGGCTGGCAGAGGAAAAGTGAATCAGGCAAATATCTGTCCCAGGACTAATCCGGGACGTGGAGCCAACAATCCTGACTCAGTTGATGGCTCGTGGTTTGCATAATTGATCCCCAGGATGCTAAAAGCCATGAAAATGAATCATGAGGGTCTGTGTCCTCCCTGAGACTGCAAAAATGCTTCCTCTGACTGCAAAAAAAAGCTCCCTCCAAGTAGACATTGCCTTGATGCCCCAGAAAATGCATCAGTAAACACAAATCCAGTGGATGAGTACTTGGAGTGCAGCCAGGAAACAGTCTGAGGCAGCGCCTGCCAGGCCTTCCCATCATTAGGAACCAGGAAAACCTCCTTAACAGACCCCAAAGAAAACTTTATTACACTTGCTGTGCTGCTCAGCTGTTTGAAGCCTTCCTGAGACGGCCCTGAATAGAAGAACAGACTTCAAAGTCAGGGCAAAAGGACTATTTAAGTGCATTTTGTGCTCCCAGCAGAAGGTTTGGCAGCCGCCGCTCTCACAGACATGAGCCCATCCTGGTTTCAAACCCAAGCAGTGAGTAATTACTTCTTGAATAACAAGCAGTCGGCACACAAACCACCCCTCCATGCTGCGGTGTCTACAGGGTGGGGAGGGAAGGAGCGGCGGCGCGTGCGGCCACAGCTCAGAATCAAAATCCCACAAAAATGAGAAGAACACCCACTCAGGTTCTCCAATTTTGTGATTCCCTCATTTTCTGCACCCAAGAGAGCTCAGCTCCTCAGCCGCTCCCGCAGCACAGCCCACCCGCTCAGCCAGTCTGAGAGCCGAGGAACTGGGATTTGCTGGGAGGCAGAGGCACAGGCGAAGGGCAGCTCAGGTGCTCGCCTGTGGTTTTGGAAATCTTTTGCTGCGGAAATGTCCCTCCTGCAAGCTCAGGGGGGTTTTCCCCTAGTTCCTCCTCCCCTGCATTTCTTCTGCCTTCAACGCGGCACGGTGGGAGCGCGTGTTCCGGTGAGAGCAATCACACAGGACGCAGAGAGCAGTGGCCTGAACGGCCTTGGGTGCACAGAAAGAGCCAAGCTCTCTGCTCCGACCCCCGCAGCTGCCCGGCACCGCTGGGCACGAGCACGGCGATACCTCAGTGCAGCACTGGCTGTCCCCCGCGGAGCCCTCCCCAGCCCGGCGCGCTGCCCGCAGCTCTCCCTGCTGCTCCTCGGAATGCTCCAACATCCCCAGCTCCCGCCAGCCCCGGGCAGTCACGTTGTGAGCAGCCGCGCTGACTCCGCACGTACTCCCTGCACTCACGGCTCCTGCCAGGGAAACCAGCTTGTCCCGCAGTCCTGCAGCTTCCCCCAGCCCTCTCACTGCTCAAATCCTCCTTTTGGGCCAAAACTGCGCTGAGCACCCCGTGGGACCCCAGGAGAAGGCAGGCTGGCAGCCACCGACCACACGCAGCTCTCCCCCTCGGAGCAGCCCTTCCCACAGGCATCCCAGCAGATGCCTCCCTCACTGCAGCATCCCGAAAAGGTGACCCTGAGGTCTCCCATTCCACCTCTGGCACTGCGCCCTGCGGGGGGGGACAGTTTAGTCCCAGCACGAACATGGACACTGTCAGGAGCATGGCACACACGGTGACCCCAGGATCCATCCCAAACACACACCCAGCACAGGCTGGATCCCATGAACACCCCCTGTCCCGGCTGTGCGCAGGCTGCAAACCTGCTCCAGATCCAGGTGAGTACCTGGAGGGGATGCTACAAAGTGAAAACAGAGATTTTCACTTTCTAAAGAAAAACAGACAGGACAGTCTGGCACTGCAGTAACAGACACTTTGTGCCTCTGCATTGTAATTGCTTTGCTCATCTTCCTCGGGCTGAAATTAAACACCAACACCGACTTAAACAGCTTTCCAACACGCCATCCCTCAAAGGAGCCAGGAACACTTGGCAGTGGCAGCGCTGCGAGGCCAAGGCTCCGCGCCCTCTCCATCCCGGGCAGCCGCCGAGCGAGGCAGCGGCGATCCCTGCGCGGCCCCCGTGCCAGGCGCGGGCCAGAACTCCCCCTCCACGCTCCGGCCCCGCGCTCAGCCCGGGGCAGTGCTCGCTGTGAGTCACGCACTTCCCCCCCAGCACAGGATATCTGCCCCGCACACCCAGCTCGGTCCTACAGCGCCAACGACTTTCTTCCTCTTTTGGCTTCCCCTTGTGTTTAACAGCCGTTGATCTATTTTTAACTCTATTCTGTTAAGAATTAGCACGCCGGCAAACGATGCTGCAAACGCACCGGAAAACACGTGCCCTGCATCAGGGTAACGGCAGCGAGAGCCTGCTCCCAGCACTGACGGCTCTAGATTTGTTGCTTCTGCTCATTTCCTTGTGCAAAATATCTACTGGCAGATGACTGGAGATAACTGGAGCAAGAATGGGACAGAATTAGTCCCACCATCCAAGACAGAAGAGGAAAGCGAGTGATCCTGAGTGGGCATAAAGCCTCCCTGCAGCCCCCTCCAGGGCGGAATTTCCGCCCCCAAGGACAGGGTTTAACACAGCCGGGTCACCTCTTGGCTGTGCACGGAGCAGCCAGCCCTGGAGTCACAGCTCCTGTCTCGCACATTCCCCACCCTACTGACTCCCAAGGCAGGGTGAGACTGCAGGGGTACAGCAGACACTGCCCGCTCCTCGCTGTCCCTCCAGGCCGGGGGTGCCGTGCCTGCCCTCAGGTGCAGCTCTGGCGCTGCCCCCACAGCCCAGCACAGGCAGCAGCTCTGCCCCAGCGACTGCAGGGCAGCAGCTTGCACCGGATTGCCTCCGTGCCAGCCGGGAAGCAGCCGCACCGCCAAGATGAGCCCGTAACTCATGGGTGAGATCGGTGTGACAGCCCAGGGTGCCCGGGCACACTGCAAACCCATCCGCACCTGGACAATCCTCTCCCTCCACCCTTCCAGACCAACTGAAAGGACACAGCCGGAGACACGGGCAGGGAAGGGCTGGAGCGAAGTGCGGCGGCACCGTGGTTTGGCTCCGCCGGCCCCAACAGCCCACTCTCTGCCAGCCAGCACAGACAAACAGCTTTTGCTGGAGATCATGCCCTCGTCTCCAGAACACTGGGAGCTTTGTGTGCGCGAGCAGCTACTCCCTCGCTGCTGAGCAGGAGCTGCTCATCCCAGGACAAGGGGCACAGGCACACACGGGAACAGTGACACCGGAGTCTGAAGCAATGCGCTTCCCTAAGCTTTGCTGGAAATGATCCTCCTACCTGCCAGGAAAGCCGTTATCTCTCTCTCCCCCTCCCCAGACATTATCCGCCACGTAAAGACGTCTCTATCATCCCTTCTTAAAAGGATTATTCCAAGAGCTGTGATTATTGGAAGCGTGAACCGAGTGCTCTCTCCATCACAGCAAACAAACACGAGTTTTCCCCAGGGAAGGATGAGCACCCAGATCCACCCCAACAGCACAGCAACGCCACAGATCAGAGATGGAGAGCCACGGCTTCCTGTTACTGACACCGTCTGCAGTGCCTGGGCTCCTGCACAGGAGGACCCGTGCTCTGGATAGAGCCCATGTGCTCCGAAACCAGCCCTGCAGAAAGTTCCCAGCTGCTGTGAGCATTCAAGGAAAGCACAACGCTGCTCATCACATACCAGGGTCTGCAGCAGAGAGGGGCAAGAGAGGGCAGGGAATGCTCAGGACTGCCTGCCAGGACTTCCTCGCCCACCACACACCGCCCTGCACCTTGGAGAGGCTGCTCTCCTGCGCACCACCCAGGGGCTCACAAACGCCCTGACACTGCCCAGCCACTGGCAGCAGACGGAGGGGGAGGTCTCCTCCCTGCCCTGCCCCGATAACCTCCAGTGGGTTGTTGCAGCAGTGCCAGAGCTTCAAAGCTTCCTCCCAGCAGCACAAAAACAGAGATAAGCACCAAGATGAGGCACGGACACCAGCACAAACCCTGAAGAGGAGAATATGGAGACAGCAGGGAGCTGGTGCTCAGAAGGCCATGGGCTAATGGGGAGCCACACTCAGGGGAGCAGCAGCAGTGTGGGATGCAAGAATAAACCTGCAGAACAGCTTAGGACCCAGCAGCAAAGGAAACCCCATGCAGTTAGAGCGGATCCCCCAGAGTTTCTCAAAAAATGGGGTTTAGCAGCATTGATCTTTTGCATCTTTAACAGCAGCTACACTGTGAGGACACCTGGCACCTAACTCCAGGGAAAATCAGCTGTGCAAGGAAACCCCGACCACTGACCAGCCTGGGGGACACAAACCTGGCATCTTGCCACTCCTGTGGTGAATGACACACCGGGCACGCATGAGAAAGGTCCCAGCAGCAGTCAGGGCAGCCCCCAGGCTCCAGAGGAGTGTCAGAGCAACATTTAACCGATCAAATAATTCAACAGCATCCTCGGATTACTCTCAATCAACTCATCACAGCTCTTCGTGCCCAGCCCAGCCCTGGCATTTAAACTGTCCAGGCCATTAACCACCAAAAGTTAACCACCAAAAGTGTGCCAGGCATTACTCAAAGTCAGCGAATTTTACTCCCTGACCCCACCCTGCCTTCCTAACAATGGAGCAGAAGGTGCCCGCTGGCTCTTTACCTTGGGTCCCGGCCTCAGGCTCTGGTGATCCTGCTGGCTCGCAGAACTCCTTGAGTGGCGAGCAGGTTGGTGTTTCTGCTTCAGGGGTCTCAAAATTATCAGTGGAGTCCGAGCTGCCGAGGGGGGGAAAAGAGTGAGGAATTACTGCTTTCAAAGCTACCTCTGAAATCCTCCATAACGCCTACACATCCAGCCAGGCCAGAGGCTGGCCGTGGGCATCCGGGGCGGCCACTCGCTCCTGTCCAGCGGGACATGCTAGCAAACGGAAAAGGGACAGCAGGTGAAACATCATCATGAGCAGCCCCCTGGGCACCCCCAGCCCTGCGGGAGGGCTTCTGCCACATCATTCCCGAGCTGAGCACACAGCGCGGGCCTCCAAGGACACGCAGCCCCGCAGCATCTCCCACGCCGCTCCGGAGGCTGCCGCGGGAAGCGAGCCCGGCTGCCCCGGCCCTGTGCTCCCCAGCATCCCCAGGAAGCAGCGCCCGGCTCCGGCCCCGGCACCCCCAG
>WEIT01041680.1:72641-108547 GCA_013389985.1 Dryoscopus gambensis | reverse complement strand
CTGAGGCTGGAAAAGCCCTCTGGAACCCGCGAGTCCAACATTAACGCAGCACTGCCGAGGCTGCCACTGACCCGTGTCCCCGGGGCCACATCTGCGCGGCTGTTACATCCCTCCTAAAATGGTGACTTTGCCACTGCCCCGGCAGCCGCTCCCCCTGTCCTGCCAGGGCTGGACAAGTCTCTCCAGGAAGAAAATTTCCCTGTTACCCGAGCTAAACCTGCTCATCTACCAGGTCTCACCAGCCACCAGCGCAGCCTCTCTCAGCACATTCAACAAGAAATTGGGGCTGAGCCCCTAGTCTAGGGCACCTGGTCTCTGTCAAGAATCCCTGATAAAGTGCTGGTGTAATTTCTCCCCTGAGAACAGCCTCCTCCCGAATCGTGCCTTACAGGGGAAGCCAAACAGCCGGCCCCGATGTCAGGCAGCGGCCAGACCCCTTCACGGGAGGAAGATTTAATACCGCACTTTATAAGCTCAGAGGTGACCCGGCTAAGGGAACGTCCCGGTTGGAGCTCTTTTAATTAAAGTGCCTGAGAATGTATCCATTTCTGACAACATTGGGGCTTTTTACTTTTGAGAAACTGAAAACTGGACTATTAATCTCTTTTCCTTTCTGTCAGTCAGAGTGTTCCGGCTGGGGTTGCAGTATTTTTTGGCGAGAAAAGTGTCAATGCCCTTGAAAGCTCTCACCTTCCTAAAAAAAAGAATAAACAAACACACAAGAAAACCAACCAAACTTTCCGTGGATGAAAAAATGTCCTGCCAGGCTCAACTGCTCTCCTGCCGTGACTGTGCCCAGCGTGGCCCCAGCCATGCACACCCATGGGGACCCCCCTCTGCCTGCACAGGGGTTCCCACAAGGGCCCCAACCACCCCAGAGCCCCGAAATGCCCCGGTAGGAGGGAGCGTTACCTCTGCTGCCGGCGTGCCAGGGGAGAAGTCGGAGGCTGCGGTCGGTCACCGTGGCCGGTCACCAGGGCTGCGTCAGGTGACAGCCACGTGGGACGTGGCGTGGGGCCCTGCCTGCTGCATGAGGCCGGATAATCCCTGGCAGCGAGGCCGGCAGGGGCTGGGCAGCACCCTGCACCCCACTGCGCAGCCCGGGCGCTGCTGGCCCCGCAGGAGGAGCTGCACCACTGGCGGCACCTGTCCCGGGATGCTGCAGCCGCCTGGCACTGCACCACGGCCACATGGGTGAAGGAAAACCCATCAGGAAACGGCTCTGAGCATGGCCCAGGGAGAGGTCTGCCCCAAATCCATGCCACAGCCTGGCAGCTCCTGCTGGGTCCTGCTCCGGCTCCTCTGCTTTGCCCTGATGAGCACTGCTGGGAAAACTGGCCATGCCGGAGGGGAATTCTGGGGCGTCTCGGGCTGGAGCAGGAAGCCCCAGGCCCTGACGGATTGTGGCAGCAAGTGAAGAAGGTGAGGAAGTGACTTTTGGATTCCCAGGCCCAAGATGCAGAGCTTGGAGTGGGCTTTGGACTGCTCTGACCCTCTGCACGTGTTACAAAGGCGAAGCACTGCACGGCAAGAGCTGTGCCGTGTGTCACTGTCTGTCTCCTCCACCTCGCACCCGAGGACAAGCTCTGCCTTGCACATCCCCGCTTGTGGAATGGGGCAGGAGTGAGCTCTGGGAACGGCTGTGCAGCCCTGAGTAGCATCCCTCTGTGGAGGCAGCGTGCCCAGGGGCCAGGCTCTGGCATGGGCGGAATTCCCAGGGCTTGGCCCTTTCATTCCTGTGCCTTTGGTTTCACAGGGATATCCTCCAGCCATTTCTGAGTGGTGCATTAGGAAATGCTGCCCTGCCCAGCTGGGCCAAGCTGGGATACACACATCTCCCTGTGTTGGACGGGAGCTGCCAGGACCTGCCTGCGCTCGAGGCGGGGATGCTGCATCCAGGCTTCAGCGGCTTATCCCAGAAATCTGCTTCCATGAGGCTTTGCTGAGCTGAGGACCGCTACCCAGCGGCAGGAATTCAGCATTTCCTACAAAGTCCATCTGGTCGGAGCAGGGATCTAAACCAGAGGGGTGAATCTGACCAGGAGCCAAGGCTCCAGCACACACACGCATTAGAAACCAGCATTTAAAAAATCTGGGCAGGGCCCACGGATGTGGTGTCGGACGCCAAGCAAGCCGGGGCCAGGCAGCGGGTGACGTGCCAGCACTGTGGCTCCATGCTCGGCGATTCTGGCCACAGCCCCCACCCTCCTTGGCAGGGCCCCCACCCTGTGAGGAGTAAACACCCACGGATGGCTGGGAAACTGCTGGCTTCCCAGGCAGACACTGAGGGAAAGTCAGGAGGGGGAAGGCACCAGAATTAAACAGCAATTATGTAGCACACCAGGAGAGAAAACCAGTTTCCAAATCCAAGAACCTTGAGTGTGCGTGGTCACGTCCTTCACCATGCTCCCCAGAGCTCCCTCCACCTGACAAACTGGCAAAAAAAAACCTGATTAAGCTTTTCTCAGTCCCTCGGAGCTACTGGGCGGGTCAGTGTCACCATCTGCGAGCCACAGCCCCGACCTCAGAGCAGTGACAGGCCCTGTCCAGACCCCCCAGGAGTCCCAGAGCAGCCCCCAGCCCCACTTGGGCTCTGGAGGTGAGCAGAGCTGCAATGTGCTCTCGTTGCTTCCCGGCTGTGCCAAGTGTCACAACACCTCGACCAGTCCCCCGCAGCCAGTGCCGCAGACCCGGGGAGCTGTGCCCCGCAGGCAGGGCTGGCCGTGCCCTGCGTGCCAGTCTCACAGCAGCCAGACGTGCCCCAGCTGGGAGGTCCTACTCTCTGCCGGCAGAACTCAGCTCAGGTGGGGCTCCTGCACCCCCGACTCGCCCAGCACCCCGAGGAGCACCGGCGCTGGCCGGCGGGACGCCTGCGGTCTGCAAGGGGGCAGATGGTAATAATTACCCTTGTGCTAATTCCATGGAAATTTCCATGTGCCTGGGAAAGCGGCAGCCAAGCCCTTCTGCTGCCCGGGGCAGAGGTTTGCTGCTGTTTCCAGGGACCGTGACTAAGAGCCCGGTCTGTCACATGGATGGTGTTTAAATGCCGCCCCTCTGAGCGCCACCAGCTCCAAAGCTGCCCGGAGCTGGCACCACCGGGCCGCACGGCGCACCCGGGAGCACCTGGAACGTCTCAGCTCTGCCCAGTGGCGCTGGCAGAGCAGCAGAGAGCGCTGTGCCTGAGCCCTTCTCCACCTGCGCCTGCTCAGAGCTCTGGTGCCATCTCCCCTTCCCGAGGGTCCCCAGGGAGGGCGGGCGGCGCGGAGCAGCGTGCCAGCACACATCATCCGCCTGCCTCTGGCAGCTCCTCCCTAGCAACCCAAACAGAGCCACAACAGGCGCCCGGCGGCAGATCCCATCCCGGCCAGCACGAGGGCTCTGGAGGAGAGCCCGGAGTGACCACACGGCCCGGCTGCCCGCCCGGCAGGTGCCGGTGCCCTGCCCTGCCGGGGGAAGCGCCGTGAGATCGAGCTCTCCGGCACGGCAAAGCGGCGGCAGCTTGTGCTGGTCAGAGGTGTCTGCCAAGGTCTGCCGTGGCACGGGGCTCCTGGAGCTGGGGACAGCTCTGCACCTTGGGCACCCGAGCAGCCCTCGGTCTCTGCTCTCCTCCTCCCTCCAGCCTGATGTAGGCGAGTGCTGGGTGAGCGTCCCAGCCCTCAGCTCCCTTCTCCTTCCTACCTTAGCAGCCGCAGACTTGTCCCCAGCTCTGTCACGCTCTGCTACCTGTCCCGGGGCTCCTTCGAAAGCCGCTTGCGCCAGCAGCCGCCTGCAAAGGAGCAGGGAGGAAGGAAGGGGCCGGACGGCGTGGGGAGGGCCAGGCGGCGGCGGGTGTCTCTGCACCCTGCAGCCGCGGGGGAAGGAAGGAGGATGTTTTGTAATATTTGGCGAGCGCTTCCAGGGGCAGAGAGAGGAACGCGGCGGGTGCCCCGTCCCGTCCCCGCGCCGCTGCCGCGCCGGTACCGGCGCCTCGCGGGTGAACGCCTGGACCTCATGCCGGCTCCTGCCGGGGCCCCACTGGTGTCATGCCGTAAAAATGTGCTCTTGACTGGAATTTGGCAGCCTAGCCCCTGACGGGGAGGGAGGGGAGACTCCCTTACGGAGGGAGTGGGAGCTGCGGGCCTGGGGCTGCCGGGGGTGGTGATGGGGAGCTGTTCGGGAGCTACGCAAAGCTGGGGAAGGAGGTCTAGGAGCGGTGGATGCGCCCGCGGATTGATGCCCAGGGATGCCGCTTTCCCCGGAGCCCCGAGGCCATCACCCCCCAGTTTGCCTAAGCCCAAACTTCAGCCTGGTCCCCGAACGCCCCTCCGGACAGGACTCAGCCCACGACAAATCGGGTCAAGCCGCTCAGTTAAATTCCCCCGGCCTCGCCCCGAAGGGTTCGTGCCAGAAGTGCCAGCCTGGTGCGGGCTGGCAGCGACCCGGCCCCCCCGGCCCCCGGCACCCGCCCGCTCCTGCAGAGGGAGCGCAAGGAGCGGGAATGAGCCACGGGCTCCGCGCAGCCATTTCGTCCTCGGGAAGCGTCACCAGGGGTGTTGCTTTCCAAAGAGAAGAGAAAACTCTCCATAGGCGGGGAACTTGGCCTCGCAAACCGAATGTGCCGTGTGTTCCCGCAGTGCCCGGCCAGACCCTGCGCCCTGCCCGGGATTACCTTCCTGAGCACCCAGGACCCACGGCACCTGTGCAGGGGGAGTAAACCAGCTCTCCTCATTCCCACCTCCCGCAGGAAGCAGGAGGACAGTGATGGAAAAGGACACTGCTGCACCTTCCAGGGACGAGCAGGGTGGGGAGCGACAGCCCAGGAGCCCCCGTGACTTCTGCCTTGTCTGGGGCGCTCCCTGTCTGCTCACGCTTCCCACCCACCCATCGCTTCTCGATCCAGAAGGGCCAAGGGCCTCGGGCAGGCGGTGGAGGATCCATCTTGCTGGGGTGGCTGTCGTGTCCCACCTGTACCAGCACCCACACTCGGCCAGGCTCGGCTCCGCGTGCTGCCAGCCCCGCACACAGCCCGGGCCAACGCCCCAGGCCCCGTGTTCTCCCCAGGGTTTGGGGCAGGAGAGCATTCCCAGCTGCTGGAGCCCCGGAGGTCGCTGTAGCAGTAGGGCAGCAGTGCTGGCCTACTCGTCTCATTGCTGGCCCCAGTCTAGACCCAGCTCTGTTCTCCCAAGTGGATCTTTCTTTTCAGCTGAAACTTCCTGTTGGCTCTCATTTTCATTCTTTACCTCTTCAGCAGTGCAGAAAATTGGCACTTAATGTGCCCTGTGAGGCTGTGTGGTAGCAGCTTAATTGACCCTGGTTGCATCACCCTGGCCACAGCTCGGTCAGCGAGCTCAGCCTTGGGCCACATTCATTTCCCGTCCCCTCTTTGTTTTCCTGCCCTTTCCAGGGGTCCTGCTGGTGTTTGGCTCCAGGTGAGGGTCGTAGAGGAGCAGGGGTGGCCCAGGCTGCCCAGAGAGCTGCAGGAGTCCCTCCCGGGTCCCCCCCCAGGGAAATCTGGCTTTCTGCAGTTCTCCATCCTCCTTTCCTCCCTCATCCTCATCTTGCTCCAAACCCTGCACATCCTAACATCCCACCTTTGACGAGGCATGAGGCAGGATCTTGCTGCAGCTCTGGGAGCTTCCCCAAGCATTGCAAACCAGTCAGAAACCTGAGCCGCTGGTTGCAGCCCTGACCTTGACAGTTGTTTTCCAAGCTGGCCCCAGGCATCTGGCCTTGCATGAAGGGACTGCAGAGCATGTCAGCCCAAACCAGAGCCGTGAGGACCAAGTGGCACACTGACCAAAAAGCCTGTGATAAAACCAGACCTGTAGCAATCACCTAGACGTGGTCTCAGCTCAGCTCCAATTCTCTTATTGCATCCTTTGGGGCAGAGATTGCTGCGGAGAGCCTGAAACAATTGGTATTCAGAGCATCGTGAAACTCCAGGTGTGGTTGACAATCCAGGCAGGACTGCATTATGGCAGATGTCTAGCAGGGGAATAAGATTTTCCAGGTGAAAGAAGGAAATGCATACAACCATTGTTTTGGGCTATTCCCGAGTGCTGCTGAGGAGAGGAGGCTGCTCATTGCTCCTCCATCACTGAGAGCAGCAGAGCGCTGCCGCCAAGGCTGTGCCCAGCTGCCGCCCTGGCACGCGGCCGGCGGGACCCTCCCCACCCCGCCGGGCTCTGGGGGACAGCAGGGCCACGCCAGAGCAGCAGGTCCCAGCAGCTGTCCCTGCCGGCCCCAGTGGAGCTCCCCGGGTCTGGGTGCAGTTCCCAGGGCAGGGCTAGGGCAGCACCTCTGGCACGGCACGCCCCCGGATGCTCCATTAAAGAGGAGGGTTTCCTCCAGCTGAATATCTCACCAGTCGATTTGTGTTGGACCGTGGAGTCCTTCCAGCACTTGGAATACAATGCGTCAGTATCTGCCGCCCCGGGGTTTGTATCCCGGCGGAGAGCCCAGCCAGCTGGGAGCACGCGGGGACCAGGCTCCAGCACAAAGAACAATGGGAAGGCTCAGCAAGGGGCTCTGGGGGCAAGACCCAGCCTTGGTGACAGCGCTACGTCTGGGGCTGCTCCCAGCTCTCTGATTCTCCACCGAGAGAGGATCACAGCCTCCAGACCCTCCTTTTAACTCTGCAGCTTGTCCCCTCGCTCCCCTTCACTGCGCTTTCAGGCAGTGGGCTCTGCGTGCCAAATGGGATGCTGGGGAAGGCGCTGCTGCCTGGATGGGCTCCAGATGCAATGCAACTAATCCATTTTTATAGCCGGGAGCAGGTGTCTCGTGCATCACAAGCAGCTCTCCTAACGACCACTCTTCATTTGGCCACAAGCACTGAGGGGTCCGAAGGCGTCGGCCACTGCTCGCTGCCCTCCAGCTCCAGAATCGCCCTGTGGGGCCCCTGTCCTGCTGCAGCACCCCAGTCTCACCCGTGAGAGCAGGGAGGGCTCCGGGTGCCTGCTGGCACCCCTGGCCAGGGTCACAGGACCAGGGCCATGCCTGCCCCTCACTCCTGGGCTTCAGAGCCACGGTGACCAGTCCTGGCATTGTGCAGCCCCCGAGGGCTTCATGGACTGACCTGAATGTGCATAAAATGAAGAAATTCCTTTTTGCTTGTACTTTCCCCCAGTTCCTGTGCCTGTGCTCACCGTCACTGCTCAAACAAGGACGTGCCCACATGTCCAGAGACTGCGAGTTCTGGGAAGAGCCAGTACCTGCCGGGAGGAAAAGAAAAAATCTGCTGTTGGAGCCGGAGATGGGAAAGGCCAAAGGGTTTGTTTTGCATCCTCGGACCTCAGCAATGCAGCACGTGGAGCTCAGTCAGGAAACCCCATCCAAACCCACAGCTCATGAAGCTGCTCTGGGCAAACAACACCTCAAAGGGCCCTCTGTCCTTGCCCGTCCCATTCCCGCTCTGGAAGGGAGAAGTGACCCCGTGCCAGGGCTGCAGGGCTGGGGCCCTCAGCCGCGCCGCAGCGGGACTGACAGCGCTCACCGCGGGGACAGCCCCGTCTCCAAAGCACCCAGCAGCACTGGAGGAGCTGCAGCCACAGATCCTCCAGCTTTGCTGAAGGCAGCGGGTCCTGGAGGGCTCAGAGACCCCAGAAAAGAGCCCCCATCTGTGCGGGGCCCCGGCCAAGGAGCTTCACCGCAGCAGCTACTGACGCGCCTGGACTCGCTGGCCCTGCTGAGACAAAGAGCCATTGCTGAATTCAGCTGCCCTGGGTATTTTTTTCCCTCTTCGATGAATCACCTGCTAAAAATATTATAAACTGAGTGGCTGGCCAGACCTTTCACTTCTCTGGAAGCAAAAATATTTATTTTACTCAGGCCGTGCCTGTGTTTTAGCAGAACTTTATGATCAATTTTGGAGGAATGTGCCATGCTGTATATTCAAATTACAACTTTTTTTGGCTCGCAGTGTAAGTTTAAAATGTCTTGTTTAAGACGCAACTGTCAAGCTGCCAGAAAAATGCGTTTTCAGCTGTTTTCCTCCCAAAAGCACCAGTTTTGCCCCATTGATGGTTATCGTCAACCCAGGTGTGTGCTTGTTCCAGGGCTTGGGGATCGAGGGGTGCAGGCTGGACTGGCTTAGACTGGGAGCTTCCACTGCCGTGGAAAAGCAGCAGCTCCCAGCATCGCCGCAGAGTCGGGTCACAGGGAGCTCCGGAGCTGCCCGACTGGTGGGGACAGATCTGTTCCCGTGGAACAGGGCTGCGTTTTCGGGAACTGGAGCGGGGCCTCTCCCTGCCCAGGCTCCAGGCTGGTGCAAACCTGATGCAGATCATCAGACGGGCGCCAGCGCAATGAGATCCTCGAGGAGAGGATCGTCACGGAACCCCTTGGAGCCAAAGGAGCTTTGTCCTGGGAGCACCCTCCTTCTCCGAGCTGTGCAGGGGAGTCACGGCGTGGTGCCAGGGCGCTGCAGCCGGGGCCTGTGCTGCCAGCCCCCGAGACCCCCGCCGGGACCACGCACCACCAGCTCCTGTTGCTCTTGCTCCCGTGCCAGGCGCACCTTCCCCATAAACTCTCGTTTGAATTTAGGAAGGAAATGAGGGAAATTTCTTTTTCTTGCTTCAGGGCAGAGAGAATAATGGGATCTTTATTCCCCAGTAATTAAGTTGATTTTTGTGTAGGTTTAATTTACACTCCCTTCCAGCCTCCCCTGCAAAGCGGGAATGTGGCTGTGGGTGGGCAGGGAACATCGGCACGGCCGGGCACCAGGACCAGGTGCTTCTCAGGGCATCCCTAGGTGCAGGAGCTGGGGGCCCAGCCCTCTTCATGCCAGTGTCCCAATCCCACGGATGTGAGCTCTCCCCACCACTTCTCTGAGGCCTGCCAGCCCCCCGGGCACCTGCTCCGTGCCTTTGGCACTGCTGCTGCAGCCTCAGCCCAGCCAGCAGGGCTGGGGAAACGCGTCCCGGCTCTACCCTGCACCGGGCCGGATGCTTTCCCGGGCACAGGCATTCAAAGCCTTGCAGCCCCAGCAGAGAGCCCCGGGGATGAGCTGGATCTCATCCCTTCAGACCCACATGAGGACAGGGAGATGAAGCAGAGCCCTGGGAGCAGCATCTGGTCTCAGGGCGGTTTTGCCTGCGCCGGATGTCGCGGCCACATCGCGGTGCAGCACATGTGGGACGCGCTCGGCCCACGTGGCGCAGCCTCGGGGGAGCTGGGCTGGGCTGACGGGGCACCAGGGCTCCCGGCAGCGGCTGCGGATGCAGCTCCTGCCTGCGAGGCGGGCAGGGATCGGGGCACAGGAGCATCCTCAGCCCGACACCAGCAGAGCCGGGGCACTGCCGGACTGCAGAAGCGAGCAGATTTACACACCCGCATGAGCTCCCAGCGAACAGAGAAAGAGGGGAACAGGGATTTCATCACAGACTTCAAGTGCATAATACGGGAAGCCAGAAGCTGCTGCTGCTGCGGGGGACGGCGCCGGGGGGCCGTGGGAGGACGTGAGGGGTCCCCTCGCTGCCGTAGAACCTCGTGGCCCTCCCTCGCCGCAGGGCAGATGGCAGAGGGGAGGAGAGCCGAGCCAAGCCCGAGTGAGGACCTGCTGCATCTGCTCTGCGCTCTGGGCTGCAGAGGGGGAGCAGCACCCCTGGCACCCAAACCCAGCCCCATCGCTGGGGGTGCAAAACCCACAGCAACACCTGCTGAACCCTCTGCTTCTCTGATCCTAAGTGCGTGATAAGAACTCAGACACCTTAAAATCTGCCATCTTGTTATACAAGTCACAATACTAAATCTAATTTCAATGTCAGAAGTGAGTTCCCTTGGAAATGGTGAAGGAAACAGCGGCATTAATTAAAGTTACAGCCTTTTGTGTTCATTCCTCACTAGCTGTCTTTTTTCCACTCTCCTCTTGTATATTTGAACTGTTCAAGGCTGAGGAAATGTTACCCACAGCTTTACAACAGCAACCAATTTACGGTGCCTGCTTAGTCACCGGGGATTTCTTGGATTTTATGTTTTCTGAAAAAACAGAGCCACCACTGGCTTGGTCAGTGTGTGGCTGACAAATTCAGACTAAAATTCACCAATATTTTATATTTGTGGTTGGAGGTGAAATTCCATTCATAACTTTTTGACAGTGCTGTGGCCTTTTGTACATACACAGGGCTCTGAGCGCCCTGCTGGAGCTGAGGATGTCCCTGCCCATGGCGGGAGGTTGGACTAAACGAACTTTAAAGGTCATTTCCAGCCCAAAACACCCTGTGATTGTATGAATTCTCACTCAGGGCTGCTCCACATCCCCGCACAAGTGTCGGTCAGATGCAGATGAAGAGCCCGTCCTGCAGAACAGGCTCAGGAAGTTTCTGTCCTCGGCTGAAACCCCTTTGGTGTGGAAGAGCCTGGAACTTATTACAAATCGCTTAAGTAACTTTGGCTCACTCATGCTGATTAAATTGCTTCCCTGACTATTCCAGAGGCTCAAAACCACCAGCAGCTCCCAGGCTCAGTGTGCAAAATTAATTAAAGCAGACGATAAGTTGGCAAGGACAAAAAAAGAAAGTCTCATAGTAAGGAACAAACCCAGCGCGGGGGCGTCTGCCGGAGCACGTGCCTGGGGGTGCTGTTAGGTGTTTCGGATGCCCCCTCACGCAGGGACAGACCTCAGCTCACACGTAACACCGCCTTCAGCCCTCAGCGCTTTGCCAAATCTGGGCATAAAAATAAACTTGGGAGTGCAGCGCAGAATCACAGCACAAAGGCAGGGACCCCTCGGTTTCCATAGGAAGCAGAATTAATAGCTTGGCAGAAAGGGTGCGTTTCCATTTCTGTACAAGAATTTCCTCCGCCTCCTGCAGAAAAAAATTTGTGTAAGAAACACGGATTCAGAGAGTTCTCCAGAACCTGGCAGTGGCTCCGAGGCATCCCAGGAGGAGCCTGCAGGACTTCCAGGTTTCCAGCAAAAACCAAGTGGACCATCACTCCTCTCTTCCTTGAAAGCACCAGCAAGGCAAGCACAGGGAGGCAGCCGGCACCTTCCTGCTGGGCCACGAGCTGCAGAAGGGGAGATGGGCTGCGGGGTCTGTACCCACGCTCAGCCCATCCAGTGGAGGTCCCCTGCAAGGAGGGGAGGGGGCTTCATGGTGCATGTGCCGTGCATTAAGCAAGAGCCCTGGCAGCAGGACAGAACCGAGCCTGAGCCCGACCTTCTCCCCCTCCCCTTCCCCAGCGTTATCTGAAACCACAGCCTTGACTGGCTGCAGTTCTCATCCATCTGCAAAAGCACATTAAGGAGGGAGAGAAAGGTTGGCAGCTGACCACGAACCAAATCCCCAGAGAGGTCCTTACCTGACTCCAACCAGATGCTGTTTATCAGCCCGAGCATTCCCTACATGCCCGATGTGACAGAGACAGAAGAAATACAAGAAATGCTTGTTATGCTCAGGGCTTCAGGGGGTTTTCATCCTCAGGCCGGATATACAAGTTCCAGGAGAGGAATATGCATCCCTGGAGTCCTGGGCTGAATCTGGAATTCATATACTCTGTAAATGTACTTTATTTAATACAGGAATCAAGAAAGGGTTTGGAACTATTGCACTGGAGAGCTTGATTGCATAGTTAAAGCTTGAAATTAAGGAATAACTGCAGATCTGTGGGACAGGGCCTCAGCGCCATGGAAAGGGCAGGATAGTGTGTTCTGAGTGCACAGTTCTGTCCCTGTTCTCCAGCCACTGCCCTACACGTGCTGAAGCCTGAGAGAAGGTTCCGGTGGGGTCTGCCGTAGCCCTGCACGTATTCCATCACAGATCTCCCTTGGGACTGAGCCAGCAAAACCCATCAGACCAGGAAGAGGCGTCACGGTGACAGTGCAGGGTCCCAGAGCCCAAGGAAGCCTCTCAGAGCAGCGCAAGAGCCAGGGCCGGGCTGGGAGGTGGGAAGGATGTGCTCCGAAGCCAGGGCAGCAGTAACGTGGGACGTGGTAGCGATCCAGCCCAAGCGAAGACAGATGTGTTTGCTGGGAAAACAACGGCAGGATGCTGAGAGATGCCCGTGTCCACGTGCAAGCACAGCTCTGCATTCGCACAGACGCACGCGTGCCTTTTACGCATTCCTGCGTGGCTTTAAGGATCTCGCTGGTGTGGTTTTGCTGCACCAGCACGCTTTATCTGACACCTGCAAGCTGCATCTGTCCCTGCAAGTGGCTCGTCCCCATGCGTGTCCCACGCACAGCCTGGTGCCAGCAGCTCGGGGCTGGGGGTGTCACAGGGCTCCGGGCACTGTGCAGGGCTCTGCCTGTGGAAGTAAATACCCAAAGCCCCAGTCCAGCCCTCAGAGCCTTGAGCTGGGCTGTTACAGTCTCTAAGAGCTTTTATAGCCCGGAGGCACCCAATTGCTAATTAACCAGCTAATTAATTAACATCATTCAAAAGCTAACCTGGTCACTCCCTACGTGTGTGTCCCTAACGATGAGATAGATTTTGCCTGGTGTAAAGCATTACACAGCTGTAGGCACTGAGCACGGGGAGGGCACCCTGGGCGCCCCCTCCTCTGCTTTCCCAAGCAGATCTGCAGGGAAGAACCCTCTCCCTGTGCAGCCCCGGGCCCTGCTTTGGGACCCTTGTAAAAAGGCGTTTTTTGGAAAGGCTGTGCCATGAAGTTTGGTATGGGGAAAGCCTCATGTCCCAGGAGATGCCCTGGCTGGCTGATCCCACATGCCAGGCAGGGACAGCCCATCAGGAAGGTGCTGAGGACGTGGGTGAAGAACACTTTGCTGCATCAGTGTCTCCTGCTCCACCAGCTGCTGCGTAAATCACGTTGGCTTCAGAACCTGCTGGCAAAACATAAAGCGGTCTCCATGCTCCAGCCACCACAAGGGTATTAATCAGGCTAAAAATATAAAAACAACATGAAAAACACCATCTACGGGGTGTGCGGCATCAGACACTCGCTCCGGGAGCTTGGCCAAGTGCTCATATCTCAACTCTCACAAATACACCGCCAGGAAAACGCATTATCTCTGCAGTGCTCTCGGAGCCGTGAGACCTCAGAGCCAAACAGGCCATGGCACCTGCTGCATTTTAATGATTCTTCTTCATCACCCGTGGGGAGGCTGAGATTTAAATAGCTGTCCTGCAGTGCCCTGACCTTCCCACCACAGCTCTGGCAAAGTCAGCACCGGCCGTGCCGGCATTGGCAGCGTGAGGATCAGCAGTGCCAGCCAGGGAATTCACACAAATCCTGCTGTACCAGCAGCACTGCCAGGGCAGCACCAGGGTGGCTTGACTGGGGCGACAGACGTGCCCTGGTAAAAAACACAAAGGCTTCATCATGTTCGGGGAGCCCAAAGCACAGACTTGAAGCAGAAAACATGCCCTTTGCATTGCTCTCCGTTGCCCATAAAGCCATAAACCCCTTTCAAATGCTCCACCCCCCTAACTTTTGGATGTCATTAAACTCTTTATTAATTTACTCCAAATGTCTTCTCTCATATTCCAGCACAGCTAACCCCATCAAAAGGAGACAGCGCAGTGCTTAGGCAGCACTTCTGCTCTTCAAAGCCTGTTACTGAGATTAATTGCTTCTCTCGAGTCCTCTGTGAAGGAGGAACAGGGGGATAGTTGTTATGAGTGCTGGGTGTGAGGGGGGAAGCGAGGTCCAAGGTAAAAGCCGAGTTCCAAGGTGTCACAGCTTGGCTGGAGAGCATGGGCTGTGCAGGCTGCGGGGGAGGCCCCCAGGACTGCGGCTGGGCTCCACCTCAGATGGATATTCCTGCAGCTCCTCGGGGGGAGGCCAGGCCCGGGTGGGCAGTGTGGTGCCACTGCAGAGCTGAGACCCGAGGTCCTGGCATCTCCCACCTCCGAACATCTTCCCTTGGGCCGGAGCTGAGCGAGTCCTCAGCCTCCCCACTGCTCCTCCCCAGTCGCTGCTGCCTGCCAAGAGCCTCTGCAGGCAGAGGTCCCTCCTCCCTCCCAATTTATCCTATGATGTCATCAATCCCAGTCCATCCTGACATCACCAGTGACATCACGAGTCCTTCCCCGCACCCCTGGTGTGGCAGCGGGGCTGGGCAGGGGAGGACGCGCGGCAGCAGCCGCACCGTGCCCCACAGCGCACCTCAGGGTCCGAGTCTCCGCGGCACTCAGGAGGGGTTGGCAGACCCGGGGCAGCTGCNAGCCGCGCCGGGGCAGCGCCGGTGCCCGCGCACTGCGCCCAGATGCGCGCCTCGCCGAGGCCGCCACGGTACATCTGCTCCGGGTTTTGGTTTCCATCGCGCAGTTTACCACATCCCCCCCAGCCGGCTGGAGGCGAGGAGGCGAACATCTGGAAGCAATCGGGGCTGTCACGCTTCAAGGAGATACTGCACCACAGAGAGGAGAACCCGATCCCTCGCCTCAGCGCTCCTCCCGCCCTCAGCCCAGCAGATGAGCAGGGAACCAGCATCCCGCCACGAGCTGGATCCTGCCGGGCCCTGAGCCCCTCCCAGGAAGGGCAGCACCCGGCACCGGCATGTCACCGGGAAGAGGGATGGGGCTGAGCCCCGTGGCGAGCTGCCAGCCCCGGCTGGAGACACCCCCAGCTCTGGGCCGGAGCAGGCGGGACGCTGGGTGGGGAAGCTCCCGAGGGACTTGGCTCTCTGTTTTGGAGACGGGCTGGGAGTTGGGGCTTTTCAGCCTGGAGAAGAGAAGGGTGCAGGGAGATCTCAGAGCCCATTTCAGTACCACAGATGCCCAGAGCAGCTGAGGCTGCCCTGTCTCTGGCAGTGCCCAAGGCCAGGCTGGACAGGGCTTGGAACAGCCTGGGATAGTGGGAGGTGTCCCTGCCCATGGCAGGAGGGGCACTGGATGGGCTCTAAGCTCCATCCCAAACCATTTCAGGATTCACTGATCTCCCCATTGTGGCCAGGCGTCTCCGTGAGCCCAGCACAGCTGTGCACATGTTTGTGAGCACCCTGCCACCCCAGCAAACCCCGCGCCGCCCTGGTTTCCCCTGTGCCAACCCCCTGGTGCCGGGAAGGGGGTGCTTTTCTAATTAATTAAGTGCCCCATGTTTCCTGCAGCTCACCAGGGCTCGGGAGCACCGTCACTGCAGAGCATTTCTGGCAGGGAAGGAGCCCTTGTTCCTTTATGATATAGAATAGTTTCAGCATTAGTTATTCCAAAACCATTCTGGTTTATGAGCAACCTGACAATTCGGCAAAGGCAGGAGGCCTGGGTCTGTACCAGGCACTAATAAAACCCTGAGAAGAGCTGCAAGCCCGCGCTGGCAGCTGCGGGGGGGGAAGGGGGATTTCTCGAGGGCACCTCTGCTCCTGCCTCCTCCCAGTGCAGGCAGCAGCGACTGTTTCCCCTGCAGAAGGGGATAACCATCCCAGGCCACGCTCCTGGCAGCAGTGAGCTCCTTCTCATCCCACTCTCACCTCATCCATCTCCCAAAGCATCTCTGGGCACCATCCTGCAACTGTAGGAGAAGGAAAAAGAGGCAGGAGCCTCCTCAAAATGCCCATCGGGGGCACAGAAGCATCTAAATAGCAGCCAGTGCGGCTACCCTGGCAGGCTCTGGACCAGTAAGGGTCCGGCACGGGGTCCCAGCCCAGCTCTCGAGAGCCCCCCAGCGCTGCCTCCAGCAGGGATGGGCCATCCAGCTGCTGGGGTTGCTGGTCTGGAGCAGGAGGGTTGGGGAGGAGAAGATAAATAGACGTGCTACATCAGAACAACAAGTGCTTTGTGAAAACCATGAAGAAATAACAAATGGATTAAAATAGAGGATCTATTTTTGGAAGGCCTGGCACAAGATCTGACCCAGAACGCCACCTGCAAACCTGGCCAGCACCACTTCCCTCTGCGTAGACCTGCAGCTCTGCTCCAAAGGCTGAGGCATCCCTGTCCTGCTGCAGGCAGAGCAGCCTTGGATGGGCGGGGAAGCACCGACTGGAGCTGCCCCTGCCCCAGGCAGCACCCAGGGGGTTATTCCTGGCTGCAACAGCCAAGGGACTCCCAGGAAGGGCAAGGGTAGCTTGGAAAGGCTCGAGGAAAATGAGGTCTGTGGAAACAGGCTCTGTACTGTTCGCACGCTGGATCCAGTTACGGGCCAGGTCAATAAAGGAACTGAATTTAGATTTTATGGCTGAAATAATTGCCACTGGCATGCCAAGGACTCTTCAGCAGGGCAGCAGGAGAGGCTGTGGCTGGGGTCTGCCGCCCCCCGGGCCGGACAGCCCTTGCTGCTCTTTCCTTCCCTCCCTTCTGAGAGGGAAACTGGAGTCAGTGGCACAAGTGTGGGTGACCCAGGCAAGCCATGGCCACCAGTCCCCTGCCCACGCAGCACCCGGCCTTCCTCTCACATCTCCTCCTCCTCCTCACTTTTGCCCTGAAAACATTCTTTGTTGTGGAAAGTTCCACAGCCAGCAGATGAGGGGCTGGGGCCAGGCACAGGGGCAGCAGTGTCCCCTCAGTTCAGGCCCTTTGCACCCCATTCCCTTTGCTCCCCGGTGCCTGAGCCACTGCTCACGCTGGCCATGAACCAGGCAGGGCTCGTGCTGCAGCCGGGCACAGCAGCCAGCGTGTCCTCCCTGCAGAACGAGTGAGATGATTAATTAAAGCGGGAGGCTGCTGCCAGCAGAGGGAATGGGGCTCAGGTGGTTAATTGAACTAAAGCTGCAGATCCAGCCAGAGTTTCTGCCTATGGTCATGCACACGACATCTGCTCTGTCAAGATTCGAGAGATAAAGGCATGAGAGGTGCGAGGATGCAGGAATTCCATGAGAGTCCCCATGGCAGCCCTTCTTTTGCCTGGCATCTTTCAGCAAGGCGAGGCCAGAACTCCACAGGGGCGTAGACACCCCTTGAAATTCTTCCTCCCCTATGGAAACCCAGCAGTGCACTCTGATAACCATCACCTCGCTCCGCAGAGCCTGCAGCGCTGCCACGGAGGGGCTCCTCTCCCACCCCTGCATCAAGGTCACATGAAGATAATGCAGGTGCTGGGCAGAGCTGTTCAACCCAAAGCTGACGAGAGGGAGGGCGTGTGTGGCACCCAGCGCCAGCTGCTGCAGCTCCCGCCTGCATCTTGGTGCTCACCCGCACACTCCAAACATGGGTGGGACTGCGAGGAGAGGAGGGGCACCGGCAAGGTCGCTCCAGGGCTGGATCCCTCCTCTCCCTCCCCAAACATCTGTGCAGATGTTAACAGGCGTGGCACAGCTCGATTTTCGATATGAAAGGCAAAGGGTTAGAGTTGAGCTCTTGGGTAAGCGACACCGAGAAAGTCAAAGTTTAATTGGCATTCCTGCCTGGGATGAAAGCCCCCGGCTGCCGGTGCCGGCACGGGCTGAGCAGGGCCATTGGTCACGGGCCATAAAGGCCACACACAGGCGGCACTGGGGCAGGGCTCCCCGACCCAGGGGAGTCTCAGCTCTCTCGCCTGGTGATGGGGACGGGCCTCACGTACAGCCCAGAGCGCCCTGAGAGTTGGAGGTGCCGTGGTCCGTGCCAGTGGATGGGGAACACTGGCTTTATCTCTGACCCTGCTGTGTGAAAATCATTAAAAGCCCCAACAAAACACAAGCTTTTTGTGCAAATACAGTGAATCCCCCTGCTCTCCCTCTTTCCCTCCTGCTCTGCACTCCATGCATTCCCATCCAATCGCTGCAATTTCCCCTGCAGTTAATGCCCCAGTGCTGGCGCTGCTGGGACGCAGCTCCCTGCCCGAGCTCGCTGTCCCCTCCTGCCCCTCTGCTTCCCTCCCAGCCTCCATCCCTGCCCAGGACCATGGCAACGGCCGTGACGTCTCCTGCACCTCGAGGGTGATTCGATTACATGGGCTGAGAAAGTTCCTGTTGGAGCAGAAATGGATCTAATTATTGACGCTGGCGGTGGCGCGGGCTCGAGGTGCCGGCGCGGAGGGGGCGGCCGGGCAGGGCCCGCTCAGCCACGTCCACCAGCTCCGCTCTGAGCACGAGGCCAAGGGCAGAGCTGAGGAAAATTCAGAGTCTCAGGGTCTGGGCTGCTCCTTCTCCCTTCCCATGCTCCGTGGTCCGGCAAGGGCTCCCCCTGCCCAACTCCGGAGCAGCGAGCGGGGGCCGGCGCAGAGGGGGCCGTGGGTGTGGGAGGATGAACTCCACACTGCAGCTCCTCTTCCAAAGAGCCTCGGATAAGGATTGTCATTCCCTTCTCCCTTCAATTTCAGTGAAACTGCAATTTTTATGCAGAAGAAAAAAACCTTGAGAAAACAATCTTTTGGCATGTTTTTAAAGCAAAAATCCCCTTTTTCTTGGAAAACAGGCCAAAGCCTAGCCCATATTCCTTGGAAATGGGCCTTGTTCTACTTGAAAAACATCCCAATTTTTTGATGGAAAATTGGAAAATAGACCCGGGTTGGCTCTAGGAGAACGTGGCATTGCAGCAAAACTTTCCATGAAATTGATCTGGAGTCTGCACAGAGCAAAAACCCTCGAAGGTGAATTTCACCCCCCCAGCCCAGGACCATCCCGGCAGAGGTACCGTGCCACCGGTCGGACCATGCAGGCAGGATGCTCCGCTGGTGGGGTTGTCTCAACAGGGATGCTGCGCCCCCAAAATCTGGAGTAGCTTCCATCCCTGCTCCAAGCACACTGCAGTGCACTCGAGGAAATGCAGGTCCCCTCAACCACGGCTGTTTGTTTTTTCCAACCCAATATGAGAAAAGAGTCTCCCCCCTCCCCCCGAATCTGCCCTGTAATGCGACTCTGGCAGGGCATGCTACCCAATAGGATTTCTATTAAAATGTGATTTCCTTCTGCTTGTAATTTCATTATAAGGCATTTGTGTAGAACATCGACCCCACAGGTAATATATGGGCAGGGGAGCGAGATTAGAGAGCGTGGATGGTTTCTAATGGAGGCTGCACGCAGACGTGAAACAATCAAGGCTGGGTACAACCTCCATCATTTACAGGTGCCTGATGTGGAGAAATACTTCATCGGGAGGTTATTGCCATTTAACACATCTTTCACTTCTTCCGTCTCTCCTGAATGAAGTGCCCAGCCGTCCTATCCATCTCCGGGCGGGATCTGTCAGCGCCGCTCCCGCTCCTGCTGCCGCAGCCCCCACGCCGGCAGGAAGCAGAGATCTCCTTCATTTATCAGCGCTCGAGGTGTTCCATGGAAATGCAGTCAGGGACGCAGCGCTGAGGAGAAAAGAGGCACGTTCGCCTCCATCCCCATCCGTGTCCCCCAGACCCCTCCAGACTAAATTCCTGTTGCCGCTCCTCTCCCTGCCCGCAGACACCTGGCGGGGGGGGGCAGGGCCGGCTGTGCCGGGGCTCAAACGCCTCCCCATTGCCTCAAACTCGTGTAAGAGCCACCGAACTCAGAGGGCACGCTGAAATGCCGTTTTCCAGGACTAAAGAGCAGGGGAAAGGCGGTTTCCCCCCTGCAGCAGTCTGGGGGCGGCGGCAGCCCCATCTCTGGTCCCGGGCAGACGATGCTCAGCCCGGCGATGCCACTTGGCATTCCTCCCACACCCGAGGAATAAACACTGCTTTGTTTTAACCCCCCTCGCTGCACAGACAAGAAGCACTCCGAGGCTTTCATAAGCTCATCTGCATAATAATGCTGGCGAATTCCTATCTGGAGTGATCGGAGTGTCAAAACCCAGGATCCAGCCGTGAATTATGGGGAAGAAGCGTCGCAGGGAAAATGACACCGGTGCGGGAGGGAGAGGAGCTGCCTGAGGGCTGCTCCCGGACCACGCGCTTTTAAACAAATGTCTGAGCAAGAGCAGGGCGAGTGGAGAGCGGGGAGAAAATCTGGGGTGCGAGCGGGACGCAGGTTGCAGCTGGAGCCTCGTCCTCTGACCCGCGAGCAAATCCTCGTCTGCAGGATCCACAGGGCNCCCGTGCACCAGCGCTCGCTGCATTCGGGGGCTCGGGAGTGCCCACCCCACTGCGGGCCCGCGGGAGGGGAGGCCGCACACCAGATGGGTGATTTCTAGGGAAATTCTGATTTACGGGCAGCAAAACCTGCTAACACCATCACTCTCCGACGAGGGAGCCGTGTTTTCTCTGGCATCTGTAGGAGCAGGGGCTGCTTTGAGCCGAAGTCCTCCTGAGCCCTCGGGGTGCGAGGCTGGGCGGCGATAACTTATGCAAACACACGCTGTTGGGCGGCAGCTGAATTCAGCTCAAATCACGAACTCTGGCTTTGCAAGAAAAACAAAGCCGGTGAAATGAGGCCGGGCAAATGGAACAGGAGCCCCTTCCTAGCTCGGGTGAGAGCAGGCAGACAGGCAGCGCTGCCCAGGCTGCGGGAAGCGCACGGACCCTCCGGGAGACGCGGCTTGCCAGGAGCGGGGGCAGCCAGCAGCGCTCTGCCCGGAGCTCCCGCAGCCCTGCCCCGCAGCCCTCCCTCCCCACGGCCCTCCTAGAGGGCTCCTTGGCAGGAGGGGAGATCGAGCATGCGGTCATTGATTTATTCCAGTTATTTTAACAGATTACGGGAAAGCACAGAGAAGGCGGCCGGGCAGCGCCGGGCTCAGCTGGCAGAGCGTTCCCTCCTGACGGCTCCGTCGCCGCCGAGCGATCGCTCCCCGCGGACCCGCGCAGCCGAGAAGCCCCTGGCTGGTGGCAGCAGTTGGCCTCTCNCGGGAGGGGGCTCTGGGCAGCGCGGTTCACCTGCAGCAAAACCCGAGAAGCTCCGGCAGCCGCGCCTGCGGGGCAGCGGCGCTGGGAGAAGGGGCACCCGAGCCCCAACCAGCCCCGCGGGTGCTCGCGTCCCCTCCAGCGCCCTGAGCGATGCCCTGGCGAGCGGAGGGGTTCCTGCAGAGCCGAGGCTGCGTGCCGGGGTGGCAGGGTGCCTCCGGACGCCAGGATGAGCCCCGCCATGTGCCGGAGGCACTCGCAGCCTCGCACAGCCACCTTTTGTCGCCTTTCCACCCTACTACATATTTATCAGCCTCATTTGCATCGCCTTTGCATGAAACACCGGGCCGGTCGCTGCGAAGTGTCTCTCTTGAAGACAAGCTGAAGTACGCATCTCCATAATTCTGCCGGCATTTTGACTTCCCAGGACAGAGCCTTTGTTTTATGCTATTGCCAGCAAAGTCCTGGTCGGGTGGGCTCAGGTTTCCAGTGTGCCATTAGCACACAGCCGTTCCCATCCAGAGCTCCAGAGAATTTCCCTGTTCCCTTCCAGCTCCAAACGGCAGCAGCCCGGATCCTGTTGGGAATCCTGCATCTTATTTAGATGTCTGATCACAGTTGGGATGAAAACCTTCTTTAAAATCTCCAGGGCCAAGGCTCTGCAGGCTCTGCCACCGCAGCTCAGGGCTGTGGTCATTCCCCACCCAGGCGCCCTGACCAAAAAGCTCCTTTTCTGACTTCTCACAGCTCCACTGAGTGAGAGGCAATACACTTCTGATTCCAGACCCTAATTAGGCCTCAGGAAAGGAGGTGATGCGCTCTGTGCTCACCAAAGGGTCCCAGCATCAATCCCAGCTTTGGCAGGGTTCAGTCGTGGTTCCCAGGATGGTGCTGAGGAGGGAGCAGGGTCTGTGCCCCCCGCAACAGGCCCACTGATGTTTCCAGTGGGGAGGGGGGAAAGACTCTCATCACATGGGCAGAACAGGCAGGAGTTTATAAAAATTTTCCATTTCTTGGTGTGAGGCAGCCATTTCTGTATCACATTCCCAAAATCCCTTTCCACAGCACTGGTGGGACAGAGCCCTGTGGGGCCGGAGCAGGCAGTGCAGGACCCTGGGACGAGGACAGCAGGTCAGGGCAATTGATTTCACAATGCTGGAAAAGCAAAAACCCCACAGCAACAATCTCATCGGATGTTCCTGCAAATACATCCGTGTCCATTAGCCCGCCCGGCGGGTCGGCTGCCCGGAGTGCTGGCTGAGTGCTCCCGCCTGGATCGATGCTCCCCGGCTTTATGAACCCACTAATCACCCTGATTTATAGGTAACATGTCTCGGCGGCACCCGGAGGCCTGTGCTTGTTCCGTGGGGAGGGTTTAAACCTTTCCTGCTTTTCAGTACTTTTGGTTTGGAGAAACCTGTGGCTGCCAGCTGCCCCCAGCCCTGCGCTGCCCTTGCAAAGTTTGCTGGAGCAGATTGCTGGGGGCTGGGGAGGCAGACGGCTGCCAGCTCCTAGGAGCACACAAATTTTGTGAGTCAGGGCTACCTCCAGCACCGTGGCAGCTCTAAGGTGCAATATCTGTGCAGCAATTGCACCCTTGAGCCTGTTCTCTGCCCAGCAACCAGTCTGTTATCTGCAGGGTTTGGCTCACAGAAGCAAGTCTGGCTGCTCTGGAGCATCCTGGGGCTGAAGCATCTCAGAGCCGGCTCCCAGCTGAAAAATCCCTCCCTGCCTGTGCCAGGGAGCTGCAGCACAGGCAAGGGCCTCTCCAGCACCCAACAGCATCCCCCCGCTAGGCAGTGGGAGTGGGAGCAGCATCACTGGATCCAGGGCATCTCCCTGCGGTGCCGAGGAGCATCTCCACGGGATGCTGCATCTCCACAGGGTGCTGCCTGCTGCCTGATGAGCCCAGGCAGGGCCCCATTCCGCAGCCGTGCTCTGTTCAGCTCATCAAAAGGAGCTGAAGTGCCTCCCTGATTGCAGTGAGTAAGTGCCTCCGCGGGCAGCGAGTGCGGGGCACTGGAGAGCTCTTCAATCATACCACGAAATAGATGGCACAGCCAGCGCCAGCAGCCAGCAGCCCTCGGGGGTTGCCTGGGGACCAGCGCATGCTTGTGAGAGAAATGATGATGGGGGAGGGAGGGAGAGGGAGCAGGAACTCCATCTCTGGCTGTTGTGGGGGGCTGCAGGAGACCCATCAGCCAGGCTCAGGCACAAGGACCTCATGGTGTTTCTGGTCTTCAAATCTGTGAATCCACGGACTTTAGGTGTTTTCAAAGAATTTCCTGTGCTTAAGGAGAGAGCTGCTCTGGAGTGCTTCCCGGGATGCTTTACTCGTGTCCTGTAAATAATGCATTATTTTGCACTTACAGGAGTGAAAGCAGCCCGGGTTTGTGTTACTGCTGGGGCTGCTGCTCCCGCTGCGGCAGCTCCTGCAGACAGAGCACAGCATCCCCCCTCCCCGGGCTCCTTCCTCCCCGCAAACTCCACTCTTCATTCTTAATTTCCCTTTTCCTCTTTAATGAGTTGGGAAGCACGGGGATGATGCCTGTCTCAGAGTGCCCTGTGCAGCAGCCAGAGATGATCCCATTAGGAGCAGTCTAGCGAGCCTGGCTGGATACATCCCATCCTGTCCGGGGCTGTCGGCCAGCACTGCAGAGTTGCAGGGTCCCATGGGACCCTCTGCCTCTCCCAGGGGTGAAAGCTGTCCCTACACCGAGGAGCGTGCTGGTTCACGCCAGCCCTTTCCTGGGATGGGTCCGCACATCCCCGCTCTGCCACGCTCCAGGCACTTGTGCCAATGCTTTGCAAAGCACAGAGAGCTTCACCTGGGAGGTGGACAAGTTTCCAGAAGCGCGGGTCATGCTCCAGGGAAAAGAGTGTTTTCAGCTGTCTGCTGGTGAGACAAAGCAGAGAAGGGAAAACAGGTTCTGCTGTTGGAACCCACGACCTTCCGGTCCGGGGATCGGGACGTGGCAGCTCGTCAGCTCCCAGCTGCCAGAGACACAGCAGGTACGGGGGTGTCACAGCGCCGCTGTTCAATAATTCATCAGAAAAGGCCAGGCAGAGGCAAGTGATGGGAGCAGCCCAGCGGTGGGAATATGTGAGCAGCCTCCGGAGTGCCGGGCTGCAGCGCGGTCCCCGTTCCACAGCGAGAGCTGCTGGCAAGAGCTGCTTGGAAAACTTCGGGTGGCTTCTCTTCCAGTAACATGCCTATTGATTTTCCCTCTGCCCCTCCTGCAACTTTTGTGACATCATTTTCCCTCTATATCCCTCTTCCCTTTTTCTGTTTCCGACCAGGGTAGGAAGGGGAGCCGCAGGACCTCCTCCAGCCCCACTGCCTCCCAGAACCCTGGAGAATCCCAGGGGAGGCTGAGCCCACCCGGCTGCTGTGGGGCATCCCTTGCCTCGCTCCGTGTTGGGGGGAGCCCTGAGCAGAGGCTGCACCCCGGGGCTGTGGGTGCGGACCCCGCTGCCGGTGCCAGCCCCGCCAGCCCAGGCTGTGCCTCCGACCCACAGCCAAGTGACACCGTGCCCACAGCTCACCATGGGGCCGGGCTGGCAGGTTCCTGTGCCCATCCTGCAGGTTAAATCTGTTCCCAGCCACAAATTAGACACGTCTGTTAAGATCGTCTTAAATTACACTGCGGGGCGGCTCTTATAATTAGGAGCTTTGCTCTGGAAGCACATCCCTGCAGGAACGCCCTGTGCACGCTTCCTCCTCCCAGGGGCAAATCAAGGCAGAGCGGCCCCATCCTGCCCTTGGAACCCGCAGAGGGTCCAGCTGCGGGCGCTGGGGGGAGGCAAGGTGGCATCTTGTGCTGCTGCCCTGCACCTCATGCGGGATTTCAGCCCAGCGCAGCCCCAGTTCCGGCTCTGCAAGACTGGGACACAGGAGCGGCCAAACTGGGTTTTATCCCAAGCCCCAGCCCCAAGCCCTGAGCTCCTCACGACGGGTCAGGCCATGCCAGGACTCCCGTCAGAGGCAGCACTGTGTGCCACGGGCAGGGCGGCGGGGCTGGGTCACCTCGGTGCCTCACAGCCCGCTGGAAGCTGCGCAGCACAAGCGGTCCCCGCTCCAGCACCCTGCCTGGGCAGCTGTGCCAGGAACGGGTTTGGCTGCTTCCCTCCCCTGGAGCTGCCAGAGTCTGGAGCCAAGTGGCAGCTTCCCAGGTGCCCAGGCAGCTGCAGCATCTGCAGGGATGAGCTTGGCACCGCTGGAGCCTTTGTCCTAACAGAGGAAAAACCAAAGCACCCAGGTTAAAAAAAAAACAACCTGGAGGAGGCCAGGAGCTGCTCCCCGGGCCTGAGTTGAGTGGGAATGGGAGAGGGGTGGCAGATAGCTCCTGCACCAGTGGGTCCCATCACAGCAGCGGGAGCAGTGGGAAAGCACTGGGGTGTTCCCACACTGATCTGGCCTTTGGGTCAAAACAAACCCGGACAGAACATCTGCAGATTTTTTACTGAAACTTCACTTCTCTCTCACAGATAAAATTTCACTTTCTGGTTTGTTGTTTTTTAACCAGAATAACCTAAAACATTTCAGAAATGTGCTCCATGGCCCAGCCCCAGATACCTCCCAGCATCCTCACTCCAGCAGCCCCGGCCCCAGTCCCACTCCTCCCCACTGTGTCCCACCATGCCGGATGCAACCGCAGCCCGCTGTGGCTGGAGAGCACCGGACGTGTCCCTGGGCAGTCCCGTCCTGCCCACCCAATATTTTTGTGGTCTGGCACTGGAGAGCCAAACCGCTCCCCTGTTCCCGCTGCCTCTGGTTTTGGCCCTGCTGCCAGAGACCCGCCGGGCTCAGCACAGGGCTCTCGGCAGGGCAGGACGTCCCTGCGGAGCCTGAGCTGCCCCAGCACCTGCGCAGCACTGGGGCCCTTGGTGCCAGCGCTGTCACTGGTTCAGTTCCATCTCCCCAGTCCTTCCCAGTCCCGCTGCCAGCCCCACGCTGGGCACTCCCCTTGTGCCTCCAGCCACCAATACTGCGGGTCCCCGCTCTTCCCTGGCCTGGGAGGAGCCCCCATCCTCTGCATCTTTATTCCAACTGGGGTCCAACGCCACCAGGCAGCAGCCAGGTACCCCCAAGCTGTCACACCAGATATAAACTTGGGCCTTTGTCCCTCTGGAACGTTTGTCACCTAAAATACCCACTGTGTTTTCCTGCACGCTGCTTCAGTTTGTAATTGGTGCGTATAAATATATAAATATATACAGAACCACGGTGAGCAGGTCACTATTTTCAGCTCGGGCAAGGAGGAGGACCAGAGCCAAGCCTGGCTTTTAGGAACAGGACACAGGTGCAAACCGAGGACACAGCCCCAGCCTGTTGGCTGCATGCCAGGGCCACGGACCCATCATCCTGGAGTGCCCATGGGGCCTGGAGGAGTTTAAATAACCACTGTCAGTGGGGTGGAGTGGCCAAGTCTGGGTCTGTGGAGCTGTGGGGCCCCCTGCCCCAGCTCCCCTCCTCTCCGCATCCCGTGGGATCCCCCTGAGGAGCACAGCAGCACCCCGCAGCCCTGAACCCGGCGGTGTTCAGTGTTGGTAGGTGCTGGGTGCCAGGACGGGGGTGCCACAGAGGCGCCCGTGCTGCTCTCACACCTGGGCACAAAGGCAGGGCCCGACCCCTCTCCCCGCCAGCTGAGCTCCCTCCTCACCCGCCCGGGGAATCTGCGCACCAGAAGCCGCGGCTGTGCCGAGCGGGGAGCGGCAGAGCGAGCCCGGGGGCTCCGCTCCAGCCCGAGCACAAACCACCTCCTGCCAGCGCGGATGCCGCGGCTCCGGGGGTTTGCGCTTCCTCCCCGCAGGGGACTGAGTCAGCCCTTCCTGCGGCCACCGGCAGCAGCAGCCTCTGCCAGCGCCTCCGCGTGAAGCCGCCGAGCTTCCCTTCGGTCCCACCCGACCGCGGGATGCCCCGAGCGACCCTCGGGACTGCAGCCGCTGTCCCCGTGCCGGGGATCGAGGGCGTCCCCCCGCCGGTGCAGGCAGCGGTGGTGACCCCCTGTCCGCAGGCAGCGGAGAATCGGGGACGAGGAGCGGCAGTGCTGCGTGCCACAGCGGGGTCCCGAGCGGGCTGCAGCTGAGGAGCCCTGCCCAGTGCCCCCAGTGCCCCCAGTGCCGGCCGACAGCGGGGATGTACCTGCCGTGGGCTCCACCCCGCCGCCTGCTCGGCCAACTGGCAGGTGACGATGCCGGGGCTTTGTCCCTGCCCTGTGATGTTGCCTGTGATTTACAGGCCGTTTTACAGCAGCTGTAAAGAGGCTGTAAATTATAGAAGGGGCATAAATTAGCCACGGACCCCTTTACTGGCCATAAAGATCTAAGGCCCACCACAGCTGCCTTTGGAGCTGGCACCCCGGGACATTCCCGAGGACAGCCAGGGGTGTCTTCAGCCAGACCAGCGAGGCTGTGCCGACTTATTTAGCACAGCTCAAATAAATGGGGCCTTTTATTCCAGCAGAGCCGGAGCATGACAGGTGGGGAGGGGCCGGTGCCTTGGGGCAGCCCGGGGGCTCCCTGCCCAGCCCAGACCTTTCCCCCTTGTTTTTTGCTGGGGGGAGCAGTTCACTGCATCCCCCCAAGGGGGTCCTGCTGCTGGGACCCCCAGCCCGGCCCCGGGAGGGTTTGGCGGTCCAAGAGGCAGCAGCAGGACAGGGCGCGGGGTCGACGCCTTCGGGCTTGCAGGTGGCTCTCTCCCATCTGCCAGCGCCAGGGTCCCTCCCCGCGTGCCACGCGCCCCCCGTGCCCCCGCATGGAGCCCTCACACGCCCCGAGCCCCCCGAATTCCTGCGCTGCCCGCGCTGCGCTGCCGGCGGTTGGTGCCCTGTTGTTCTCCGATGTGACCCTGGAGCACAAACAGCTTTGCAGCTCCTCGCCTGTTAATTACATTATGTCTAACGAGCAGGATCAGGCGGAAGGGATTAAACCTTGGATCTGCTCCTGCAGTCCTGGAGCACGGGAGAGGAAAGCAGCTTTATCCATTCAAAATGGGAGTCACTTTTCACACCGGCTCCAATCCCAGAGCTAATCTCCTTCGTTTGCCCAGTGCACTGACAGCTCCGCACACAGGCAGGGCAGGCAGGACGCTCCTGGCCCCAGCCTCGAAGTCTTCCCTACCTTTTCCAGCCTCGGAGCCTGCAGGACGCGCTGGTGGTGTTGGGGCTCTGACAGGGCAAGCGGGAGACTCTGCAAGCCCTGCCCCAGCACTCGGCATGCTCCAGGGACCCTTTCCGTGGCTTCTCTGGTCACCACAGGACAAAACAAGCAGCTCTGGGGAATTTCTGGGAGTTGCCAGTGGCTCAGCGTTTCCTGGGGCCGCAGCTGCTCAGTGCATGGCAGGAGCACGGGAAGGGCTGGGCTGGCATGAAGCTTGTCCCCAGGTGCTTCAGGGAAACCTTCCAAGCATTGGAGTCCAGACACACAGAGCACCCATGGAGCTCCTGGTCCCTGGGACCACCCAAAATCCTGTGGCTGGGCACAGGGCGAGCCCCAGGGCCAAGGAGGCACGGAGCAGGGCAGGGAGGGCCACAGAGCAGGCAGTGCTGCATCTTCAGGCTGGGAACTGCCCAGCTGAGGGTAGGGATTGTTTTGCCCAGCGCCTCTGGCAGCCAGAGCGAGCCCCTTGGGCGGGCACTGCCCTCGGGCTCCTGGGCGAGAGATTTTTCACAATTATTCGGCATGAATTTGCCCCTGGTGCCGAGCCAGGGGTCAGGGTGTCTGAAGCTCGCAGCACTGCCGGGACGGGGCTGCAGCGGGTCAGCGGCCGGGCTGCCACCCCCGGCAGCAGGGCCACCCCGCGTCGCTCAGCCTGCGTGACAGGGCGCTTGGCGTTCCGGGAGGCTGGAGCATCACCTGCCTCCCCCACCGCTACACGAGCTTCGCCACCGAGCTCCCCGGGGAATTCACGGAATCGAGGACTCATTTAGGGTGGAAAATACCCTTGGGATCATCAAGTCCAGCTGCTAACCCCACACCGCCGAGCCATCACCCCCTGTCCCGTGCCAAATCCGGCCCCGAAGCTACCCAGCACACTCTCCCTGCAGCCACCTGACCTTGGGGTCTCTCAGGAACAGCAGGGAAAACCTCTGCCCCCGGCTGGGCACGGGGCTTGGCCGCACGACAGTGCCCAGGCGTGGTGGCAGCTGGTCACATTCCCGGCGTGGGGACTCGGCTGCCGGGAGCATGACAGACACGGCGGCTGCCCCAGGCAGTGCGGTCAGCTGGGGCTCTGCTCTGTGACACCGTCCCCAGGAGCTGCAGCACCGGGAGGGGTGGGCGCAGCCACCGACCCCGGCCCAGAGCACAGCTGTGAGGCGGCAGCAGTAAATCTGGACTCGTTGCTGGAGACCCCAAGGAGAGCATCTGCAGCTTGTTTTCGGCATGAACTCCTGTAAAAAGGGCACCGTGTCTATAAATCCATCATGGGGAAGCTTCCTGGAAACCCAGTTTGGCTTCTGTTCCTCTCATTCCTCATGCTCAGAGCCCCCAGGGCTGGGGCACAGAGGCTGGGAAAGGCTGGGAATGCTGAAGGGGCTTCGAGTGTCCCATCTCAGAGTCCTGCAGAGTCACCTCTCAGCACTCAGAGCAGGAACGGGAGCTCCCACCCTCTGGGCACCAAACCCCCTGCAACAGCTCCCTGCGAGCCAGGAACCTCTGCCAGGGCCATCCTCTGAGCCAGGTTGTGCTCCGTGTCCTCTAGCATCAGCTAAAACAGGTTTTAATGCCTCCTAGGCAACCACAGCTCTGGAGCCAAGAGAAGGGTGAATAAAGTCAAACATTGGCAGGTGAAAGTACCAGAGGATGCTCCTCCCTGGCAAATTAAGCCCAAATGAATTAATCAATGAGTCAAATTTTAAAAGCTTTCATGCACTTGTGCAGCTCTTGCTCCATATGTACACCAGGCACCTGCTCCAGAACTGCTGGTCGGGATAAGGCCCTGGGGAGAGCCGGTGACTGAGTCGCCTTTACCTGGAAGTGCCCTGCAGTCATTCTTTTCCTGGCACTGAGTCCCACCCCCTGCCCACCTGGGGATGCTGCAGGGACCTGGGGGATGCAGGAGAAAATTGGCTGTTTGAGAATAAGGGAAAGGGCAAGAAGATCCCAGCAGTCCTGGACGGTGAGAGGAGCCATTTACAATCTGAAGGGGTGAGAGAGTTTAGGGTCTGTCTGTGGTTTCCTTTGCCTTCCTCCTCCTCCTGTTTCCAGCGTGTGGGAGGCATCTTCATCCGGCCTCGCCAGCAGCATCAGGCTCATGTGGGTTTGGCAGAGCAAGCGGGCACAGCTCTCTGCCCTGCTCTATAAATACAGCGGCTTCTCCAGGGCTGTCTAGACAGGAAACAGCCCGAGAACTGGGAGAAAACTCCTTGAGTTAAAGGGGACTGGGACTGTGCTGGAAGCCCAGGGAAAACTGGCTCCTGAAGTATCCAGACGTGCTCAGGGAGCTCCTCTGGAAGGGCCTGTGGGCATCAGGACTCAAACAGTCCTCGTAACAGTCTTTTTCAGCTTAATGATTCCACGATACAGTGAGGTCTTGGCCCTGTGTGCACCGGGCCGGAGCTGCTGCCTGCATCTCATTGCCTGCAGCTGCCGCAGACCACGCACAGCTCCTCCTGCCCTCTGTGCCATGTCCTGCAGGGTGCAAGAACTTCTAAAACTCCTCCTTCTTCCCATGAATGGCAATTCAAAAGCCCCTCGCTTCCAAATCCAGGGGATCCAAGGCTCTGGACGAGGTGGAGGAAGATGGGAAGGCAGCACAGTTATGTGGCCATAACAACCAACTCTGTCCTGCTCTGGCCTCCCTTCCTCACAGCCTCTCTGCCTCCCATCCTAAGGCCGCGCATTGCAGAGCAGCTCCAGGGATAGGATCCACTGGATCCCGGATTCATCAGAGCCTGGGAAGAGCACAAGGACCCAACTGCTCGGGTCCTTCCTTCCAGGCGCCAAACCTGCTTGAGTTTGTTTTGCACTGCTTTCACTTTATACCCTTGCAGGGGAAAGTTCTGATCCTGGTTGTTTGTCCCCAGCTGTGGCTTTTTTCCCTGTAAATATCCAAGTAGCACTTGAAAGAAAAAACCAGCTCCAGTTAGTGGGGGAGGAATCATGGCCCGTGGGTAATGACACATAATGACAGCCCTTCTCCCACTGCAAGGAGCTGCTGCTGGGCTTCCGAACGACAGCGAGCAGAAAATGCCACTGGCAGATTATCCAAGTGAAGAATCTGCAACAACAACGAGGTGAAATGCACCTGGCCTTGGGGGGAAGAGCTGCCAGCACCATTCTCAGCCCTGGCCCCCACGGGAATGGGAGAGGCAAATCCCACATCCGCACAGATCTCTGCGCCGGCCCAGGCTGTTCTTCCCCTGGCCTCTCACAGGGATCCCACCAGCTCCAGGGACCACTGCCCATGTCCCCGGTTCCCAGCAGGGAGAGGGACTATGAACGGGTGCTGCGGGTTCTGCTGGAGGGGTGCGATAAGGGGATGGAGTCCTGTCTGAGGAGAACCCCCAAGGGATTTATCTTGTGCCTGTATCACTACAAATGCTGTAAATTACTGACATTTCTTATCTGGAGTGTCCTCCCCCTGTGAAGATGAGATAACAGCCTGAGAAGGTGGCTGTTGTTGCTCTGATGAACTTCAGCACCTTTATCTGCCCCTGGAGATCTTTTGGGGACAATCCAAAGATAGCAGGAGGATTTCTCAGGGTGGAGAGCCGAGGAGACAGGATGGGCAGTGTCCTGGCCCAGTGCTGGCTCTGGAGACAATCGCTGTCCTGGGCAGCCTTCGGGCTGTCCTGGTGTCACCAGGGCAGCTGAGCAGCATCTGGCCACCAGAGAGCCCGTCCTTCCTCCAGCTCACAGGCAGCAAATCCAGGGATGCACTGCTGCATCCCCAGGTCTCTGAGCCTGTCTGGGTGTGTGGGCACTTCCATGGAGCCCGGGAAGCCTCGGCACACATCGAACACCAGGACAAATGAAGAGCTGGAGGTCCCCTGGGACAGCTTATTAAACGTCCCAGCCCCGCGAGCAAGCCGGGCTGGAACAGAGTGACATTCATGCAGCAGCTCAGCCTCGCTGCCAGAGGGGCAATGTCAAACAAACATAATTAATTTCTCTCTGCAAATCAATTGGGGGCAGAAGTCAAGCTCTCCCAGAACAGGAGATACACTGCAGTGGATAATCATCCTCAACAACAAGGGTGATCCCCGCTGCACTTCCAAGGGCACCTGCTCATCTCCCAGCAAACCCGAGCCTCCCGCTGGGCACGATCCCTCGTGCTCCCTTGGACGGATCCTCAGTGAGTAACTGCCTCCCTGCGCTGCCCAGGGCAGTGGGCTGAGCCTGGCAGGACCCTCGGGCAGCCGGTTTCTGGGATGGATGGCTCAGCCCTTTACCCGGCAGCTCTGGCAGCATGGGGAAGGTTTCATCTTCGTGCCAGGAGTGCCTGTGGGGCTGCAGAGCCCTGAGCACCCTTTACGCCCAGCTCCCCTCTCCCTCTGCCTGCGGAGGAGGTGGGTGCCTGTCCTGGACAGACACCAGTCTGGGGACAGGCTGCAGGGCTGGCCTGGCTGCAAGCACCGCAGTGGAATTGCCTGCTTCGACTGCTGTCTGCAGACAATAAAATATCATGTGATGTCTTAATGAGCCCCTCGGCATGTGACAATTGCAGGGGAGCGGAGCTCCTGCCTGGCTGGAGGGGTTGGTCCCAAGCCTGGGGTCTCAGTGTGGGGACAGCAGGAGCTGCCCGGTCCCAGGCAGAGGCTGCCAGGACTCTCAGCCCTGTGATGGGGCAGGGGCAGAGAGCTTTTATCAGCTGGATTTAAAAGGAGATACCACACTAATGTCACGGAAGTGGCAAAAACGGCTGGGCTGGGTGCTTTGAAGGCGAGGTTGGGGTGGCATTGGTGTTCTGCTCTCCCTGGCTGAGCTTGCTCCAGCCAGGTCTCCTAAAACTGCGACTGGTCCCGGAGCAGGTCCTCACCTGCATGAAGAAGATGATGTTTGGGCAGTTTGGCAAGCAGGGGCTCCTAAAAAATGTGTTTCCCAGAGGAGCAGCCAAGTAGTGGCGGGTGGGGGAGGTTACGGTGTTGAGATGAAACCGAGGAAAGAAAAAGCCAGTTTGGGTCAATACGTCTTGGCCGGACACTGGCCCGTGAGAGGGGCTCGAGTTCCCTCTGAGGGGGCATCAGCAAACCCCATCCCTGCACCCCGGGGTGCCCTGCCGGCCTTGGGGCAGCGCGCCAGGTCCCCTCTGTGACTCAGATGTTCCAGGTGGTGGGAAGTGGTTTGCCAAGGCTGGGCAACACACCTGGAATCTCTGCAGGGTGCAGAGCAAACCCTGCAGCCTGGCTGCGAGGGGAGAGTGGGAGGAGACGACAGGCATGTCCTGGGGACTAGGACGGAGGGTGACACGGGCACAGCCTGCCCTCGGTGCTGGCTCCCATCTGGGGACAAACAAGGGTGTCCTGCCCGAGCCCCAGGGCCGGGCTGCACCCCTGTGAACGGGTGCACACGTGTGCACAGTCGGCTCTGCCCCTGGGGCTGGTGCACGTCCCACACGCGTGTGCTCTGCCTGGCCAGGCCCGGAGCCACCAGCCCGGCAGCTGCCTGCCAGGAGCCCCGCGCCCTGATGCGCTCCAGCCCTTTCAGGGAGAGATGGAGCTGACAAAGTCTTTGTCAGTCAGATCTGTCAGGGAAAGCTCTTTGTTCTTCAGCATTTGCTCTTGCCTCCCCCTCTCCAAACCTAAACTAGATGCATCTGCTTTTGTTTTCTAAATGCAGAATTAGGGACTGAAAGGAGCCCCTTTGTAGTGGGGAGGAGGGGAGAGCTGCAGATCTTTCACGGGGAAGGCAAGGTCAGGGGGGAGCCGCTCTATTGTGCAGGGCCTCTCCTCTGCCGGCTCAGCCCTTTCTGTGCCCCCTCTTCACAGTCCGGTTCCCACTGCAACCACTCTGGGGACGTGGGGAAACCAGCCCGGCAGGACGGGCCGTTCTCCCAGCTGCGGGGACGGGTCAGCTTTGCCTGTGGTGGGTTTTGCTGCTTCTGATGCCGCAGCTGGGAGCCGGCATGTGGAGGCAGCAGATGAGGAGGCGGAGGAGGAGGAGGAGGAGGATGAAGGCCACACCATGGCCTTGGGCTGGCAAGCGGAGGCAGGCAGTCTGACAGCGCTGAGTGTGCAGGCGGGCACACCTGCAGCTGCAGGGGCTACATGTGTGCGCACACGCGCGTGACTCCGTGCCGGGACGCAGCCGGGGGGTGATGCCCCTGTGGGTGCAGTGCCCCTGCCTGTGCCCAGCCCCATGCTGCGGGACGAGGTGGGGCTTGCAGGGGGCTGTGCAAGCTGCGGGCTCCAGGAGCCGTGTCCCAGGGAAGCTGCTCCCCAAATGCCTTTGTTCCTCCTCAGGCAAGACGAAATCCTCAGCTGAGACAAAACTCTCCAAGCTCCGGCCTTGCAAGATTGTATCACCAATGCAAACGTGTTTGCAGAAGAGCCGTGCACGTCTCACGCCTCCTGCCCTGGTCCAGGAGACGGGCAGGGGCCCAGCATGAGCTGCTGATGCCAAGGAACTGCCCCAGCCCCTGCGCATCCCTGAAAGTGGCAGCAGTGAGCTCCGGCTTGCTCCGTGGTCTCTGCTGCTCCTCAGTCACAGCCATGCCCCTTGCAAACCCCCACCTGCTCCAGGAGGTCATTCCTCTTCCTGTCCATCCTGAAGGACTTGCTCGTGCACAAGTTATGCCACCAGATGGTGACAGCTCACGGTCACTTCTGCACTGAGCCCCGACATGATGCTGACGCCAAGGGTGCAGCCAGGTCCTTGAGCCTCCTGGGAGCAGGGGATGCTTTTCCCCATTTTCTGCCATTTCCAAGCACTGTTATTGATAAAGGCCCGAGAATTTGTGCCCTGTTGATACAATGATGCAGAAAACCACGCCGAGGGACCAGCAGCCTCAGAGGTGCTGCCAGTCCATCGTGAGGGGTTGCAGTGTAGCCCTGTAAGGTCTGTTTTGGGGCCAGCGTAGAAAAGTCTGGGACAGAAGCCCAGTGGGAGCAGTGGGTAGCAGGGTCCAGCAGGGTCCAGCAGGTGTGGGTTCCCCAGCAGCCTTGGCACCTTCGACCCAAAGCCCCTGGCTGCTGGGCAGTGAGGAAGGCAGGGCTGGGGATGGGTGACTGCACCCTAAATGTACGTTGGGTGAGTTGTGCTGTGTAGGGCTGGGGTCGGCTTTGCCATCACTGAAATGCTCCCCATCTTCAGCTTGCTGGGAGAACTTCCCAGCAGGTGTGTTACCTTCCCCTCTTCTCCCTGTCCACAGATCTGTCAAATCTGAAAAGGAAATACTCCACAGGTCTTGGCGTGGGGAGCTGAACGGCTGCCTGGAGCGGGAGGAGGCTGCTCCTGGGGATGGATGCCCAGCATTTGGTTCAAATCTAACGCCGATGACTGACAGGGCTAATTCAGCCTGTCCTCTTCCCTCTTATAACTTAATCACTTACACATGGCCTCGGCAGGTCTTTCCCTGCCGACTGGAGATATCTTCATCCTGGGATGCCCTGACTTGGACTCACGACTGCTCCCATAGTGCTTCCTGCATGGAGGCTGAGTGCCCTGCACCGCCCGCGTTACCCCGAGCCAGTCCAGCTTTCAGGGAGCTCGTCTGAGTGCCCAAACTGGGGCTCTGTGAGCTGGGCTTCCATCCTGGGGAGTACGGATGTCAGGCTGGGCTCACTGGTGTGACAATATCCCACTCTGCCCTTTGGCTTGGGGACTGAGCGTAGTCCCAGCTGCGACAAAGCCAAAAGTGCATGTCGAGAGTTTTGAGGAGCTCTGTGTCAGAGCTGCCGTGTTCCTGCTCCAAACCTCGGTGAAAACAGTTGGGACGGGCAGGGACTGCAGCAGTGGTGGCTCCTGGAGAGGATTTGGGGCTGATGACTTGGGCCCCTTTACACTTCTGCCCGGGGCCTTGCTGTGCAGAGGGGCCGGCTGGGGGCTCCAGGCTGCCCGAGCTCTGCCCACTCTGCTGCCCGGGTCCCACTGCCGGCATCCCGCTGCCCGCAGACCGGGAGTTGCACAGGGATAAAGGGGGTCCGGGCGGTGCCCTCGCCCCAGCCGGCACCCACGGGGCGTGAGGCTTCCCCAGTGCCAGCGAGAGCAACAGGGCAAGAGTGCAGAGGCGAGGGGAGCACCGCGGCCAGCATCCCCGCGCTGCCCCGAGCGCAGCCTGCGCTGCCTTTGGGGCGACCACCGCCCGAAAAACGCCGGGGGGACGTCTGGAATCCCCCTGCCGGGAGGCCACCAGGGTCTCCAGGGTGGGGGGGCGGTCCGGCTGTGACTACAAGCCCCATCAGGCCGCTGAG
>WEIT01041680.1:57629-71792 GCA_013389985.1 Dryoscopus gambensis | reverse complement strand
CGTCCGCCCGCGGCGAAGGCGCCGGGAGTGCGGTGAGACGGCGGCGACACCTGCGATGTGGCCGCCGGGCCGGAGCGGTGGCCCTCGGCACCGAGAGCGTTTGATTGCAAGGGGGTTTGCTTGTGGTTTTTGTGAGTTCTGGGGCCGGGAGACTTGGAGGTGGCCGCCGGCCTCGTGTGAGGACGGAGCAGAGCGTGTCCGCGTTCAGGTGACGCCGAGGAGCTCCACGGCTGCCTCGCCGTTCCTGCTCTGCCCGGACTGCTGAGTCCTTGCCCCGTGTCCCGGATCACAGCTGGCGGGGGCAGCTCCCTCCCCGGCAATGTTTAAACCCAAACGGTTCAGTGAACCCAGCGGCTCACGGGGAGGAACGGTCGGGCTTGGAGGCTGCCAGGTCCCAGCCAGAGGGAAACCGGGGCTGGCACAGGCGGACGTGGTGGTTCGCTCCGGCTGGAGCTCTCCCGGGCCGACAAGCTGGATGCCAGCACAGAGGAGCGGGGCGCAGGCACGGCCCCCCCGCGCAGCCCGGGGACGCCGCAGGAGCGTGGGCCCTGCAGCCCCCTGCTCTGGCTAGCAGCCATCTTCCCCACTCAGGAGCACTTCCTCCCTTAATCCCTGTGCTGGCTGGCATGCACTGCTGCCTTTTCCTTGTGTTGCTCCGAGAGGATTAAAATAAATCGCCCCTGCCCCGGCAGGGCGCAGGCACGAGTGGTGCCGGGGTGGAGGCAGCCAGCGGGAGCATCGTCTGGGCTTTTCCGCACACGAGGTGCCTGCCCTGGCCGCGCGGGAAGGGTCACTTTCGGGTGTGAACTGGAGCTCCCTCTTTATTTACCCACCTAAAAACATAACCTGAGCCAGGAGCCGTACTGTCTCCAGCCCCAGGTGGAGCCCCCCAAGTCCTGGCTGCTGGAAGGGGCCACTCACAGATGCTCATCCCATCCCGACAGTCCGGCTTTGTGCCCCTTTGGGGACCTTCTGCTTCTGGGCATGAGGGCAAATGTGTGTCCTTCCCCTCCCGACGGCTTTCCTTGGAGGAGTGGAATGCAGTGAAAACCCCATCCAGCTCTCTCCCAGGTTGGGTAATGGGTCTCTGCCCCTTCCAGGGGATGGCAGGCTGTGACTGTGTCCCAGTGTCCCTATCCTTGACCAGTCTCCTCCCAGAGCAGTCAGGGACCAGCCCAGTATAGATTTTTGAGTACCAATGGTTGTTCTGTAGACCTGAAAATCAAGTCTTCAGGTGGGGAGGGATCCCTGAGTGTGAGGATGCTTCTAGAACTCAGATGGTTTTATGGAGATCTGTGGGTGAGGCTGGGCCTTTCCCTGTCCTTCCTGCCCCATGTCACAGGCTCTCCCACCACTGGATGCCTGCCCACAGCTCGGTGCTGGAGATGGCCTTGGTAGCCCTAAGTCCTGGCGGCCAGCTGGGAAGGGTTAACATGCTCTGTATGCTGCACAGTTGGATATTTATTTTTCCAAGCATGTGTCTGCTTTAAGCATTATAGTTTTTCCCTACAGTTCCATTTGAGGTTGTGTTTGCTTTTTATTTCAGCAAATACTTGGTTCCTGACCTGGGCCACAGGTTGGGGCACGGAGCACTGGGCGAGGGAAAGGCTTCGCTCCTGTCGCCCACGGATTGTGCCTTTGGCGTGTCCTTCTTCCCCAAGGGCAGCTGGAGGGCTGTTTTTGTTGTACCTCAGAGGGAAAGGAGTCTCTCTTCATGTGTTTTGGAGCTGGGGGGCATCTGTGCCAGGCAGGGTGGTCTGCTGGCAGTCACCCCCTCCCCGCCTGAGGGACAGGGACTGTGCCTGGTTGGGCACAGCCCCCCACCTCAGGCTCCTGATGCTGTGCAGACCCAGGAGCTGAGCTCAGACTCTTCTCCCTGTTGGATTTGGCCCGTCCATCTTCTTTTCCTGCCTGCTGTGTTACCCACTGGCTGCTGGCGCGAGGCAGCCCGGCCGCTCTGACGTGGTGAGTGCCAGGGGCCCTCTCTGCCCCAGCAGGGAGGCAGAGGCCAGGGAGCCCCCAGCCCCACCAAGCCTGTGGCAGCAGCCACCCCCTGTCACAGCCAGCAGCGCGGGCACACAGGGGTCAGATCGGGGCTCCCCCCAGATGTCACAGCACTGCAGGGCTCCGAGCCTGGCTGGACACCCTGCTCCGGCACCAGCTCCTGTGTTTGGCACCTCAGATGCATTCCAGAGATGAGCCACAGGACAGGAAGGGGCTTCCCCACTCAGAACCACTCAGCTCAGAACCATGGGGTGCCTCTGCTGTCCGAGTGGGAAGGTCCCGTCCGTGCCACGTCCCCGGGACAGCTCAGCCCTGTGACTCAGGGGTGTGGGAGATGCGAGGAGTGGAAGTGCAGCCCTCGGGGTCCCTGAGGACAGTGGGGGGACAGGTTGCACAACTCCTCACGGGCACACTGGTGTGCAAAGGCAGTGTGAGAACATCTTTCCTGGTATGCAGGGAGCGTGTGCCCCCCGAGGGTGCACGGATGGACACAGGGTTGTCCAGCACCACTCCAAAATAGCTCCGTGGGTGTAATGGCCGGCGGTAATTGCAGTTTTGGAGGCAGGTCTCCGAGGGGCACTTAGCCCTGGCTCCTCTCTAACTGCTTCCATTTTTAGTTGTTTGAATCCACCCCGGAGCAGTAAATTGCAGTGTGCCGGGGCTGCAGGGAGTGGGGACAGTGCCCAGAGCCTGGCAGGGGCCAGAGACCCACCCTGCCTGAGCTGCCATCCTCCAGAGCAAATGGTTTCCTGTTGGGATTTATATAAAAGCTGTATAAACACGGAGGAGAGCCGTGCTGTTGTTTGCACAGGTAGGAGCACTCTCCCCACTTCCTTGCCTCCTTCCCGTGTGGATACCAAGGAGTCATGAGGGCAGGTGTCTCGAGGTTCCCCAGTCTCCCCGTTTCCCTTGGGAAGGAGGAAAAGGGCTGTGCTACCTCTTCAGCATCTGTGAGCACTGAGATTCCCTCGGGTGCTGCTGAACCTGCCCAGGAGGAGCGGGCAGGATGTGTCCCGCTCCTGCTGCCCTCCAGCAAAGCCGTGGCTGCTGCGCGCTGCCTCGCTGCCCTGGGAAGCTGACCATCTCTGTGCGCTCCTGCTGGGTCCTGGCACACTTCCCTCTGTTCCTCCCTCCCTCCCAGTGACCCCTCAGCCACGGGACAGCTCTGTGCTGCCGAGCCATCCCTACGCCATGGAAATATGCTGCTGTCAAGCCCCTGAATCAGCTGGAAGGCACCCGCTCCGAGGTGTATCTGGAGAAGGGCTCTGCTGTGCACGAGCCAGCACTGACTCATTTTTCAGGAACTGGAGGCACTGGGCTCCCCTCCATCCCTCCATCCCTCCCCTCGGCGCGGGGCCGGCTCGGGAGGCCCACGCAGACGCTCCGCATTAGGGCATGTTCCGGGGAGCATGTGCTGTCGATAAACAAAGCCACTGAGAGACAGAAAATAATTTCCAGAAATACCAAGGACTTTTTTTTTTCCCCCCTCAAAGAATTCCACCTCCCCTTTCCAAACCCTGATAAATCCTGAACATTCAATAACTGTTTCCAAGCACTACCCAGTGCCTGGGAGCGCTGGTGTTGGAGATAACGCCAGTGTTTGCTGGGCGCCCTTTTCCCTGCCCGACTCCTTGTGACAATAGTTTGGGTCCCAAATATTCCTGTGCCAGCCAGAGCCAGAGCAGCTGGGTGGGAAGGAGGCAGCTGGAGCCCCCACAGCTACACCCCAGCTGGGCTTCCTTCGGGTGCGGAGGCTCTTTGGAGGCTCTGAGCCCTTCGGGGCCCGTGGGTGCTCAGCCCATCCCTGGGGCAAAGCCGGCACTCCGGGCGCGGGGAGCGCAGGGTGTCACGCTCGCTCTGGAGCAGGAGAGGCAGAGGCCAGAGCTCCGCGGACCGAGTGCGTGGGGAGGATGAGTAGTGGTTTATTACTCACTACGATTATTACTCACTGTTTTTAACAGTGTGTACTTCAGCCTGACGCCTTTCGGCGAAAGGAAGCGCCCGTTCCCGCGGCAGGTTGGGAACGGCACAGCACGCGGCAGCGGGGAGCACGCGTCCCCTGGCAGAGGGACCGGGTGAGCTCGGGATGCTCGGCGAGGGCTGTGGGGCCTGGAGGCACAGCTGTACCCCGGGAGGTGCCCTGGGGAAGGGTTTGTGGGATGGTGTTGTCCTGTCCACATCCCGGTCCTTGCGATTCTCCCGGCGCCCCCGCTGCCAGCGGCGCCCTGGCCGGGGCTGTGCGGGTTGTGCAATGCTGGGCAGGATCTCACGGCGAGCGCTCCGGCAGAGCCCGCGGGACCTTAGCCATGGCCAGCGTCGGGACCTCATCCCAGGCTGCTGCCGAGGTGCAGATGTGGCGCGGGGGTGGAGCACAGGGGCTTGTTCCCATCCGCACGGCTCGGAGCAGTTGGCCGGGGGCGGCTGGGCTTGGGCTCCAGCGTCCCCCTGGAACGTGTCTTGGAAGAGCTCCATGCTCCTGGCATGGTGAGAAGCAGGGGTGGTCAGAGGGAAGGAGGGATGAGGGCCGTGGAAGGCACGCCCCCACAGCGCCCCGAGGCAGGGTCAGGCTCTGCTGGGGCACAGAACCCAGCTCCAAAGCTGCCCTGCATGGAGCAGTCCCCTGGAAAGGGATGGGGACCTGAGGGGATGGGTGGGCTGCAGAGCCCAGCGTGAGAGCTGGCAGGGACGAGAGCGAGCTGCAGAACTGGCCATGGAAGCCGGGGGATTTCTCCCCAAACAGCCACTTCAAAAACAGCTGTTGGTGGAAAGAGATCGGCCGCAGCTGGCTGACCCTCCGGCTCTGGGAAGGCCTCTCCACGGGGGTGGCTGCTCCGTGCCCTATGGATCCTGTAGGGAATGGAGGGGGCTGCAGTCTGCAGCGAGGTCTGCATTGCTGGGGTGGATGGTGGCACAGACAGCATCGGATTGTGCTCTGGATAAGGGATTTCCCTCGGTGAAGCCGTGGGTCAGCAACACCTGACGAGGTGCAGGAAGAGGAGAGCAGGAATCTCCCTTCCTTTAACCAGCGTTAATGTTTCTCTCACCGTTCTGGGAAATCTCGCTGCATTCGGTTCTGCTTCGCCAGCGGTTTCACTCTTGACACATCAGCGCTTTTGCATAGGGAAACATAACCCTGCCAGTCAGTGCCAGGTCGTGTCAGGCTGCCGGGGGGTCTGTGGAGACCTGCCACCGCAGCCGGGGGACACCCCATGGTCCGGGGACATCCCGCTGGCTGCGCTGGCTGCGGGAGGAACGCGGCCTGTGACGGCAAGAGCATCCACCCTGCGGCCGTGCTGGACGCTGGGATGTGGGGGAGCTGGCCCTGCCCTGACTCTGCTTTCCTCCTTCACAGCTCGTAGGGGCTGCCAGCCCTGCGGAGACCCCCCTACGCCCGCCCGGGGCCAGCCCGGGGCCCCCATGGAGTGGGAGCTGCGGAGCCCAGTCGCCGAGCAGTAGCTGCAGCAGTGGGATGTTTACCTGGCGGTGCCTCATCCTTTGGGCTGTGCTGGTCGCAGCCGCGCTCTCCGCTGCCCGGCCGGCCCCCACCCTGCCCGACCAAGGTAAGAGGCGCAGCCCGATGCGGCCGCGTGGGAGCCCCCGCTCCTCCTCCTTTGCGTTCCTCTTGGGCGACGTGAGCTGGTCTTCCAGCAGCAGAGGCAGAGGCTGGCGTGTGCTCCAGCTGTGGGGCCACCAGCATGTCCCCAGTGCCACCTGTGGTGTCACCCGGCTGCCTGGGAGCTGGTGCCTCTGGGGACATGGCACATGTTGTCCCAGAGTGGTTTGTGCGGGCACAAAAGTGGGTGTGTGGCTCCAGCAGTACCTGGGGACGTTTTAAACCTGGAGAAAAACTGTGGCAAACCCTGGGCTGTTGGTTTGGAGGGGGATACAGAGCCCTGGGGGCTGTGTCCCCTGCTGGGGTCACTCCACGTCACGGCTCTTGCGCCCCTGTGGCGATTTATAACCCGGGATGTGTCTGACGCTGCTCCCACCCTGCCTGGCCCTGGGGTGATCCTGGGCTCAGCTGGTGGGGACGAAGATTTGGATGCAGGGTGCTGGTTCAGCTTTTGCCAGCTGGCAGCGCTAGGGATGAACGCACCCCGCAGAAACCCTCAGGGTGCTCCAGCGTTGCTCCCAGCTAGGAATGCCCGAGGCGGGGGCTCAGAGCCGGGGCTGGCTCAGGTGATTGGTGCAGTCCGAATCTCTGCTCCGCTGGGGCTGGGGAGCGCAGCCCCTGACGAGGACGTCCCCTCCCTCGTTATCGCTGCCGCGCCCCAGGAGCCGTGCAGGGCTGGTGGCAGTGGCCAGGGGTGCTCCTGCCTCAGCCTGGCTCAGCTCTGGAGCGTGGGGGCACCCCGAGGCTCAGCGGATGGGCCAAGTGGGTCGCCTGGCCCTGGGCAGAGCCGGCCCTGGCAGAGAGCCCTGCTCCGGCGCGTCAGAGCCTCGGCCCTCGGCGAGGCAGAGAATAACCAGACCCGGCAGCGCCGCGCGGGACTTCGACTCGCTCCTTTTGGTTCTAATTACCCAAGAATGTCTGGTCTGTGGGCACTGCTTTGCTTTTTAAGACTCACTCCCCCTTCCCCCTTCCTCCCAGCAGAACCCTGAGAGGCAGATTGCTGGCGTGGCCGGCATGGGCACGGCGCTGCGCGGTGCCCAGGCATCCCCTGAGGGCTCGGGGTGGGAGCTGGCACCCGGGAGGTGACCCCTGCTGCAGCTGCACCAGCGCCCGTGGGAGATGCCTGGGTGATGCCCTTGGCTCCCAGGGCTGCGGGTACCCTGGTCACAGGTCACCCTGTGAGGTGACACCCCAAGAGACAGCCGGAGCCAGGAGGGGTCCCTGGGGAGCTGCAGCTCCGGAGAGGAGCCTGGGCAGAGCTTCACTCAGGGACCATTGCTGAGATTTTTCCACTGGCGGGCCTGCTCCCCGCATCTGTAAACAATGCGGTTGACAGTGGTAAACATGTTTTTCTCAGGAGATTGCTCTTCCTGGAAGAGGTTTCCTGGCAGCGTTTGGGGTAAGGATGGCTCTGTGCTGCCAGGAGAGCAGCACCTGCAGCCCCAGCCCTGGCTGCGGCACTGGGAAAGTGTTGGGGTGTTTGGGCTGAGGGGAGCTGATTGAGCACAAGTGAATTTTGGGGTGCATGAAGAGCCCTGCAGCCCCTGGAGGGTTTGGGAGCAGCGTCAGGCGGTGGCAGTGGAGGAGGAGAGGTTGGAGAGGAGGGAGCTGGTTCCTCGCCAACCTCATGCCAGGGCTAACAATAACCTCTGGAAACGTTTCCCGACATGGTTCTCACCAGGGCGGCCCAATTAGTGCCACAGCAGGAGCCCGGCTGGGGCAGGATCCGTCCCTTGGCTCGGGAGCCGACTGGTGGGAACAAAATGTTCCCAGCAGGACGTGTGGGATGGGAAGAGCCGGTGCTGGGCCAGGACCTGCAGCCGGGGCTGAGCCACCAGCATCTCGCAGGGGCAGGCTCCGACCCGGCCCCAGGGGTTTTGGGGTTTCCCGTGGGGTGTGGATGGGGTTCGGCTGCCGTGCCGAGGGCCATCGTGTCCTGGGGACTGACGTCTCTGTCCTTCCCCCATGGCACCGTGACTCAGGAGCATCCCCCCATCACCCTGGGGGCAGCAGCGGCTGCACTCGGTCCCCTCCGTGGTGGAGGCAGCAGCTTTCCCGGACTTTGTTCTGGATGTTTATGGGGTTTCAGTTTACTCCCGGTTCTGAGGCAGCTAAGCTCCCTTCTCAGGGAGGAGTAATCCCCCGCGGCCGGTCAGCGGCCTGGCCTCATGTGGGGGGGGTTCGGCTCTGGCCCCCCTCTCCTCGTGGTGTGGGAGGGAGTTTGGGAGCTCTGCTTGTCAGGGGCTCCCTCCCGGTACCAAAAAATCTGGAGCAAATAAAATATTAACAGGCACTTACTGCGTTTTATAGTTACCTAAATTTGGAGGTGGTGAAAAAGCCCTGGTTAAGGGGAAAAGCCAAGAAATTTCCATGCGCAGCCTCTGTCCCTCCCTCGCACAAAGCCGCTCTTTGTCTCCAGGTTAAATAGAAACCTGCAGAAAATTGCCAAGGTTTTTTTTCCCTCTCTCCTTGTCTGCCATTGTCCCAGCTGCTGCTCAGGCATCTCCTCACGGGGGGCTGCCGTGGCCCTGCCGGGGGTGCCGAGTGGCCAAACAGATTTTCGTGGGGAGCCGTGTCCTGGGGGGGTTCCTGCCTTGGGCAGCTGGTTTTAGGGCACGCTGAGCCCCAAACTGCCCCAGTGCGGCAGATACTTCCCCGGGGGGTGCAGCTGCACTCCAAAGCACAGGGGGCTTGGCTGCAGCCCCCTCCCCGTGGGGCAGGGGCCGAGGGCTGCCCCATTTCCCGGGGCTGCTGGCTGCCCAGCTGGCCACAGGCTTAACCCCCCCGGCCATCTGCGGGGCCAGCAGGGGCCCTGGCTCCCGGGGCTTTGTTGTCCCCAGCTCGGCCAGGGGGTCTTGCTCCGCACCCTGCAGGAGCCAGAAGGCCGGGCCGGGCCGAGTGCTCGGTGCAGGGAGCTTGGGGGAGCCCAGCATCCCCGCAGGCAGCTCCACGAGGGGCTCTGCCTTGTCCCCGCTGCTCCAGGGCACTGCTGGCCCTCGGCTCCGTCCCCCTCCCCACTTCCCCGCTGCCCAATCCCCCCTTGTTTTTGCAGCTCTGGGTGTCTCCCGCCCAGTGCCTCGGGGAGCCCCAGGGATCCCATCTGAAGGCGCCGATTCCTTCCTGGAGCCCCACAAGCCGCCCAGAGAGTCCCTGCCAAGCCCGCAGCCTCCTGCGCCTCTGCTGTTGATGGCAGCAGCCCAGGACTGTTCCCGGAGCTCGGGGGCCCCAGCAGCACCCCCAGACCCACGGCTGCAGCCGCCCGGTCCCGGCTCCCCGGGACATGGCCGTGTCCTCCAGGGTGAGCATCACGCCGCTGCCGTCCCCTCCCAGCCCGCCGGGCCGGCATTGTTCCGTCCTCCCGCCTTTGCCTTAATTGAGGAGGAAAAAAAGAAATATGAGTCTTTGGGAAAAGCAGCCGTGCTCTGCCAGAGCCCGGGCTGCGGAGCTGTCCCAGGGTGAGCGGAGCCGCGCCGGGGGGAGCAGGAGGGTCCCCGAGTGTCTGCGGGCTGCCAGCTGTCGAGCCCCCTCCCCCGTACAAGAGCCTGGGGCTGTGCAGGAGGGCTGTGAGCAGGGGAACGGGCGCTCAGCTCCGGCGGTGAGCCAGAGCCAGGGCCAGGCAAAGCCGACCCAACACTGGACTGGGGTGTTCTCTTGTGACCCCCGTCTGTCCCCTGCCTGGTGGGAGTCCATGGAGAGGTGTCCGTGCCCCAAGCCGCTGCCTCCGGGGCTCCGAGCCGCTGCGGAGCTCCGAGCGTGGCCGGGGGGGGCCCCGGGGGGAAAGGGCTGGGTTTATCCTGACAGCTTTGCAAACTCCCGACGCGGCTGTTAATTAAGTGCTGCTTCGTTTGCAGTGCAGGCTGGGAGAGCGGGAGGGCCTGGAGCGGGACAGAAATGCCCCTCTCCCTGCGGAGGAGGCGTCCGGGGAGCGGGGGGTGTGGAGAAGCCCGCGGCCCCCGGGCTGGCTCGGACAGGAGGAGCTGCGGGTGCCCCGAGCGCTCCGAGAGCCGCGTGTGCCTTGAGCCCGCGCCGCTCATCTGCTGGCATCTCCCTGCTGCAGCCTTTCCCTGGAGATCCAGGGATCCGCACGGCTCCGGGAGCAGCTGGGGAGCCGGGACCTCGCCCCTCGGGACATGCCCCCGGCACAGCTCGGGCCAGGGGGGCGCGGCAGGGTGAGGAGCTTTTTAAATCAAAAAGAAGCCTATCCCCACGTCCCGGTGAGCGCTTCCTGTTGGGATTAGTGGGGCTGCCGGGCATGTGTGTGCTTTTTCTTCAGGAAATACCTTCGGAAAGCCCCGCTGGGGTCTCCAGGGCAACCGGCGCCTGCGGCTCGGCGCCCCCCGCCCGCATTGTCCCCGCGCCGCTTTGTTGGCCCCTTTATTGCCATCGTCACCGTCGCCGTGGCCAGCACAGCCCGTGGCTTTCGCCGCTTGGGGGGCGCACCCCGGGCTCCCCGCTGGGTGTGCCCAGCCTGGGGGGCACAATGAACTCGTGCGGCTCCTGTCCCCAGGGCTGCCCCATGGCTCTGTCCCTGCTGTCCCTGTCGGGGGCTAGCCCCGGGGGAGCTGGTGGCAGTCATGTGCGCTTGGTGACACTCTCCATCTCTCCATCCGGCCGATGCTCGCTGGGCTCGGCTCCCCTCTCAGTTCCATTTCATAGCATGAATAAAGTAAAAAACCCGCGGCGGCTGCCCCGGCCGTGGCACCGCGCTGCTTCTGGGGGTGCTCACAGAGGCACCATCGGCTGGAGCTGCCCCTCACCTCTCTGGGGACCTTGGGGCTCCCCGCAGGCATGAGCCCTCCTGTCCCCTGGGGTGGGACAGGGCCTGTGGGACTGGTGTTGCTTTGCTCTCCTCGCTGTCACCCTGTTTGCTCAGAGGGGCTGTGACCAGCCCCACGGGTGAGGACTCCCACGAACCAACCTTTGTGCGGTGCCAGGAGCACCCAGAGCCTTGGGGATGAGAGCCAAGTGTTTGTCTGGCTGATGAACCTTTGCAGAGGTGGCCCACGTGGGCCTGGCTTGTGCCCATGGGGGGCAGCCGGCCGGGGGCTCTGCCGTGGGGGTCTCTGTGGGGCTGTGCTGTGGGGCTGTGCCCGGTGCTGTGGTTTAAGTTACAGGAAAGCAGAACGTGAGACACGGATGTGCCAGGCTAATGAGTCCAGCAATCGTTAACCAAAGGGGAGGCCGTGACAGTGCCACAGCTCGCACCAGGAGCTCTCAGTGTCCCCGCTGCCATCCCGGTGCCCGGTGCCATCCCGGCAGCCACAGTGCTCTCTGCCTGCCAGGGCCACAGCGCTGTTCAAGCGCCGCTCCTGCCGAGAGGCTGAGCAAACCTGGACATGCTCATTAGCCTGTGAATTCCTTCCCAGGCTGTTCCCACCATGCCGCGTTTTCCGCCTCATCCCGAGTGCCAGAGACGTGCCGTGGGTGACCGAGGGCAGGCCCCTTCCGTGCCCCCTGCCTCCCTCTCCGTCCCTCACCTCGACACCTCCCAGCCACGCTGCTGATGCAAACCAGCCCTGGCTCTGTGGGGCTGGAGGAGGGGGCTGGAAGCTTTGAAAGGGGACCTGGCCCCACATCCGGGGGTCTGAAGGAGCAGTGGCACTTGCACAGGATACCCAAGGGCCTGTGGCCACTGAGAAGGGACCCTCCTGAACCTGGATCGCTGCTTCCTCAAGCCCTGGCACCAGGCTGGGGTCCCCCAAAATTCTCCCCCCTCCAAAGACGTTTTCCATCCCCAGGCTGCCTCTTCACATCCCACAGGTGCAGCTTGGGATGCTGGTGGAGCTCGAGGCCAGGAGCAGCGACCACCCTGGTTTCATGCAGGGTTATTCTGTTTCTGTGGGGAAGTTTGTTGATGCGTGGGAAGGGGCAGAGCTGGGAGCCAGATAAGAGCAGATATGGCTGCAGCCCTGGATTCCTGCTGGTTTGGGTTTTCATGGCTGTTTGCTGCCCACTGACCTTGCTCTGCGTGAGGAGGGAGTTGGGACAGGCAGGAGGATGCGGCCCTACCCAGAGCCAGGGCATTCAGACGGACGGGATGGGATGTCACTGCTGCTTTGTGAGCCTTCAGGGATGCCTGTGACTAATCACTTGAAACACAAATCAGAGCTCTGAGAAGCGCCCATCTTGTGGGAGAAAATCAGGGGAAAACAGGATTGCAAAGCAAGAACCTTCCTCACCACCAAAGGGGCTCCCATTGGTCCTCCCCTTCCACCTTAAAATGTTTTGTAACCTCTCACGGATGAGCTGGAGCCCTGGCGTTGGTATTACAGCAGCTGAGGAAAGAGAATTCTTCTCCATCCCACTGTTTTCCTTCAAGTGCTGAGCAAAAGAAAGAGGAGAAACTCTGGAGCTGCTTGTGAATGTTTTTCCCATGAAGCTTCTCATCAGTCCAAGGCGAAGAGAAGTGGCCAGAAAGTGAAGTGCAGGTCATGGTGCGGTGAATCGGAGTTCTGGAGAGCCGAGGTTTCCTTCTTGGCCGTACAGAGTGGCTGCTGGGTGCAGGGAAGAGCAGGGAGGAGCGAGGCTTCGCTGCCGGTCCTGGCCCTGCGCTGCCCGCACACCCTGGCTCCTGCCTGGGGCATTTTGTGCCAGTAGAGACCCTGTGCCACTCCTCAGCCGCTGGGTGAGCTGCCCCGCAGCTCTTCAGGGCACACGTGCGGAGCGGGGAGCAGAGATTGCTCTTGTCTGGCTCACCGAGCACCCCGAAATCCTGGGGGCTCAGCCCTCGAGTTGCAGATCAGCTGAAGCTTGAACGTTTCCCGGCTGTTTCTGCTGCGTTTGTTGGGATTTCCCAGCCCTGTCTCTTTCCCCTGAGAGCAGCATCTGCAGCAGTGCCCTGTGCCCCTTCCTGCTGCTCCCTCAGCATCCCGATGGCATCCAGCTGGCCGAGAACAACCGGACACGCGTTACTGGGGAGGAGACAGAGGTCAAGGGGTGCCTGAAGAGTTGGGCTCTGGAGCTGTGCCCGCCGACCTGCGGAGCTCAGTGTGGGATGATGATCACGCTGCATCCACCCACGTCATCACAGGGAGCCTCAGCAGAGCTGTGGCAGCCTGAAGCCTTCCTTGGGCTGTGGAATTGGAAGAGGTGATTTGAAACCCAGCATCTTCCCCGAGCCTGGGACCAGGACCCACCCACCATGGAGGGCAGCACTTGAGGACAGAGCCCAGGACACTTCAGGGCTGGGAGAGAGGAGATCGCGTCGCAGCGGGATGGAGAGAAAGGATCTTTGTTCTGCTCACACACGCGTCACCTCGGGGAGCACAGCTCCCCTGCCGGGGAATGCTGCAGATGGGAACGCCGTGGCCGGCACCTGTCCGGCCAGAGCTCCCTGGGCTGACCTGTCCCACCTCGCTCGCTGCCTGCTGTCCTGCCGCAGCCCCAGCCCCTGCCCTTCCATCCCCACCCCGCCGTGCTCTAACCAGGGTGGGGGTCCTGGTGGCATGGGGACCCTGGCCTGCTTTGCTGGCTGCCCGCTTGTGGTGGTAGGGACCCTGAGAGCCCTGCGGGGCGGCAGGGCCGTGCAGGCATTTGGGATGCTTCTGGGACAGGCTGGGTCCTGCCGTGCAGCGGCACTGCCTGAGTCGTCTCAAGCTGCCTGGTTCTGCCCCGTTGGGAAGCCCCTGCCCTGTCACGCTCCGTAAGAGCCGAGAAGGGCGAGGGCTCTGCAACTGCCCAGGCACCGAGCAGGTCCTGCTGTGGAGGGGAGCACTCGGTGCTGCTTGGGGTGCTCGCAGCCTCCGCCTCTGCCTCTCCTCTGCTCTGCTGCTGCCTCCGGCTCCGTCCCCTTGGTGCTGGGGTCCCCGGTGCCGCAGTGGGAATGTTCCAGCAGCTGGAGCATCCCGGCAGCGCATGTCGCCTCATTAACCAGGCCGCAGCAGCAGCAGCAGCAGCAGCAGCAGCAGCAGCAGCAGCAGCAGCAGCAGCAGCAGCAGCAGCAGCAGCATGGTTTTTCTTTGGTCTCTATTCCTTTTCTCCTTTTTTTTTTCTCCTCTCCCCTAACTCCTCCAGCTCTGCCCAAAGCAAAAATCGAAGTGGAGTCCTACTCAGCCCACCCCGGTGACCTCCTCCAGCTGCGCTGCCGGCTGCGGGATGATGTCCAGAGCATCAACTGGGTGCGCGATGGCGTCCAGCTGGCCGAGAACAACCGGACGCGCATCACCGGGGAGGAGGTAGAGGTCAGGGACGTGGTGCCCGAGGACTCGGGGCTCTATGCCTGCATGACCAACAGCCCCTCGGGGAGCGAGACCACCTACTTCTCCGTGAACATCTCAGGTTCGTAGCAGCCCCGGCTGCGCAGGGAAGGGGCAGCCGCGGGGCCGGGCTGTGAAGCGAGGAGCAGGCTGCCCCTGCACGCCCCTGCACGCCTCGGCACGCCCCTGCACGCTCGCCAGCACGCACACTGGCCACGCGCGGTGAGTTCGGGGCCGACCTGCAACTCGCGGGTGCCCGGAGGAGTTTCCGGTGTGGTGCTGTGGCTTCCTGGCCGCCGCAGCGCAGGGGGAAGCGGCCAGAGGTCATCTCACATTTATCTGAGGGGGCAG
>WEIT01041680.1:46953-57606 GCA_013389985.1 Dryoscopus gambensis | reverse complement strand
GCCGGCCCAGGAGGAGCACGTGCTGGGTGGGAGCCGTGGTCTGCACTGGTGTTGATGGAGTGTGAGGCTGGAGAGGGAGGAACGCTCGAGGCGGGGACACGTCTGTGCTCGCGGGGTCTTGGCTTCCACCCCGGGGGTGTTGGTGGCACCGGACATGGGGCGAGGAGCTCCGAAGTCACCTCTGACAGCAAATCCCTTCCCGATGTCCACGGCTGCAGGCGCCGGGATGGTGGGCTCTGCTGCCCCAGCTGTGCTGGGGATTGTGCAGTGTTCCCCGGGGTCCCCGCGCTCNACACACAGACACTCAGCAGGGCCACCTCTTCTCTTGCAGACGCTCTCCCCTCTGCGGAGGATGACGATGATGAAGATGATTCCTCGTCGGAGGAGAAGGAGGCGGATAACACCAAGCCGAACCGTACGTGCGGGCGGGGTTTGCCCAGGGTTGGGGCCGGCAGCCCGGGACACCCGGCGGTGGCCAGGGCACGGTGGGGACAGCGGGTCTGGGTGCAGTGGGCGAAGCAGCCGGGTCAGCGCGGGGGCTGCGCTAGCACAGCTGCTGTGGGGTCACCGCTGCCGGAGCCACGTAAGCCGAGCACCCACCCGGCAGGGAAAGGGCTGCTGTGGCTCCTGGATAGTGCCCTGCCTCCCAGAGCTCCCCTCCCTGCTTTAGCCAGGCTGCTGGCATCTCCCCGAATTCCTGTCTCAGCCCTGCCCTGGGCATCCTTGGGGTTACTCCAGGAGGGGGAGGCTGCTGGGTTTGGCCGTGCTGAGCCCTCCCTCTGCTCCCCAGAGGCCATCGCTCCATACTGGACCTATCCCGAGAAGATGGAGAAGAAGCTCCACGCTGTCCCTGCTGCCAAAACAGTGAAATTCAAGTGTCCGTCGAGCGGGACGCCCAACCCCACCCTGCGCTGGCTGAAGAACGGCAAAGAGTTCAAGCCTGACCACCGCATCGGGGGGTACAAGGTACGGGGGCTGGGGCAGTGGGGGAGCAGCCCCTGGCTGTGTGCACCTCGAGGGCTGGGGGGCTCGTGGAGAGGGAGGAGGAGGACTGGGAAGGGGCTCTGCGGCTTAAGAGGCACCGAGCCCCCACCCACACCACCCTGGCAGGGGCAGATGGGCCCCTCTGACATCCCTGTTTGGGAGTGGCCCTACGGCAGTGACCTGCTTCTGGGTCATGTTTGCAGAAGCTCAGCCCTGGGGGAGGGGGCTCACGCCGAGGAGCCGGCCTGGCTCGGCCACCTCCCCCTAATCCCCCGCCGGGGACAGGGGTCTGGGCAAGGAGAGGGGTCTGGGCATCCCCAGGGGCCCTGGGCTGGAGGAGCCCCTCCATGCCCAGCAGTGGTTGGTGGGGGCTGCACCAGCACCAGGGGTGCTCCACCCCACATTTGGGGGCCACGTGGGCTCCCTGAGCTGGGGAGGAGCTCAGTGCTGCTTCCCCAGCGCCCAGAGCAGAGCCAGGCTGCAGATCACGCCCCGGGTGGGGTGGCGGCTGGGCTTTCCCTTCTCGCAGCTCCAGTCCTGCAGTGGGGCTGCCGCTGCGGCAGACGAGGCCCGTGGGAGGACCAGCGTTCGGCCAGGAGGGGCCCCAGCTGGAGCCGGCAGCGGCAGGGCTGGCTTTTGGAGAGCCCCCTGGTGCCCCGTGGCCAGCGGGACGTGGGCAGTGCTGTGCCCAGCAGAGCCGCCGAGACTCTCCCAGGGGGGACGCGCTGGGCCAGCAGCACCCACGGAGTGTCCTGGGTGCAGGACACCCAGACTGCACCTGCCCACTGACCAGCACAGGGCCAGCTGCCCGTGGGGAGCAGTGGGGGTCCGAGCCCCAGGGCCAGCCGGGGAAGGGGCTCTTGCAGGAGGAACAATGCTGGTCTGTTCCCTCCACGCCCGGGGGCCGCCACAGAGGGGTGTCCCCACACGCCAGGCGAGCCCATCGCGCTCGGCTCACAACATCTGCTTCTCGGCACAGTTGGCTCCGTGGCCAGGCTGTCCTGGGACAGCTGGGAGCAATTACGGCCCCTCTGTAGGGAAGGAGAAAGGTGACCTCAAAGGGAGATTTACGTCCCGCCCGTGCCGGGGGCTGAACCAGCTCCAGCATGAGCAGGACCCGGGGCTCGTGCGTGCTGCGCGTGACCAGCTCTGTCCTCCCCCGCCCCCAGGTCCGCCAGGCCACCTGGAGCATCATCATGGACTCGGTGGTGCCGTCCGATAAGGGCAACTACACCTGCATCGTGGAGAACAAGTACGGGAGCATCAACCACACCTACCAGCTGGACGTCGTGGGTGAGAAGCGCAGGCCTGGGGCTCACCCCACGTCCTCGTCCCCCCAAACCTTCCCGAGAACGGGTGGCAGTGCCTGTAGAGACGGGTGGGTTGTGCTCCCGGAGACGTGGCTCGCCCACCGTCCCTGCAGCCTCCTGCCCCGGTGTGCGCGTCGGCAGCACGGTGGGCACGGAGCCGGCCGGGCGCGAGGCTCACCCCACCCTGTTCTGGGGATTTTTAATTGTGGTGAAAATAATTTCATAGACCAGACAGAAACTTTTTCTAATCGCCTTATTAGCCATAATTCCCAGCTGGGAAGGCTGGTCTGAGCAGTTCCACATGTGGAGCTGCTCTAAATGCCAGTAAATGAACCATTAAAAATGTGATTTAATTTGATTACACTGAGCAAACTGAAGGGAACAGTCAGCGAGGTGAACAAAGGGGTTTGTTAATGCTGACTCACCACAGTGGCAGCCACTTTGTTAACGCCGGGGCCCTCCATAGGTTTGTTTGACCTCTGACCCCGCCCAATAGGTGCCGATGTCCCTGTCCCCGCACCGGGGTTTCACCTGTCCCCCATCCTGGATGCTCTCACCCCGCTGCAGGCTGGCTCCTGGGGAAGGGGGCACCACTGCTGCGCTGGGTGCACTGGTGCCCACCTCAGGCAGGGGTCCTGGGCACGGGGGGCTGCAGGGTGCACCCGGGGATGGGCAGCAGGGCACCCCAAACCCCGTTGTGAGGTGCCCCACTCTGGTCCCGCAGAGCGGTCCCCGCACCGGCCCATCCTGCAGGCAGGGCTGCCTGCCAACAAGACGGTGGCCCTGGGCAGCAACGTGGAGTTTGTCTGCAAGGTCTACAGCGACCCCCAGCCCCACATCCAGTGGCTGAAGCACATTGAGGTGAACGGCAGCAAGATCGGCCCCGACAACCTGCCCTACGTGCAGATCCTGAAGGTAAAGCCACACTCCGCATGGCCCCAGCCACGTCTCCCGACTTCCCTGGCCCCAGAGCAGGAGCAGGGCGGTGGCAACCGCGTGGATGGGCCAGAGGAGTCACCCGGGGCTGGGGACCACTGGCCTCGGGGCAGCTGGAGCCCCAGAGCCATCACCAGCCCGCCAGGCAGGGAGCAGGGAGGGCTGTCCTGTGCCAGGCTGTGCTGGCTCTGCCCTCCCTTTGGAGCCCTTGGGGCACACCCCGCAGGGCTGGGTGGGCAGTCTGGGCGGGAGCATGGCCCTGGAGCTGGGAGCTGAGCCCTGGGTCGTCCCAGTGAGAGCAGCTCCCTCTGCACACTGGCAGTGCCACTCAGCGGGCAGACTGGCCGCTGGTCCAGCTGGTGTCCCTGCTGTGGCAGGGGGCCACACCGGCTGGCCTTTAAAGTTCCCCCCCAGCCCGTTCTGTGATGCCACGTAGCCATCCCCAGCTGTCCCCCTGCCCGCTGGGGAGCGGGGGAGCGGGGTTACACCCCCACGTTCCTTCCTCCTGTGCCCCGCCGTGTGCAGCCCCATCCCTCCCACCCAGCCGTGGCTGTGGCTGTGGCTGTGGCTGTGGGTGTGGGTGTGGGGGAGCAGCCCTGCCCCGGCGGAGCCGCTGCCGACCCTCCGGGCGCTGCCGTTGCCGAGCACATCCGTGTGACTCCATGTTGTTGGTCTGTTCCAGCACTCGGGGATTAATAGCTCTGATGCGGAGGTGCTGACCCTGTATAATGTGACAGAGGCGGAGAGCGGGGAGTATGTTTGTAAGGTTTCCAATTATATTGGCGAGGCCAACCAGTCTGCGTGGCTCACTGTCACCAGGCCCCTGGCCACAGGTAACCGGAAGAATGCCTGGCGGTGGAGAACAAAACTCTGGGCTCTCTTGTTTCTGCTGTGTTTCTGGTGCAACAACCATGGAAAAATACCCAGCGGGGCCGGCTGGGTGCTGTGCTCTGTGTGTCCCAGTGTCTCCACTGTGTGCTGCTGTCCTCCTGTGTCTCTCCTGTGTGCTGCCCTCCCCACCATGCAGACACCGCAGCTGCCCGGGCCCCTGCTGGTCTGGCACCAGTGAACCCGGGTCTCTGAGGGTGCTGCCATCAGGCCAGTCCAGGCACCCCAGACTGGCACAGGGCTGCGTCCCCTCTCTGCTGCCCTCTCGTCTCCGTCCTGTCTCTGTCCTCCCATCCCCATTGTCTCATCTCCATCCTTCCGTCTCCATCCTCCCATCCGTGTCCTTGTGCCTCCCCACGTCCCTCGAGCCAGCCGGCCGGCTCTGCCTGGGCTGATTTCTCCATGCGGCCCATCGCCAGCATGTTCGGATGGGCAGGACACTCAGTGTGGTGAAGGGTTTTAACCAGCGTCTCCGTAGGTCCGCCGGGATGAGTGGTCATCCCGAGGGTCTCTCTAGCAGGTCTGCAGTGGTCTCTGTCTGCTCCCCGGGGGTCTGGCAAATGAGACTGGGCTCTCCCTCCTCTCTGGCCTCCTCCCACAAGATCTCATGTCGTTTGCTTCTCCGTTTTTTGCTTCCATTTTTCCTTCCAGACGGCTGGCGTTAACACGACAGACAAAGAAATGGAAGTCCTTCACTTAAGGAATGTCTCATTTGAGGATGCTGGGGAGTATACATGTTTGGCGGGTAATTCTATTGGGATCTCCCATCACTCTGCATGGTTGACAGTTCTCGAAGGTATATACTCCTCTTCCTCTCCCTTTCCTCCCTCCTTTCCAATGTATGCATTGTGGTCCGGGAGAGAGCCCTTCCCGGCCCCTGCCCCCTCGGAGCGGGTCAGCGCGGGCGCTGCGGGGCTGCTCTGCAGCTGGAGCAGGATGGGGCAGTGTCCCCCCGGCCTGTGCCCCCTCCACCCCACTTGGGGTCTGCCCCCCGCTCTCTCCCTGGCCCAGGCAATGCATACCCGGGGAACTTAACCAGGGCTTGCTCCCCCCGAGCAGGACGGTCCCGCGCCCCGGGCCAGGCCAGGCCAGCGCTGCAGGCTCAGAGGGGCACCAGGGGAGGTTTGGGGGTGCTGGCAGCGCCGCCCTTCTGCCTGCCAGGGCCTGGCCTGGCCCTGTGGCGCGGGATTGTCCAGGGGCTGTGTGTGCTTGTGCTGCCCCGTCCCCATTGATGCTGCTCCTCAGTATCAATGCGTGGACCAAAGCCTGATAACAGCCGTGGGAAAGTCTTTGGGGTGCTGCGTGGTCATTGCTTTCCAGCCAAAACTTTCCCGGTTATCAGCCACTGCTTTGTCAGCTGGGTGTGCTCAGAGGGGGACAGGAACCTCCGGCTCCCTCTTACACCTCTCCCTGAGGCTCTGCCCTTCGGGGGCGTCAGGCCGGGGGTGCAGAAGGGGCGGTGGCAGCCCCATCCTGCCGGATTCACCGCGGACCGTGGCACGCGGCTGCGGGCTCTGAGCCGTTTGTGGCTCCAGCACCACCTCGGCCACCTGAGTGGGGTCTGTGGGTCCCTTCTCCCCACCATCCCAGGCTCCCGCAGCAGCTCACTGCCCCTGGAGTGCCACCAGCTGCTCTGCTCCCAGCTCTCCCCAGTCATTACCAGTGAGGCCTGGACTCGCACAGCCCGGGACACTGCCAGACACCCCTCCCACCCCACGTGCACAGGGTGACCCCAGATCCTGAGGGAGCTGCAGCTCCCAAGCGTGGGCAGAGCAGCTGGGACAGAAACCTGTCCCCAGAGGTGCCCGTGGTGCCACGCCCCTGTGGGGTGACTCTGGCCCTGTCCCCCCACTTCCAGCCTGTCCCAGCCGACCCCATCCCACCCTGGGCCACCTGCAGACTGGTGCAGGCATTGCTTGGCCATGGGGATGATGAGCTGGGGGCTGCTTGCACGCCTTCCCTGCCAGGGCGGTGGGGGCAGTCCCCAGGTCCTGCTGCACCGACGTCCCCACCGAGCTCGGGGAGGAGCCGGGGGCTCCCCCAGTACCACTCCCTGGGGCTGGCGGGTGCTAACCAACGCCCTGTTCACGCCGACCCAGCTATTGAAGACACCCCAGCCATGATGACGTCTCCCTTCTACCTGGAGATCATCATCTACTGCATCGGGGCCTTCCTCATCTCCTGCATGGTGGTGACCATCATCATCTACAAGCTGAAGAGCACCACCAAGAAGACGGACTTCAACAGCCAGCTGGCCGTGCACAAGCTGGCCAAGAGCATCCCCCTGCGCAGACAGGTAACAGAAAGTAGAGAGGGGGTTTGTTTGCACCTACTGCCCCTGCTGGAGCCCAGCCTTTCCCAGGGGAGGAGGAGGGATGGGAAGGCCAGGATCGTCTCACCCTGCTGCACGTGCCACTCCAGCCCGTGCCCACCGGCGGCAGGGCGTGGGGACTGTCCGGGCTGAGCCTCCGATGGCAGCACAGTGAGCAGGGCCAGGGGGGCTGCACACTGCCCCTCATCCCCCCTCGGCGGGGCTCATGAGGAGAGCCAGGAGGATTCACAACAGTTTAAGGTTTGAGCAGAGCGTGGTACACACGGAGCAGGTGGGAGAGCTCCCAGGCTGTGCACTTTGGGCTACAGCATGGTGGAGACTCATGAAAAATTCCACGGAGGGGAGCAGCACTGATGGGCACACGGGCAGGGGGCTGCGGGCAGGGCTGGGGCCGAAGGCTCCCATCACCATCTCCCCCCCGGGGGGCAGCCAGCCGCGGGCCCGGCGCTGCGTGAAGGTAACCCACGGTCCCCCCGCAGGTGTCGGCCGACTCCAGCTCGTCCATGAACTCGGGCGTGATGCTGGTGCGGCCCTCGCGCCTCTCCTCCAGCGGCACCCCCATGCTGGCTGGCGTCTCCGAGTACGAGCTCCCGGAGGACCCGCGCTGGGAGCTGCCCCGGGACAGGTGAGGCCCAGCCCTGCCCCAGTGGGAGCGGGGTGAGGACGGTGGGGCTGGTGCTGGGACCAACCTGCTGCCCCTGCGTTGGGGTCTTCTCCCACCAGGCTGATCCTGGGCAAGCCTCTGGGAGAAGGGTGCTTCGGGCAGGTGGTGCTGGCAGAAGCCATCGGCCTCGACAAGGACAAGCCCAACCGTGTGACCAAGGTGGCGGTGAAGATGCTCAAGTGTAAGTGGCAGCGAGAAGGGCGGTCCTGGCTGGGGCCCGGGGCCTGCAGCACAGCCCGGCACCCCTTCACTGCTGCCTTCTCCACTTCAGCCGACGCCACAGAGAAGGACTTGTCTGACCTCATCTCCGAGATGGAGATGATGAAGATGATTGGCAAGCACAAGAACATCATCAACCTGCTGGGAGCCTGCACGCAGGACGGTGAGGGTGCATGCGGGGAGGAGGTGTCCCCTCTGCCACCCCTCCAGCCGCTGTCCACTGGCAGGGCCTGGCCCGGCCGCTGCGTGCTCCAGCCTCTCATCACGCCGTCCCCTCAGGACCCCTCTACGTGATTGTGGAATATGCCAGCAAGGGCAACCTCCGCGAGTACCTGCAGGCGCGGCGGCCCCCGGGCATGGAGTACTGCTACAACCCCACCCGCGTCCCCGAGGAGCAGCTCTCCTTCAAGGACCTGGTCTCCTGTGCCTACCAGGTGGCACGGGGCATGGAGTACCTGGCCTCCAAGAAGGTGAGGAGCAGCCAGGAGGCTGTGGTGGGACGAGGCAGCTGGGCCTGGGGGGACGCACCCTTCCCTGCCCGCTCGTGCCGTTGTGGGGAACCACCCGGTGGCTCGGGGCCCAGCTGATGGCCCCGTGCTCGGCCAGTGCATCCACAGGGACCTGGCAGCCAGGAACGTCCTGGTCACGGAGGACAACGTGATGAAGATCGCTGACTTCGGGCTGGCCCGGGACATCCACCACATCGATTACTACAAGAAGACGACAAACGTGAGTGGTGTGCGAGGGGGTGGGGCGGGGACGCCAGGGGTGCTCCAGTCAGGGCTGGGAATGCCACGTGCGTGCAGGGCTTGCCCCCGCCCCGGGTTCCCTCGCAGCCGGGTGGCACGGAGCCAAGGTGGGGTTCTGTGTCCCAGGGTCGCCTGCCAGTGAAGTGGATGGCCCCCGAGGCTCTCTTCGACCGAATCTACACCCACCAGAGTGACGTGTGAGTAGCGCCTGCTGGGGAGGTGCACGGATGGGATTGGTCTTGATTTAATGAAATTACAGTTGGTGTCAGCCAGCCAAACGCTTTGAATCCGAATTGTGTTTGGTGCTGGGACTCATTTATCCTGCAGAGTCAGTCGAAGCCGTGGGTGGTTGTTCCTCCCAGCAAGCCAACCTCTAACCGTACCCAAACTGGGGCCCAGTGGGGTGTCAGCCCCTCGGAGCCGGTGCCCCAGCGTCCGCCCTGTGTTCCCAGGTGGTCCTTCGGGGTGCTGCTGTGGGAGATATTCACGCTGGGTGGGTCGCCCTACCCCGGTGTGCCCGTTGAGGAGCTCTTCAAGCTGCTGAAGGAAGGTCACAGGATGGACAAGCCCAGCAACTGCACCAACGAGCTGTGAGTGCAGTGCTAGGGTGGGGGAGAGGGGTTTGAAGTCTCTGGAGTGCCATTGCCTGGCCCAGAACACGGGCTGGGGCATGGAGGGTGACGGGCAGATGTGTGGGGTTACAGTCCCAGCAGTTCCCAGCCCTGTGAAACCATCAGTCCATCAGATTTGCAATAATCAGCATCTCCCTCCATCATCCCTTGACAGGAGGGAGCCCCAGAGTGACCCCAGCACAGGGACCAGCCCAGACTGTGTCCATCCTCCTCCCCAAACAGCCCCAGCTCATGAGGGCAGGCGGGAGAGTTTCCCTTCCTCCCACGCAGGGGATTACCCTAAATCCCTGGAGCAGCATCTTCACTGGCCGTGGGTCCCAGCCTGAGCACGGGGGCACGTTCCTGGTGCTGCTCTGCTCCCGTGGGTGGGGGTCCCCAGCCGCCTGCCCCGGGCTGAGCCCCTGCCCTCCCCGCCCTCGCAGGTACATGATGATGCGGGATTGCTGGCATGCCGTCCCCTCCCAGAGACCCACCTTCAAGCAGCTGGTGGAGGACCTGGACAGGATCGTGGCCATGACCTCCAACCAGGTAGGAGAGGTGGCACTGGTGGCACCTGGGTGAGGTGCTCCCTGGGGGCTGCCCAGTCCCCTCCTGAGCCCATCCTTGGGGTTGGTCCCTCTCAGGAGTACCTGGACCTCTCCATGCCGCTGGATCAGTATTCTCCCGGCTTCCCGGACACCCGCAGCTCCACCTGCTCCTCGGGAGAGGACTCTGTTTTTTCCCACGACCCGCTCCCAGATGAGCCGTGCCTTCCCAAGTTCCCCCCTCAGCACAGCAACGGTGGACTGAAGCGACACTGAGGGTGGCACTGCCCGGGGTGCCGTGCCGTGCCGTGCCGTGCCCGTGGACGCTGCCTGCACAGCCTGGTCGTGCCGAGCTGTTCCAGAAAGGGTTCAGAGACATCTGTAGCATCTCACGTAACCAAAACCACCCACCTCCTGCCAGCTTCTCCTGCCGCCTCGTGTCAGCTCTCCACAGCCCAAAGGGTTCGGCTCCGGTGTTTTTATGGCATTTCCTCTTTTCCATGAATTCTGTGCTTGAGTATATCCCACTGACATGAATTGGTTGAGCTGAAATCCTCTCCTGTGGGCAGTGCGTGGCCAAAGAGCCAGCCAGGCATCCCGGGATGGCACATCCTGGTCGGGCACAGAGACCCTGGGCTGGTCTGCGACTTGGAGAACTTGATAAGCCGGGAGCAGCACCCGGTTCCTGCGGCTGCACGAGGGGGGAGCCTCGGCGTGCTGGGAGCCTCACTGGTGTGCCAGGAGCCTCACTGGTGTGCCGGGAGCCTCGCTGGTGTGCCGGGAGCCTCACTGGTGTGCCGGGAGCCTCGCTGGTGTGCCGGGAGCCTCACTGGTGTGCCGGGAGCCTCAGTGTGCCGCGAGTCCCGCTGCTGTGGGGCTCCCTCTGCCCCGGGATGCTCCGAGGCTGCTCCTGCTGCCCCGCGGTGCCAGCCCCAGTGGGCTTTGCTGAGCCGTGCCTGGCACAGCCGGGGCAGGAGCCGCAGCGGCTGCAGCGCCCAGCACTGCTCAGAGGCACCCGAACCCACCTGTGCTAAACCCAGAGTCCCGTGTACATAACGAAAAATATGTATAAATATGAATATATATTTACATGTCTTTTTAAAAAGGGTTGTTACCAGAGATATACCAGTTTGGTAGGAAGGTACTAGTGGCTGGTAGATATCAGTTGCTATAAAAAAAAAAAATTCATATATTTTGCTATTTTTGCTGTTTTTATTTTTTTAAATTATGTTCTAAACCTATTTCAGTTTAGGTCCCTCGATAAAAATTGCTGCTGCTGCTTCAGTTTTATATGGGGTTGTATTAAACAATAATAATAATGTGTCGATGCCTTTTGGGAATCCGTTGTCATTACGTGCCTGGCCTTGCCCTGGCCCCGCGTCCCCCCTGCTCCTCCCGGGGCTCCGGCGGGGCTG
>WEIT01041680.1:0-35835 GCA_013389985.1 Dryoscopus gambensis | reverse complement strand
GAGCCCCGGCCCGCTGCGGGCGAGAAACTCGGGGTTCCAGCCGGGCGGAGCCGCCGGTGTCACCGCGCCGCGGCCTCCCCGGCTCGAGGAAAAGGCTTTTACTGCGCGCGGGAAGAGCGGCGGATCAGCGAAGGGTTTGTTGTTGCTCTGATGTTATTTTGTTGCGGTGCTGCTGCGTTGTGCTGCACTTTGTTGTGGTCTCGCAGTGCTTTCATTTCGCTGTCAATACCCTCCCTCGTTTCAGTGCAATTTGTTGTTGAAAGTCGTAATGGTAACATAGTTCTATAGATATTAACTAGCCCAAAAGACGATATTAAGTAGCCAGTAGTTATGGTTGAAGGGAAAATTGTAGCGTGTTTTCATACTGTTTGGGTCTTTCAGTGACCTTTTGCAGAGATGCGCAGTGAATGCTTTGGTAGTTAGATCTTTTTTTTTTTTTTTAAATAATTATTTTTATGAACTGCTTGAAAAGATTTTGCTCCAAAACCTGAGTGTGTGCTTTATGAAGGGACAGGATAAGAGTGGAGGATGGTGGTCAAAGACTGTATGCTTTGTTTAATACAAACATATTTTGCATTTCCCAGCTCCGGACTTTGCCTGAGTTTGAGGAGGTTGGTGTGAGATGCGTTGTGGTGTGACTGCCTGTCACGACCTTACAGTGTTTGGTATTGCCAGAGATCTGGCTTCTGGCTTCATGTCAGCACCAGCCCATGACTTTTCCTGAAGACCCAAAGATTTTGCTCCATGTTTCCCACTTGAATCCCGTGGCTCTCGAACCAAATGAGTCTCTGAGCTCCTTTTTCAGAAAATCCCCTTTTCTCTGCTGTCCAAGTGGTTTCTTTCCACAGCACCGTGGGAAACTTCTTCCAAGTGCCCTTATCAAACCCAGCCACAGACGTGACTGTTTTTTCTGGCATTCAGAAACCAAACACAAAACACCTTTACAAAGGTGCACAGGGAAGCAGCCTCACCTCATCATGCTTTACAGTTTGTCAGGAGGGCTCTGATTCACCACTGCTGCCTGCCAGGAGGAACAGCTCAGTCCAGCTGGAGTCAGGAACAATCCACAGGCCAGGTTTCCTGTTAAACACTCACGTGCAGGTGAAAATTTGGAGTTGTCTTAACGTGTGCAAACAGAGCTTTGCCTGGGGGATTTTTTGTTAAGGACACGCAGAGAAGAATGGGACAAAGCAGACTGCGCTGACTGAATGCAGGGATTAGTAGGAACAATTGTTTCATTTTATTTCTGTGTGCAGTTCATACAGTTCTGATCTGCCTGGCTGAGGTTCCAGGTGACAAAGGCGTCCCTCTGGGTCATGGTTAACGTGGCTGGAAGCCGTGGGTATGCTCAGCCCTGGAGAGGAGTGAGGTGCAGGGGTGTGTGTGAACTGCGGGCTTAAGGCTTTGGGAGGTCAGGAATGATTGCATCACTTCAGACACCCGGCCTGTCCAGCCAGGCAGCTCTGCCTGTCTGTCTGTCTGTCAAACACCTGCAGCAGTGAGCAGCTACTGAGAGCAGTTGCTGCGTTGGTTGGAAGCTGGAGGGGACCAGCACCAGTGCAGGTTGGATACCTTGGGACAAAACAGCACAGAAAATGGCAGTAAGCATCTGTGGGGTAAGGAGGGGTTGGTAGGATGTGAGCAGAGGTTTGAGTCTCTCTGATTTAGGTCTGTGGGGACAGGAACTGGGTTGGTATTTGTACACAAAGATGTCCTGGAACTTGTGCTTTAGAGCCAGTTGATAGAAGCCCGGCTCGGGGTGACGAGGCGGTGACGGCGCTCTGAGCACACGCGGCTGACTCACAGCAGCGCCTCCAGCTCCCTTGGGGAGCCAGCAGGCCAGGTCCTGTCTCACAGCAAACACTTTCCATCCATAAAACACCTCACCTCTGACTGAGCTAACCCCATGTGGGGATTGTCAGCAGAAAAGGGTGGAACAAGGTTTGGTGACACCTCTGTTTGAAATGTGTGTGTGCTGGACCTTTATCAGTAGCTGCTGTGTCTCTCCCTGCTGTGGCCACAGCCAGCCTCAGCCAAACCTACAGAACTCCCTGGTTGGGAAGAAGAAAAGCTGTGATCACATGGGATTGGAATTGTGTGATAGTCTGAGGTCAGTTGTTATTTAGTCTAATGCAGAACGGAAGCAAGGTTTGAGAACTCTTAAGTCTTGTTTTCTGAGAGCAAAGTTGAAAAACACTCATGCTAAAACTGGCTTTAGATAAGTGCAGTTGTTGGTGAAAATGTGAACCTGCAGGATCCATAATCTGTGCAAAACCTTGCCCTCACTGAGCACTCACTCTTGGAGTGGAACTGATATTTTGAGTTATGCTCAGTTGAGCTGAGAAGCTTGGGATGAGACCTGAGACAGTGCTCACTTAAGAAAGAGCTCTGCTAGGCTGACCTGCCTTATTCTGCACGGCTTATATTTTTTCATTTACCTTTTCCTCTGGTGCTTTGAATTGTGACTCTCCCATGGACAACAGGAGAATATTTACTGAAGGTATGTAGTCTCAGTGTTTGTAAGCAGCCCTGTGTCCCTGTCTGCCCTGGGAAAGGACAAACAGAAAGGTGCTCACTCACCTTTAAAGAGGAAACTCTCTCATTAGGAAATTCACTTGCACTTTTGAAAGTGTTGATTTCAAGTTGTTTGAAGCCTGTGAAGTGTCCATTTCCTATAAACCTTGAAACGATGAAACTGTTTATTTATCTGTTGATCTCCAGTGTTGTATCAGTGCAGGATCTGTCCTGGGTCACATTTGGAAGCCAAATTGTGCAGCTCACGGGAGGCTGACACGGTGGGTTAATGGGGTAATCACTGGCATGGTGAGAAGAATTTATTCTGGAATACTTTTCTGCAGGATCAGCTGGAGCTCCTGTGGCCCTGTGGTTGGGTGGTGTCGCTGTGCGGCGGGGACGGCTCTCCTTGGTGGCAGTGGGGCGTTCTTCGCATTCGTGCTTGGGAGGGACCTGCACAGAGTGTCCCTCCTTAGGTTTGGGTGCTGAGATTCCCGTGTGCTCAGGATTCCTCTTCGCGTTCTGTTGCTGTGGGTCACTGCAGGGCCTGTCCTCTCCCTGTAGTCCTGCCCGGCTGCCACTCACGGGGCAGCATCTGGGGGCTGATCACTGATGCCGAATTTGGGGCAAGGAGGAGGGCGGGAAGGTCTGGGTGTGTTAACAGTGATGACAGCGAGAGACTGGGCAGGAAGGAGCTGGCAGTGATGGCAGTGCTGTGGGAGGACAGAGAACAGCCTCGGTGCTTTGGGGCTGCTGAGAGCAGTTCTGTGGAGCCCTGACCCTGGTTTTCAGCCTGCACGGAATTACTGAGGCACGAATTTGGGGTGAGGTGTCCCAGCTGTGCAGCACAGGCTGGCACCCAGGCTGAGTGACATGGGCGAGCTCCAGAACTAATTAAAAATAAATAAATCATAACTATTCTTTAACTGGTAGCTCCTAAATCCAGTAAATGCAGTGCTTTGAAGTTCATTAATCCACACTTCTGCCATGTAACAAAACAAGGCACAATGGCAGCCACCTCTGCAGAGCCTGTGGGAGCTGCATTGGCAGCTGGGACTGTGCCCTTCCAGCTGTGGATGTTCCTGAAGTGCTGCCACAGCTTCCCAAGAGTTCTTTCCAAGTATTCAGAAGAAAAAGAAGATTGAACCTGGTTTTAGTGAAAAATAAAGCCCAGCCTAGGGTGAGAATCTGCTGTTTGCTGCTCAGTTTGGCAGATGCAAAGTAACAATTTGGTGGTAAATAGTACAACCAGTCCCACTTCCTCTTCCCAGAACAGGGGCGGTTTGGGGTTTTTGACCTTTCTGTGCAATCCCACGTGCTGCTCCTCAGATCTGCGCCCCCTGACAGGGGCAGTTGTGTTGGTTTGCTGGCTGTGGAGGAAGGGATGGTTTCATGGCCCCGAGGTTTAAAAGTTCCTGCAGTGAGAAAATTCTGCTGCAGAGCCTTGTGCTGTTATTACCCTGAATTGCTTAATTACAGTGACAAATGTGCCCAAGTCGATCTCACAGGGCAGCGAAGATAAGACAAACGTCAGTTTAATCTGATTGTGAAGATCACCCAAAAGCATCACCCCAAAACATCCAGCACAAATCTGATCTCGTTCTCGTTCCTGTTGGAACTTGGGTTACTTTTTGCAGTCTCGGAGGAGGGAAGTTCTCAGTGCTAGGAAAGCTCTTAGCTGAGGTATTGAGACGCATGGCTTTGGGAGGGTGAGAACTTCATGTGGGCAGCATTTAATGGTGCTTCCCGTTAGAAGAAGTGTCTGTGGGACGCGTTAATGTCATTTCAAACCCAGACCAAAAGGGCACAGTAACTCTCCTGTGTGCCCACACAGGCAGAACAAATACCATGGGGCCGTGTTTGCTTTGGAAGGGCTGAACTAACCTTGTGGGAAGCAATCTGGTGTTTCTTACCTGCAGGTCAGGTCACTGTGTGTTGCTTCTTGTTGAACATTGAGCTGCTTACGTGAATGCCAAAGCCTTCTCTGAGCCTGCTGTTGAGTTTTGGAAGTCTGACTCTGATTTAGTCTGGTTTTGGTGTTTTAATATGCACTGGAACGTTGAAGGTGTGTATGCCAGTGCTCAGCTGGAATCTCATTCAGTGAGTAACCCCAGGGTTTGGGGGTCTGTTGGTGTTGAGGCTCAGAACCATGCAGTGCTTAATACTAAAATAAGGTGTGAGAGGCAGGAGAAAAGCCCTTCTCACACAGCTGCTGAGAGCCAGTGTATGCAAACTGTACTCTGCTTTTCTGGGGAGGGAAGAGGTTGGGAAGCCCCCTGTGAGGCTGCTGCAGGGCGCTGGTTTCCCAATGGCCAGGGTGGAATGACCCACTCGCTTTCATCGCACTGCTGTTCAGAGCATCCCATGGCTCAGGGCCCTGCTCTCCCAAGGGCTGCTCGTGTCTTGAATTTTGGCAAGGAGGTAGGGAGGGAGGAGGAGGAGAGATTTCTCTGTTGTTTGTCTCTCTGTGGTGTTCCTGGCTCGTGCCGTTTACAGCGACTGTGTCAGGAGAACTTGGTGTCTCTTACCTGCTGCAGGGTGAAGTGTGGTCCAGCTGCCTCGGGTTGGAATAACCCTTCCTAGTGCGTGGCTAGGAAAGCTGTAGAGAGTGCTGGGGATTTTGGCCCCATTCTTCTGACTTTGTAATACTTGGTCTTATAGTTTTTAAGCACTCATAGGTGCTTCTGATATTTTTTGAGATGTCTTGGAAAAGAAGAAATTTGCCATTTGAAAGACACTTCAGCAGCCCTTTGTAAAGGCTCAGTAACACCAGGCCTCTCTATACCCGTGCGAGGGTGGCTGCTGAATAGAGAGGGGGAAATTGGTCTTGAGAGCCCTTTTTTCCTCAACTGTTTAATTTGCTTAATTACTGTTTTTTAATTTACACTGACTTCCTATTTCCCTTCCCCTGCCTCTAGGCCCTATGAGAAAAAGGGAAAGCTAAGGATGCTGGAGCAGAACAATGGATTTCTCTTTCTCTTTCATGCAAGGGATCATGGGAAACACAATTCAGCAACCACCTCAACTCATTGACTCCGCCAACATCCGCCAAGAGGAGGCCTTTGATGGCAGCAGTGACATTGCCGAGGATGGGGGCCGGACGCCGTACGAGGCCGCGCTGCAGCAAGGCTTCCAGTACCCCACGCCCACGGCGGAGGAGCTGCCCCCGCTCACCAACGGGTACCCCCCGGCCCTGGGCATGTACGAGCCCCAGGCCAAGTACCAGGCGTACGCTCAGTACCCCAATGGCTCGGCCAACGGCTTTGGGACAGTCAGGAACTTCAGCCCCCCGGAGTATTACCAAATGGAGAACTCTAACGCGAGGCCGCACGAAGTTCTGGAGAAACCTTCCCCTCCCCAGCCGCCGCCTCCACCGCCACCTTCAGCTCCGCAAGTGGGGATTCCAAAGAAGACTGGCTCACCAGAGATCAAACTCAAAATAACCAAAACTATCCAGAACGGCAGGGAATTGTTTGAGTCCTCCCTGTGTGGGGACCTGTTGAATGAAGTGCAAGCGAGGGAGTACGCTAAGGCAAAACATGAAGGGAGGAAAGAGAAAAGGAAAAAAAGTAGCAAGCATGACTCTTCCCGATCGGAAGAGCGCAAGTCGCACAAAATTCCAAAATTAGAACCAGAGGAGCAAAATGTAAGTGGAATGGTAATTTCAGCAGTCTGTACACCTGGTATTTTGGATGGAGAGCGTGTCCAGCAGGGTTTGTCCTTGTTCTGGCTGTGTGCACGCTGAGTCACCAGGCTCTAGTTACTCGTCACAGCCTCAGCATGAGGTTGCCAGGAGCTGTGTCTGTAGGACAACACAATGGTGGTTAAAAGGCTCATATGAAAAATAAATTTTAGAAAAGGTTATATTTTTTATTGTTTTTAAAATATTATTTAGTGTGATACCATGTTGAGAGTTTGCTACACTCTGGCCAGTGTTGAAGGTGGAACTTCTGGGCAAAAGCTCACACATTCCTAAAATTGCCTCTCAAAATAGTGCTAGATTGTCGAGTGGAAAGTCTGGTTACTTGGGGTATTCAGCAGTGAAATGTTTCATTGATCTTTGAAAGATATTCAAAGTATTGTGATTTACAAAACCCAGGAGCTATGTGTAGCTTAGGTAGAACCAGTAAAAATGAGTATTGTAGATCAGCAGGGGAATGAGAAGTACCAGCTGACATAGCACATTTGGGGAAGATTTAGTATTGCTGTCTGTTCCCATTTATGTCAGATTTTGTACGATATTGGCCATATCCAGAGGATGTACATTAGGTGGTGTTAAACTGAGATTCCGGGAAGCAAAGACCCAGATTACTGCTGCCCCTTATTCTTTTTCTTTCAGTTTCATAAACCACTCCAGTACTTCTGTTTCCTTTTCTCGTGCTTGTTCCTGCCGCCTCTGTGGGGCTGGTTTCTGCCTCTCCCAGCTGAGAGAATGGGTGGCAGAGAGGCTGAGTGCCAGGAATGGGGAAGTCGCAGTATCTGGCCAGGACAGAAATTGCCCAGTGCAGGCTGGGCTGAGCTGTTACGGAATGCAGCTGAGTTTCTTGTAAAGTCTGTGAAAGCCCTTGGTGCTTTAAGGGAGAAGACCCTGTACTGCAGGGATCAGCTCTGCTCTGGTAGAGTGGGTTCTGTGCCCCATGGAGGTGCAGCCCGGTCAGGTGGCTGCAGGAGCTGCTGTGTCCTGCTGGCACTCCCTGAGCAGCGTCTCCCTTGCACTGTACAGCTGTCTGGCCTCTTCTCCACACTCCGTCACCCCCACATCAGGCTGTCAGTTTGTTTCCCCTCTTACCAGTGACTTCTGTTCTACTCCTGGAGCTTCAGCTCTGCTTGTCCCTCTGGCTCTGTTACCTGCTTACCACGAGAATGGAATCCTCTGTCTCTCACAGACTGAACTAAAACCTTGCATCTTGAATTCCAAGTTCTTAGTCGTGTGTGTCATCCAGAGTTCACCAGAAATCTTGCTGTTGTCCTCCTTGTTGCTTCCGTTTCCCTTTCTAAAGGTGGTGTTGCAATAAATGTTTCGTGTTACCCAGCCCTGTTTCAGACACAGCCTGCTCTGACAGGAACAGGATTTTGTGCTGTGGTTTTCGGTATGAGTTTGCCAGGGCAGTCTCGGGTCCGTCCTCCCACCACTTTGCCTTCCACTGCACAATTTCATCTTCATGTATGTTCATCGTGTATGCTTTTGTCATCTTCAGTGTTAGTGGTGGGAGACTTGTGCCTTGGGATCATCTTCATAGGAACAAACAACTTTCTGTACAACTATGGGTGTTTTATAGTTTTACACTCGACAAGGCTGTGGCAGTTCAGGGGATCTACGAGTTGTTCCTTGTTCAGACACTGTAATCTCAGTGGAAATCCACTGACTGTGAGGGCATGCCCATGCTGGAGAGGCTGATTTGGGGTCGGTAGTTATGTTCTGTGAGGAGCTGGGAGTTTGCAGTGTGTGAACTCAGCTTGACTCTCCTGGCAGAGGGGAGGTTTCACTCACTCCCTGCAGCGAAAGAAAGGCAGGAATCAGTGCTGTGCTTCCTGCACTACAGGGAAGAAGGATTTCTGCTCAGCAAATAGCAAAGTGCTCAGTCTTAAATGGTGCTTGTGTACAGACAGCTCCAAATGAGACACTGGGCTGTGCCACCCCTGACCCGAGCTGCTCTGCCCCTCTCCTCGTGTCCTGGCTCTCTGGAGCACAGCATGGGCTGATGTGGGCCCTGTGCTTGGAGTGGTCTGGGAATAATGGGGCTTGTCTGCATTATTAGTGTCTCACTGCTTGTGTCTGACGACTCCTCCTGCTGCTCTTGGAGTCCTTTGACTTCCGACTTCTCTGCTGCAGGAAGAGCAAGTCTGTGGCATCTGTCTCCTGAGATAGTTCCCAGCTCACCCTTATCTCAGCCCCTGTCCCCTCACACCCGCTGGCATGGCCCCCCCACGTCAGTGTCAGCTTCTGGTTGGGGCTGGTTCTGCTCTGGTGTTCCAGACTTTTGATCCTCCAAATATATTTGTCAACTCTATGCAATTTAACATGGATTTTACAATGATCATGTTGTATATTTAACATAATTTATCTACTGCAGTTCTTGCAAATAACTGGTGTACAATGAAACTCACCACATTACTATGGATATCCTCACATGGGGTTCTCTGGTTTTTGGAAATTGTGTATTATTTTAGGTGGAAAGTTATTCAGATTTGCTGTTTCTGAATGTATGTTCTTCTGTCTCCTGTTACAGGAGAATATAGTTATATTCAGGTGTGATCATAATGTAAAGAGTGTAGGGGAAACCAGGTATTTCTTTATTGTGATGTTAATTGGGTACAAGGAATAGTCATATTCCTGTTTTCTGGGTTCGTGGTTGCCTTTCTCTGTGAATTATTTTTTTCTGCCTGGTTTCACTATTATCTTCTGGTTTTTTACCGTCCCCTTACCTTTTTTGTGTTTGTTTTCCTTTTTTCTCTTCATTGTTACCCATTTCCTAGAGACCAAACGAGAGGCTTAGCACACTCTCTGAGAGACCAAGAGAAGATGCAGTGCTGGAGGAAGCCCCGGTTAGTACCTACACCAATTAACACCTTTGGAACATATAGAATGTTACTATTTTTGGACTGTTTCTTCCATTGATTCTTTAATTTGTTCGATAAATCAGTTGTCATTTCTTTTAAACTCTTATTAATCGTTACTGCATCAATGCATCTCTTACTGTACTGGATTTATTGCTTTATTTTATCATAAAAGCATTATTTCTAATCAACTTAGGAAGCAGAATCGGTTGGGGGGGGCGGCAGTTGCTCTTTTGTGTCTCGGTTTGTCAGTGATGTTGTTACGTAAATCCCAGCTGTGTGCAGCTCCTTTCTGTCATGTTTCTAAGAAATGTTTTTCTCCTCTTGGATTATCAAACCTCAGGGATATTTGAGAGAACAACAACAACAAGTCCCTGTGGATGGTGCGTGCATCTCCAAGTGCTCTGAATCCTCTCCTGTGGCTTTACTCTCGTGTTTCCTTTGCAGGTCCGGCAGCTCTTGCCGTCCCCTCCAACGCAGGTCGCCCACGACGTCAAGTTCCAGGTTGGGGATCTGGTGTGGTCCAAGGTGGGGACGTACCCGTGGTGGCCTTGCATGGTGTCGTGTGATCCACAGCTTGACGTGCATACCAAAATTAATACAAGAGGTAAGGGAGGGAGCTCTTTGCCGGAGTGTCAGGTGTCCGTAGCTGTTCCTTTATTAAAAATACGTTAATTCTGAACTGCCTTTGCGGGGTGAATTCTGCTGTGTGTGTGCTGAACAGGACAGTCCTGACACAGAACCAGTGCCTGGTACGTGACCTCTGCAGGTGGGACTGTGGGACTGGGCTTGTGCACAGGCATCTGTGCTTTTCTCAAGTCAGGGTGAGAGTGTTCAGTGCAGGCAGGGTGCGCTGAGCTTCATCTTAAACTGTTCTGCATCCGGCCCTGTTTTATTTCTGCACTCGAGCCAGGTGCCTCCCCTTGCCGGAATGGAGCGCTGGGGAGGAGGAAGGCGTGAGCTGAGCAGGCAGAGCAGCGTTGATGCAGCTGCTGACTGGTGTTCTCCCTTTCAGGTGCCCGCGAGTACCACGTCCAGTTCTTCAGCAACCAGCCGGAGCGGGCCTGGGTGCACGAGAAGCGCGTTCGGGAGTACCAAGGGCACAAACAGTACGAGCAGTTACTGGCTGAGGCAGCCAAGCAAGCCAGCAACCACTCTGAAAAACAGAAGGTACTGGGGGCACTGGGGGGATCATCGCTGTAAGGGAGATGCTCTGGGGCAGGTCTGGAACTCTGCAGTGCTTTACCCTGAGAAGGACTGGCTACAACTCGCTGGCAGGGAATTCAGCGTCCGCATTCAGTGTCAAAAATACCCTGTAAATGGAGAGCAGACTTCAGTCTGCTGCCTGAGACGTGTAGAGACCCTCAGGATGGTGTTTTAAGTGCTGTAGTGGTAAAATCTTCAGTGTCATCAACTGCTTGTCTTTGTCCCTTAAGATTCGCAAGCCCCGGCCGCAGAGGGAGCGAGCGCAGTGGGACATTGGCATTGCCCACGCCGAGAAGGCGCTGAAAATGACCCGGGAAGAGAGGATAGAACAGTACACCTTCATTTACATAGACCAAGAGCCAGAGGAGGCTTTGGCCAAAGCCAAAAAGACTGCTGCTTCCAAATCGGAGGCCAAGAAGAGCCGGCGGCCGAAGGCGGTGCCGAGCGCGCAGCCGGAGCAGGCCAGCGGGGTGGCGGCGGCGTCGCCTTGCAGCGCTGAGGCGCGGAGGCAGGGCCAGCGGAGGCCGTCCGGCGTGGAGGAGGAGGAGGCACCGCCTGTGAAAATCGCGTGGAAAACAGCCGCAGCTAGGAAGTCCCTACCAGCTTCAATAACCATGCACAACTTGGATCTGCAAAAGTGTAACATGTCTCCGGTTGTTAAAATTGAACAGGTTTTTGCCCTTCAGAATGCTGCTGGGGATGGAAAACTCATCGATCAGTTTGTTTATTCCACCAAGGTACGTGCTTGGTGCAGTGACCCCTCTTTTGCTCTTGAGTTATCCCGAGCCTGCCTTACTGGGGAGCTTGAACTGTGTCCACCCAGCTTTCACCATCCACGTTCCTTTCATTGGGGAGATTCACAGACAGATGTGACAGCAGCATCTCTCAGTGCGCTGAGCCCCACTGTCAGTGCAGCTCTGGCAGTAGCTGTTTTGCTGGTGGCAGAGCAGCTCCCTACACATGGCCGTATTTTTGTTCGTAACACATTAAAAATATTAAAGCTGTTTTAACTTCAGCTTCCTAGTTGAAATAATCAGAAAATTCTTGATAAAATCAGTGGTTTTGTGGGAAACAGATGACAAAATTGTTAAAAATGTATCAAAAAGTAATAACTACGTTTTGTGTAACAGACTTTTAAATTGAGTTCTGCCTCTGAGCTTCCTTCAGGTGCACAGCAGCTTCCCACAGTCAGTGTAAGGAAAAGGCTTAGGACTATTTCTCTGCCTCCTCCTTCTGCCTCTCTACCTGGAGAGTGTTTATTTCATCCTAAGCCCTATAGAGAAGGTAATGTTTAGAAAAGTCACTGGAATTGTTTTTTCCTTGTGTGTAAAGGGAGATGGAGAGGGGTGGAAAGTTCTGCAGGGAAGCAGCTCCGTAGCAGATGAATGCTGTGTGTGGGTTGGGCTGGAGAGCACTGATTGTTTCTGTTCTGAGATTCGGGGGCAGGTCTATGGCCTGGTAGCAGCACACCTTTATAACAGGGGAAGACAATCTTTTCCTTTTTTCTTTTTAAGGGACTTGGTAACAAAACAGAAATAAGCATCAAAGGACAAGAGAAACTTAATTCCTCATCAGCTCAGAGAAGTGAAAAAGCAGTGGTGCAAAACGTGTCCTCTCCTGAGACAACTTCTGGGGCAGCAGGTAGGGAAACTGCAGTCCTGGTCTGAACCTGAGCCCTCAGCATGAAAATTCAAATATCAAACCCAGCGTTTTCTCGTTACTTAAACATTATTATTAACATCTTTCTGTTTACATAATGATTATAATGAGCATGGCTAATGTTACACGTGCTGAGCCAACACACACAGCATGGCTGTGGGGTGGGATTGGTGGTTTGGCCTCGGAGCTTTGTCTGCAGCTCACAGCCTGAGCCAACAGACTCGAGGGGCGATGTCCTGTGCAGAGCAGGCTGCAAGTTGGTTTAGAAGGCAACACAGTGGATGTGTGGTAGCAGGGTATTGCCATGGCCTTTGGCCTCAAATGTAAAGTACAAGAGCTGTCATGAAAGGAAAAGAGTCGGGAAGTGGCACATTTCAGTAGGGGATGTCTGATTCAGGGTGGAGACTCCCTAGGCTTTGTTGTTGAGTTCTTACATGGCCTGTTAAAGAACAGGTATTTTTAGAAAACTGCTTCAACTAACTTCATCGACCAGATGAGGCAGTGCTTGCCTTCTGAAGCCATCTCAGGGGCCGCATCATAAAGCAGTGAGGTTTGAAGTATCAGGTCTGAGGGAGAAGAACCACTGAAGCAAATAATGGAACTTGGGCCTGAGATGGGAAAACCTTGAATGAGCTGTTTGAATCTCATAATGTTGCCAGGCATCACTTCTGCTTTAACTGTCCATCTGTTTGATTATTTCTCCCTTTCCAAATGTGAAATAAATGAGAACCAGGGTCAGAAATCTCAGTGGTCAGCATCCATGAGTCCTCTGCAAACGCACTTCAGGTTCTGTGTGTAGTTTCTAGGCAGGGTTGTTTGATATGCTGGTTCACGGAGCGTGTTTGGGACTGCAGCACACAGGCCGGGTACTCCACATTTCCTGGTGTGAGTGAGGTTTCCCCTGCTGGTGACAGCAGTGGTTCTTTCCAGCTGTGGTTGCTGTGGATACTTGAATTGCCTTGCAGCAGGAGAGGCCGTCGCCGTTCTGCTTCTCTCACCTGGGATCTAAAGGCTTCAGCTTCCCTGTGGCTCCTCAGATGTAAGGGGTGAAAATTCTGAGCCTCTCTTTTTTCATTTTCTTAGGCTTTTTGGATACGTAACACTCCACCTGCTAACACCCTGTAAGTGCCTGAGCTTTCCTGCAGTGCACTCTCCAAACAGTCACTCTCAAAGCCATTCCCAAGGTCCAGTTATTGGGCCCCTCTTGTGGTACATAACTGCCAAGTCCTTTTCTCAAATGTAAGGTCACCGGAACTTCAGAATCCCTTTATGGTAAAGTATTTCCCAGACTGGCTCTGGGGGTCCTTGCTGATAACCTGCAGTTTCACAGAATTCAGTCATGCCGGGAAGATAATTCCATCTGAAATCTGCTACTGCAAGAGCAACCCTGAGAATCCCTGGTGCCTCTGGTCTGCAGACACTGAACCAGGATTTATCTCCAGCAAGGTGGAGGGCTGGTCCAACATCTGTCCTGAAACTGGATGAAAATATGCCTGAAGATAGGACAGGAGCATTGTGAAGGTGATGACTGGATCCTTGGAGAGCGGGAAGAGGAGAAAGTGCCCATTGCAGTGATCAATGTTGCTGTCAGCCAACCTTAGACACTCTGGTTCTGGAGTTCTCTGATCCAGGGCTTGATCTTATTTCTTTGGCTTCAGCGGGGCAGCACAGGGAGAAAATCCATTCTTGGTTAAAGTAACTGTTGGTCACATCTGCTCAGATTTACCTGAAGCTGCTTCAGGGGATTTTGGTCACACAGCGAAGTGACAAAAGATGTGGAGACCCACTGCAGCTGTGGGAGTCCCTCAAGGGATGGGACCTGTTGGAACCAAAAGTTACGTGGGGATGGACGTGATGGATGTTGACCTGAGTCATTAACTTCTAAATTATTAATAACTAACCAGTATTATTCATTCATTAATACGCTGTAAAAGTTTTTTCCCTTGAAGAAAAACATTTTTTTTCCCCTCAGAAATCCAATTATTGTAACATGATAACTTTTCCAGCTGGATAGTTTAGTTACTGAGACACTCCCGAGCCGTGCAGCTATGGGAAAAATGCTCATCCAATGGACCAAGAGTAATTTTAATTTTTTTCTCCGAAGTCCTTTTGCAAGGCTGTCTTTCAGTCTGGTTCAAGCCCACGTGTGTCTCCAGATACGTGATCTCCTGACAAGACCAGGCAGGTTTACAGCTTCTAACAGAACATCCGGCTGGCACAGTCAGCTCCCAAGTGTTTGCAGTTTTGCTTGGAAGAAAACAAAGTATTTCACAGTTGTGTTTTCTTTAGGTGAAACCTCCTAGACTGAAAACCCAGAATAATGCTTCCCAGCAGGTCTTTGTAAATCCTCAGGTGCCAGTTTTCTGTCAGCTGTGTGTGTGTGCTTGTTCCAACAGCTGCCCGTGGTGTTGAGTGTTGTGTCCATGGTTCTCGTTGTGCCTGTTTGGGAGGTGCTGGAGCACAGAAAGGTCTTTTGATTTTGCCAGCCTGAGTTGCCAAAAACCCAGTAGCTCCCTCTTCATCTGCTGAATTGTCACAATAGCCTTCATTGATCTGAGTTTGTTTTCCATGGTAACTTTAAAAACTTGTTTTTCACATTCGTTAATGACGATAACACATCGTGGTCGATGCTTCTGTTTGTGCTGAGTTTTTCTCCACCTCGAAACCTTCAGGTGAGCATTGAGGCCTGGTGTGGCTGCAGGTGGTGCAGCGGGGGGCTGGCTGTAGTTGTGTGACAGAGGCCATCAGCCCACAGAGGGGGGCACAGAACTGGCGTTTTGGGGGAAATCCTGAAGCTGTGCTTTGCATCTGAAATTTGTAGTTTGTTTTTGTTCAAGGAGTTGGTTGTGGCTACCTTCCCAAAACACCAAAGAATGGACTGTTTGGTTCAAAATTAACCAAGTGAAGACTGTGCCTGAGAGGTGTATTACGGATTGTGGAAATCTGTTTGCCCTAAGCTGAATTCCAGCCTTTTGTTCCACTCTGTTCCTGGTGTCTGTTTTCTGAAGCTGATCTGTCTCTGCAATCAGAATGTGTGTCTGCAGCCACAGCACCAGCTGGTCAATAGCTTGGAACTGAATTTAAAAATAAAACATTCAAAAGAGGACAAAGTCTTGGTTTCGTTCCTTTGCCTGTTGGTTTGGTGTTGCACATCTTGGTGTTCCTCAGAAATACAAGGAATCATATAATGGAAACCTTTTTCCTTCTTCAGGTTCTGTAGAAAAGAAGCAACAGAGAAGATCGATTCGAACCCGCTCCGAGTCTGAGAAATCCACCGAAGTTGTGCCAAAGAAGAAGATCAAAAAGGAGCAGGTTGGCTTCCTCCATGTAGAGAGTTAAAATATATCGTATTCATAAATGTTGTGGCTTATATTGGTGCCTTTTTATTTTTCTCCATTTTTCCCCATCGGGTTTCGGTTTGGACTATCCTCCATGAAATCCCCCTGTCAATGCCATTGCTGTGACTCTGCTACTGGCATCTTCTCAGTATCAGTCAGGCTATGGAAGTGGGAACGCAGTGATGGATGACTCCTAATGAACCTGCCATGTTTCCTTTGAGATTTCTGTTCTGAGCAAAATGGGTTTGTTTCAGTGATTTCTCTTGGATGGAATTGCCACCAGGTTCCTTCCTTTGGCTCTTGATTTAGCTGCTGGTTTGTGTTGAGGTTTTGTTTTTCAAATGAAGTTAGAGTGATTAATTTGACCACTTCTGAAAATGGACTTCGAGAATGATTTCACTTAAAGATGAATAGTCAGACTTTCATGTTGGCAGACATCAGCAAAACAGTTCTGGGATATACCATTTTTTTCCTGAAATAGTTCTAACGTGTACAGGGCATTCCTTTAATCTGGATGTCAGATAGACAAATGTTGTTGCTTTAGAAAAAATTTGCTGATAAAAAATTTCTGCGTGGAAATGAGTAGGAGAGTGCAGTGGATGGACAGAAATATTAAAACCTGCATACACTTTTAATAAGTTTGTCAAAGTTGTTGGTTCTTCTCCTTGCATGGTTGATTTTTCCTTCAAGGGCCTCTGTCTGAAAGCTGAAAATTAAATATAAATGTTTCATAGTTTAGCTTTTCCCGGTGAGAATTTTTAAAGAGGGACAGTCAGAATGAAGATTTATATGGGAAGGGGAAAAAATATTTTTATCTCCTTAATTTATTCTTTGCCCTTTGCGCTTTGTTTTGCACTTCCTTCACTTCAGAGACTGAAAGTGAACCCAGTTCCTTTTTTGGGTATTTTTTCCTTATTTTTCCTTTGATGCTGCAGCATTTCTGCACTGCTGTGCAGCAGAGGAGTCCTCCAGCTCGAGGCAGTTTCTTGCTGAAACTTTAAAGCAATTTAAATGTTGGGTGTGTGACACCCAGTGTGGTCCGTGGAGCCTCTTGGCACGAGGTGTTGCAGCCTCCCCCTTCCAAAAGAGTTATTTTATGTTTGTAAAGGTTTCCTAATTTAACAAAGGTATAAGAACCAACAAGATGAACTTCACGGATACCAGGTAGCTTCATGTGCTTCTCTTACCTGGCTGACTCAGTCTGTGGACATTAATTAAAGTGCTTTTCTCAGGAGAAGTATCTGACGAAAGTGAAACCCAGGGGCACTGTAATGCGCAAAACCTTGAATGTATTAAGTTATATTTAAAAAAAAAAAACTTACTAAGTTCTTAAAGTTATGCAACAATATTTGTTACCCAAAGTCAAGTTTTCTTGATTCCCCAGTTAGTCTGCAACAACTTGGTATAAAATTATAACTGGAACGAGTACAATTAATGGGAAAAACAAAATGTTGATGCTACTGTTACAGTGACTAGTGGAGAAATAAAAGTGATTGTTTAGATTTTATATTTGTATTACAAAATGTATCCTATACAAATCCTTCTACTGTATGTTTTTACCTATTGTACAACAAAATAAAATATTTTTTAAAAAAATTATAGAATAATCCTTAAATATTTACTAAATGTGTTTCTCCATGCATATGTAACCACATTGCAAAGAAATAACTTGTAATTCTTAACCTTAGAAACAGGATTTTAGGCAACAGCTTTCTTCTGTAAATATTATCCAGTCACCAAATTCCCACATCTTCCATGTATGTTGGCAGAACAGTTCCTAAACTTCTCCGTAGGGTCAAGGACTGGAAGCGCTTTTGCGAGATTGTAAACTTGTACCTTTGTGTGCCGGAGTGCCTGTGCCCCCGAGTTCCAGCTGTGTAGAGCCCTGTCCCACGGCGCCCGGGCGGGCCCGTGCAGAGCTCTAGACGGGGAGGAAGGGCTCCAGGAGCTCCAGGGAACGCTGCTGGGAGCGCCCGAGTGGCCCCCGTGTCCCCCCTGCCCGGGGAACGTGTGCTCGCACAGGTGTGGGGTTTGCACAGCGTCAGGGGTGGCTGCCCAAGGGCCCCCGCTCCTGCCTGCGGGACACAGATACAGCGCTCTGTCACCTTCGTGCCCGCAGGGACAGAGTGAAAGGACCTGGCTGGTGACCCGAGGCTGCCACGGCTCCGGGCACCAGCGTAGGCAGGAGTGAATCCAGCGGGACGCGGAGGCTCGGGCTGAGGAGGGGATGGCAGCTCCCGCCCGAATTCTAACCCCTTGAACTGACCTGTTTGCTTTTTGGTACTAGGGAGAAACCCTCCTCTGGTGTTAACTGTGGATTTTCCTTTCAAACAGGTTGAAACGGTTCCCCTGGCAGCAGTGAAGACGGGGTTGCAGAAAGGTGAGTGACAGGTGAAGATAAATGGCCTAAACTTGGTGGCTCAGGACCCTTGGGCAGCAGCTTTGTTCGGTGTGAGCCACAGCGCTGGTGCTCCGTGGGGCTGAGCTCGGCTTCCCTGGGGACGGGCTGTGTTTGGGGCTCCGGTCCTGTGGGGCGAGGATGGTGTTTGTTCATGTGCTGTAAGCACCTAAGTCCTTCTGGGCATTTCTTAAAAGTCTCTTAAAAGTTAAAGATGGATGATGAAGAGGAAATCTCATAAGGATTTATCCTCCCTTAGAGACAATTTATTGCTTTCCTCCACTGTGTCATCGTGTTAAGAAGTTTGTCAAAAGCTCTGCCTAAGCTGGTTTTCAGTTAATGAGTTTTTCAGGGAGAATTCAACTAGTAACCAAATTGCAAACTGAAAATTAAGACAGATAATGTAATCCAGACTCTCATCTTTCTTTCCTTTATTAATTTTAAGCAAAAGGTTGAGAAGATATATTAAAACTAATTTTAGTGTGTTGTGTTAAGGTGCCAGTGAGATTTCAGACTCCTGTAAACCCTTAAAGAAGAGAAGCCGTGCCTCTACGGACATGGAGCTGACCAGCTCAGCCTACAGGGACACGTCTGACTCTGATTCCAGAGGACTCAATGATTTACAGGTAAAGGTGTGTTGGTTCTCACAGGGACCTGCTCAAGCTGCCAGTGTGCAAGAGGCTTTTCAGTTGATTATTGCTAAATATGTGGATGCCTTTCTACACACTTTGAGTCTTTTATTGTCTGAAAACATAAAGTCTAGTCTGTTTCCTTCTAATCCCCTCCATTGGTTTGTTATAAAAATACAATGTTTACTTGCTAATTTTCCTACTAGTTTGTCTGGCAAAGCATTGGTTTAGATAATGGTTTGCTCTATGGAAGGTCTGAAACTCTTGGAGAGTTGGGAAATGCTGCTATCTGGTGTAACTCCAAGGAGTGTCTGGAAAAGTAAGAGAGCTCTTTGTGGTGTTTGGCTTGTACAGGTGAAATATATCACGAAGGCAGCACCTTCCCAGGGTGACTTTTGTGTCTCTTGACCTACCAAGTGGTCTTTTGATAACAGTGACAGAAATACTTTTCCCAGTGTGGTTGTCCTTTGGAATTGTCTGGTTTGAGTGCCGTGGATCTTTCCTGTTTGTAGGGCAGTTTTGGGAAGCGTTCAGACAGCCCCTCAGCCGCTGCCGACGCCGATGCCTCGGATGTGCAGTCGGTGGACTCCAGCTTATCCCGGAGAGGAACTGGAACAAGTAAAAAAGACACTGTTTGTCAGGTAACTGGTGATACTGGGGAGCGATGGATACTAAATATGTATCCCCTATTTCTGTTTGTTCTCTTAATTCGACCTGCCAGATAAAATACCCAGGCTTTTAGGAGTTTTTATGCTCTGGAAGTGATTCATATTAAATGATTCCTAAGCTCTTCTGCAGGCCAGAAAGCTCAGCAGCTGAAAAGTGGTGTCTAATCCATACCTGCCAGCATTAGTAGAAAAAGTAGATGCCATTTTCTGCTCCATTTGAAGACTCCAGATGATTGGTCAGGATAGGACAGGTTGAGAATTTTTCAGTATTTTGAAAAAAAAAAATCCTGGAATCTTCTGGCCAGTTTCCTGGTCAGTAGTAAAGGACCTGAAGAGCAAGAAGAGCTTGTTCCCTGAGACATGGAGGAGTGCAGGTGGATCCTGTAGTGCCTCTCCTGGCTCTGTCCTGGCTCGCACTGTTACCCCAGAGGTGCAGGGAGTGCTGGGATTGTCCTTGGCCCGGAGACTTGCCAGGTTCAGTTCTCCTGCCTTAGCCTAATTCTGAAGCAATTGCAGGCAGTTCCTGTTGTTACCACCTGGCAGTCACTGGCATTTTGGGGTACCCTGTTCCCTGCTGAGCTCTCTGCCTGTTGCTGAGCTCTCTGCCTGTTGCAGATCTGCGAGAGCACCGGCGAGTCGCTGCTGGCCTGCGAGGGCGAGTGCTGCAGCGTGTTCCACCTGGAGTGTCTCGGCCTGAAGGCCGTGCCTGAGGAAAAGTTCATCTGCGCCGAGTGTAGGAATGGTGAGTGTGTTCCTGCGCCTGGGAAACTGAGAGGGATTTCCCCCTTTGCTCAGGAGCCACGTTCTGGTCAGAGCAAACCAAGATGGTGCTTTCTGAGGGTTTGTGAGTAAGTTTGGGTTATTCCGCTACCTTTTTAACCTCTGAGACCAGATTCTCATTTTCCATTTAGCAAGTGCCTCATAAGAAAAAAAAAGTAATGAACTGCTTAGGGTTTTACTTGGAATGTGAGATTTTTATGTGAGCAACAACTCCAGTGTTATTGTGGATCACAGTAACCAACGTGCCTGTTGGACAGGAAGGATCCTGTATTGCTCACAGCCTGTTGGCTTCAGAGTTTGTTTGGACAATATGTGTATCTCAGAGCTGGCTTTTACAATCGGGATTCCTTATTCCCTCTTTCACAAGGAGAGCACACGTGCTTTTCCTGCAAGCTCCCTGGCAAAGACGTGAAGCGCTGCTCCGTCAGCACCTGCGGGAAGTTCTACCACGAGGCCTGTGTGCGCAAGTTTGCCACGGCCCTGTTCGAGTCCCGGGGCTTCCGCTGCCCGCAGCACTGCTGCACTGCCTGCTCCATGGACAAGGACATGCACAAAGCCAGCAAAGGTGAGGGCAGCTGCTCCGAGCAGGGAGGAGGCTCAGCTGCGGCATCGCAGTAACGATTCATCCAGTTCCACCCTCTGTAACGCAGCGTGCAGCAGGGAACAAGGGTTTCCTCCTCACTGAGGTCATCAGCTGAGATACCTCATGGGTGGGAAGCAGCTGGCAGCCTGACGCTGTGGAGTGTACCTGGATCCACACACCTGCTCAGCTCTTGGTGCTGGGTTTAGTGGGAGCCAAGGGCTCATCGTACGAGGCCAGGGAATGTTGATTTTTAAAGACAGCTCGTAGTGGCCTTGTGAACAATTATTTTTCAAGGAAAAAGACTCTTTTAGAAATGAACCAAAATGTTTAAACCAAACAACCAGACTCTGGAATGATGGAAGTTTTTCTTAACAATTTTAAATTGAAAGTTAAGGGGTAATATTTGTGAAACTTTAGAAAAAAGATGTCAGTGTTTCTTTTCTTAACCCAGTACTCGCACTGGGATAGACCCAGCCTTGCCTTTGCCTGTGGGGAATTCTGCCCTATCCTGACCTGAGCACTGGTTGTCCTCGATGGTCTTGGAGGTGTTCTCCAGGCTGAGTGCCGCTGTGCCCCGGGTGACGCGTGCCTTTCCGTGTGCTCTGTTGAACAGGTCGCATGGCGAGATGCCTGCGCTGCCCCGTTGCCTATCACTCGGGAGACGGCTGCATCGCCGCAGGAAGCTTGTTTGTGTCATCCCACATCCTCATCTGTAGTAACCATTCCAAAAGGACTCACTCCTCATCAGCTGTAAATGTAGGCTTTTGTTTCGTTTGTGCAAGAGGTGAGACACTTGGTTTTTCCCTGTTTTATAGTTCTGTTGTCACTTGTACAGTTTAGTGATAAAAATAGTGTTTCATGAGGAACTCCTCCCTTAGGGCTTGCTGGGGTTAAATGCTGCCTGGGATTTTTTATCTAATTTTATTTTATTTTATGTTATATTGGTCAGCAGTCCTCATGAGAGTCCACTGGCTGTGTTGGTCCGTAAGGTTTGATAGCCAGAAGTAGCGATAGGCACTCAGGCCAACTCGTTCTGCCAGCAGGGAACAGCAGATCCCAGTGCCCCAGCTCCAGGCTTTGCATGCTGAGAATGGCTGCTGTGTTATTAATCACTGGATTAAGCAGAAGGGGATTCTTTCACTACCACAAACTTAAAACTGTTTAAGTTTTAAGGCTAAAAGGTGGGATTTACTCATGAACTAGAAAAGCTCAATTTATAACTGCCATCACATTTGAGAACTTTGAAAGAAAACCTTTAGCAGTACCGTATGACCAGGTTTCATGCTGGGCTTTTCCATTTGTCAAAGTTCTCTTTTTTTTCTTTTCCTTTTTAACTGTTTTTTCCCCACTTGTTACTTTTATGGCTCTTCAGTCGCCAGGGTTCTGCCAGAGAGCGGCTTAAAAAAATGTTGGTGCAGCAGTTGCTTTGGTCTCGAGATTCAAAAGTACCATTATTCTTAGGCTTGGAATTACATTAATATGTACCTTCTACAGAATCCCAGCAGTTTATACTGGATGTGTTCTCTTCAGCAGTGTTGAGAGTCTCTAATAGGGAAATGAAAGTGATCTGGATCCTGAAGTTTTGTTTTCACTTGGGTTCATTCAGGTGGAAATTTAGTTTGCCTTGACTTGGCAAGAGCAGAGTAATAATTACAGATCTCAGAATGGCAAGAAACGCAGAAGGACATTTTCATGCTTTTTTTTTTTTCCATTTTACATTTCTTTAGTAATTCTATCTGAATCTGGCTCCATCAAAGATGAAACTGCACAAGTCTGTATTTTCTCCGGGCAATCTAAATAACCTCTTGAGCCCTGGCAGATGAAATTCCCTGTCCTATGTATTCCCCAGATCTTAATTAGGAGAACTTTACAAACCACTGCCACTGCCTGAATCCTCCGTGTCTTAGAGCAACTCTGGACTTGTTCATCTAGAACATTCTTGTGGGACTTGTTTCCACCAGGCCTGGCTGGAATCAGGAGCCAGAGTGCTGAGGACAGTACTTGGGGCAGGAGCACTGAGCACCTGCTCAGAAAGAAATGGGGAACTGAACGCTTTGGAAATCCTTGGGCATCTCTGTGAGAACAGTGATTTAATTAGTGTTAGTCACTTTTAGAAGCAGAGACTTTGTATTTAGATGCAGTTACTGAAGTGAGAAATGTAGAGGAGAGACAATCTATAAAATACACAACCTCACTTGCGGTGAGGTGCTTAAAATATTAGATATTTAAAGTCTTCTTATTCACCACCCTGCAATACCCTCCAATCAGCCTGTTAGAGTTCACCTGATTCCATGTGTAAGTTCCCTTGTTTTAGGAATCCTCCCAAGGATGGGTGTCCAGATGGGCTGACCCCAGTCTTCTTACAGCAGTGTTTTGGCACCATCCAAGGGCTTCTCTAGAGCCCTCAGCTGTGTCCCTCAGGGAGAGAACCGGGGGCTCTCTTGGTAGCTCATCTTTCCTATTCCTTTGGGGCTCAGTTGCTCTGCTCTTCCCGTGAGTTACTGGCCAAGTGCTTCTGTTCCGCAGCTCTGGGCTCTCACCTGGGCTGCCTGGCTCTTCTTGGTGCAGGACAGAGAATTGCAGAGGCCTGGTTTGGAAGGGAGTTATGCAGGGAGCAGAGTGCTGGACTGTTCCGGAGCAGCGCTGGGAGGGCTGGCGGGGGGAGCTTCACCGCCACGGCCTGGGGCAGAACCTCCATCCGTGCTTCCCCCTTGGTGCCTTGCAGAACACTGGCCCTCCTTGCTTTCCAGCACAACTATAGAGGCAAAACGCTTCCGTAGGCAAGATCTCAGGGGTGGATTTGTAGTGAGAGGGGTGGTGAGTTCTCACTCCCAGCGTCTGTTCCGTCTGCTGCCCCAGCTCAGAGCACGACCCTGCTGCAGTGTCCATCACCCCGGGTCTGCAGAGGAGCTTCCTTTTGCCCTGTGGGAAGGAGAGGGGATCCCACAGATTCAAACTTTGTTGCTTTTCTTGTGCTTGTCTACAAATGCACAAATGAAGGGTAAAAAACCAATTGAAATTCCACTTAGAAGCAGCTTATTTCATTGCAAGATTTTCTAGATAAGTTTGAGTCTCTCCAGCACAACCTCTTTGTTAGCACAGAAACTTTGTCAGACTTTCCTTTTTTCTTCATTTTATCCTTTTTTCATTCCCACATAACGCATTAGAGGTGTTCATTGGGTTTATTTGATTTTTCCTTCACGGAATCATGGGTAGTTTCATTGCAACTCATCTCTTTCTGTTTGTTTCGTATAGGGCTGGTAGTGCAGGACCATTCAGACCCCCTGTTCAGTTCCTATGCCTATAAGTCCCACTACCTACTGAATGAGTCAAATCGTGCTGAGTTGATGAAATTACCTATGATTCCTCCTCCTTCGTCAGCTTCCAAAAAGAAATGTGAGAAAGGTAACCAAAATAGTTTCTTTCTCTTTAATTTACTTTCGCTTTTTCTATTTTTTCTCTCTAAATCAACGGAGAAATGTCTGCTTGTCCCCACACTGACTGCTTTCAGTGACCTTCACTCATGGTTATTGTGAGCCTGTGTTCATGTTGTTGGCAATTTTTTTTTTTTTATATAAAAGGGCTTAAAATAATTGCTGTCACTAAATTCTCCTTGGAAGAGATTTGGTCACTCTACCTGGCCTAGACTGTTCCAGGTTCAGGGAGCTGTTTGCACAGCAATGTGAAGAGGAGGCAGATGGATCTCGATGTTGTTGCAGTTCAGTATTTACCTGGATGATGTAAAACCACTTCTTAAACTGATAGGAAGCGGAGGGGGGTGCGCTGCTTCGGGTCTCGTGCAGATCCTGAGAGAAGAGAGGGCGTTTGGGGCTGGGCAGGGGTGGGTGCCGCGTCCTTGTGGAGGGTGCCGGAGGGGAAGGCAGCGAGGTTTGGCCTGTGTGAGTCCCAGCTCCAGCGCCGAGACAGCAGTGCCCCCTCCCCGTCCCCTCCCGTCGGGACGGGCCCTTGCCACAGCCGGGCTCTGACCCCGCAGCTCCGGACAGGGGGCTGAGCCTCTCCAGGTCCCTCTCGGGGCAATTCCTGCTGTCTGTGTGCAATGCTCAGATGTCATATTTCATTCCCCACAGAAATTTGGTTCCCCGGGAGCGTTCAGAGCCGGTGCCCCATTACCCAGCCCAAGTTAGGTCGCTTTGAGCGTTGTGAGATCGATGGCTTGCAGTAGTCCTGTAATTCCTGAAAACAAGAATTATTTTGAGCCCTGTGCTTAGCTTGAGCCGTATCTGCCTAATGCATCCCGAGAGCAATGTTGGGTTTTTTCTTGCTTAGCATTGACAGTTTTGTGTTTGATTTCGTTTGATTTTTGCATCTCTTGGCATTTTCTCATCTTGGATAATGTTTCAGTAATTTGTCTGTATTTCCTCTGAAATTACATTTGCAAAAAACACCTTAAAATTTAATTATGGGTTCGGGGAGCTCTGGAGGATCCATGTGACTGTATTTTACTGGTTTTAGCAGAGGAAATACAGTGTTGGTCATGCAACTGGATTGTTTAAGGAATGCTCATTGTAACATGCAACAATCAGTTAATGCAATGGTATTTTGGGAAGTCTATAGGTGGACAAGATTTTCTGATAAAGGTTTGAAAGTGACTATTCACACTTCTTTTGATACTGTGATTGAAAATTGGTTTGAATACTCTCAAGTCTCTCCCAGATTTTCCATCTGGGACACAAAATCTTGTTAATTTTTAAATATATATACATATAAGAATGTATATATGTATATATTTTATATACCTACATGTATAAAATATTACATGTGTAATGTATCAGGTCATCTTATATGAGCTGCTTTGCTGAGGGTGGCTTAGAGCTGTGTAATACATCGTCCAAAATGTGAGCCAACCAAAATAACTTTTGCCCAAGTAAGTGTAAACTTCAGAAATTCATGTGAATTTCTGGGGTCAGCGCTGAGGGTCAGCGCTGAGGTTCCCTCTGTGCTCCAGGAATTTTTGGGATGGGGACAACTCATGAGTGTCTCATTCTGCTTTATGTACTGAGCTCATCCTGATAAACTTGTTGTGGAATAAACACACCACAATCCTTTTTCCTGTCCTTGCAGCAGAAAAGTATTGATCAACCTATAGGCTGTGGGGTTGGTGCTCGCTAATGATTGCTGGGGATTCAGTCAGAGCAATGTTGATTGAAAAAGGATTCTTTAAAAATGTGGAGTTTTGTGGTCGCTTTGGCCATCACCAAAGAACGAAAACCTGGCAGCACTGTTCCCATCTGCAGTGCTTCCCTCGGGAACGGTGCTCCTGCCAACTCACCTCGTGTTTAAGTCCTCAGCTGCTTTTTTGTCTGATGCAGTTAAGAGTCCGAGCTTAGATTAACACTGCACAGTCCTTTTTAACCAACATTGTTAAGTTTGACTTGATCCCTTTCTTCTGCCATTTTTCTGTGGGGCAGTGGGAATCTGGAGTGGATGATTTAAAATCAATGTTGATTGCTGTGCACGGGGAGGGGAGCAAATCCCGACTTCTACAAACCAAGCGGGGCTTCTTTGTTTCAAGGTGGCAAACTGTTGTGCTGTGAGTCCTGCCCAGCTTCCTTCCACCCCGAGTGTCTCAGCATAGACATGCCTGAGGGATGCTGGAATTGCAATGACTGTAAAGCTGGCAAGAAGCTGCGGTACAAGCAGATCGTTTGGGTCAAGCTTGGGAATTACAGGCAAGTTCACCTTTTGGGGCTGTTCTAATGCTTTGGATGTTTTAATGTACTCCGGAACTGCAGGAAGATAAAGCAGCTCACTCATCGTGAACAAAAGTTAGAAATACAATAATTGCTCTGCTTGGTGTCAGGCACGGATGTCACCCTCGAAGGGCAGTGCTCCTGCGTTTCCCTGGCAGCGCTGGGCTCCGGACCGCGCCCGCCTGCGCCCCGCAGAGCCTGGGCACGGTGTGGGAAACAGGGGCTGGCTCAGAGCCCAGCTGTCCTTGCTGGTGTTTGCTTGAGTCAGCTGCAGCAATACGGGCGTTCACAGGTGATCCTAGAAACCCACTCTCAGGCCACGGATATTCTTAGAAGGTTTTTCCAAAATTTGGAGTGAGAACTTTGCTTGTGTTTTGCATGGAGCTTCCCAGGCATTGCCAGTGGAGCCCTGGCTGGGTGAGAAAGGAAAACTGGCTTTTATTTCTCAGTCCCGTCAGGGAAACTAGGAAGCTCTGGTTCAGGGAACTTATATTGCTCTTTTTTCTCCTACTCTGCAGGTGGTGGCCAGCAGAGATCTGCAATCCCAGGTCTGTGCCTCTCAACATACAGGGCCTCAAACATGATATCGGGGACTTCCCAGTATTTTTCTTTGGTTCACATGACTACTATTGGGTACACCAGGGCAGAGTTTTCCCTTATGTTGAAGGAGATAAAAGCTTTGCTGAGGGGCAAACTAGTATTAACAAGACCTTCAAGAAAGGTAAAATCAAACAAAGTTTATAGTGGTTTATGACAAAAATTCCACGTGTTTGTGTCTCCATCACCACTTAACCTGCATGGGAATATTATGTGACTAGTGTTCTGTGTTCACGTGAAATCCAAGCATTGTGTTGATCCCTTGACTGCAGATAAAAATGTGTTTAAGTGCCTACTCATTGTGTGTTGTTGTGGGCCAGTTCAGTGCTTCCACAAACGGGGAAATGTTAAGACTGGGCTCTGCTGCATGGGATCATTGTTCAGTATCTTGGTACCTGCTGAAAGTACCTGATGATAAATTCATGATAAATTGCAATAACTAATTTTTAGCTTGTCTTTTTGTTAATAGAGTTCTGTTCCTAGCTTTAAAAAAAATAAATTTCTATAGATACATGTATATGTACATGTTTGGTTAGCAGCAGCTGAGGCTGATTGCTTTCTGTTCTGAATTCCTTGCACAGCACTTGAAGAAGCAGCAAAGCGTTTCCAGGAACTGAAAGCACAAAGAGAAAGCAAAGAGGCATTGGAAATTGAAAGGAATTCAAGGAAACCTCCACCCTATAAACACATTAAAGTGAGTTGGCCTCTTTCTGTTTTATTTTTACTCCATGTATGAGGAAGTTGCCCTGTGTGTAAGGATGCCTAGAGAAGGTGTGGCTGCCCGGTCCCTGGCAGTGTTCAAGGATGGGTTGGATGGGGATCGGAGCAGCCTGGTCTAGTGGAAGGTGTCCCTGCCCATGGAAGGGGTTGGGACTGGGTGGTCTCTAAGGTCCCTTCCAACCCAAACTGTTCTGTGATAGTAAGTTATGTACTCCCACTGAGGTTTTCAACAATGGAAGCCTAAAGAAATTCACATAAACGATTTTGCTGTTCTTTTCACGGATCTCCTGTTTTATAGTACCATGAAACACAGGATAAAATCTTCTTCTTTTTTTTTTTTGCCTTTCAATGTCAGTTGTTGACTCATTGTCATTCATCCTTTGTTCTCCCCTTTGCTCCGCAGTCCAACAAGGTGATCGGGAAGGTTCAGATCCAGGTGGCCGACCTGTCGGAGATCCCCCGGTGTAACTGCAAGCCGTCGGACGAGAACCCGTGCGGGCTGGAGTCGGAGTGCCTCAACAGGATGCTGCAGTACGAGTGCCACCCCCAGGTGTGCCCGGCCGGGGAGCGCTGCCAGAACCAGTGCTTCACCAAGAGGCTCTACCCCGACGCCGAGATCATCAAAACCGAGCGCCGCGGGTGGGGCCTCAGGACCAAAAGGAGCATTAAGAAGGTAGCGTGACCCAGGACAAGGCTGTGACAGCCGTCAGGGTTGGGCCTAGGTGGAAACATTGCACTCTGTACCTCTGGTGAATGAATTGTGTTCTAACCCCTCAGCAGCTGCCTGGCTGCTCAGAGCAATGCCCAGTGAATGCATTGGTGACTCCCTGTCACCAATCGAGGTGTCGGCCACGTCCCAGCTCTTCTGGTTTTCCTTAGAAAACACTGTTGGCCTGGAGGGCTACTTTAAACATGGGGTTTAGCCATTAATTTTATTAAATTTACAGTTGTCACATTGTCCTCTTTGAAGGAAAGTTGAAAGGGTTTGACAGACCTGACAGCTGTCTTGTGTACTGAATGCAGGAACAGGGTTGCCTTTTATTCTGCGTGGGTTTATTGCTTGGACAGCAAGTACCTGGTGCATGTATTCACATTGTGCCTACTGGACAAGTGTAACACTTTCTGTGATGATTAGAGTCTTTTTTTATAAGAAATGCTTTTTTCTGTGCTGCTTCCCTTTATCATCATGATTAGGATGTGTAGATTTCTTACGCTTGTTCTCCTTTCCCTTGCAGGGTGAGTTTGTGAATGAGTACGTTGGGGAGCTGATTGACGAGGAGGAGTGCCGGCTGCGGATCAAACGTGCTCACGAGAACAGTGTCACCAACTTTTATATGCTAACTGTAACCAAGGTGAGTATTATGTCTTGTTTGATAGCAAATGTCACTCATCAGCAGGAAACCTCTTTGCTTTGTAAGTACTAAACACATCTTTGTCTTTTTCCTTGAAGGACCGAATAATAGATGCTGGCCCAAAGGGGAACTACTCTCGTTTTATGAACCATAGTTGTAACCCAAACTGTGAAACACAGAAGTGGACAGTGAATGGTGACATTAGAGTTGGACTGTTTGCTCTCTGTGACATTCCTGCAGGTAAAAGGTTGACACTCTTTGGCGTGTTTGCTTTTGTCTTGCAATGGTGAAGTCCCTCACTTGGAATCTTGGGGTTTTTTCTCTGAAGTTATTAATACCAGTGAGGTGTTTAGGAACTTTGTCATGCATTGGAGTGGAGATGATACTTGAGGTTCCAGTTTTAGCAGGGGTCTTATGGTAACAATTGCTAGTGAAATGTCCTTGTCACAGGCCTGTCTTCCCTCAGTGTCCGTCTGGGTGAATTGTTTTTCTTTAAATTTCAGGAATGGAGTTAACGTTCAATTACAACCTGGATTGCCTGGGCAATGGCAGGACCGAGTGTCACTGCGGAGCAGAAAACTGCAGCGGCTTCCTGGGCGTGCGTCCGAAGGTACATGGATGGAACTGAAGCTTCTCCTCCCAAATCCAGAAATTTTGTAGGGCAAAAGAGGATTTCGATCTATTTCACTCTATAGCCTAAAGCCTTCTACCCTTGAAAGTCTCTAAAGAATTGATAGAGTGCCCTGCCATGCTGTTGTGTCTGGTGGGAAGTTAATTCAGAAACATCTTCTGGCTTTTAGAGCTTAAAAACTATTTTAAATGGGTCTCATTTAAGGAGAGTTCATGCAAATAATAACCCAAAATTGATTTTAATGCCAGGGGTTTATAAATGACTCTGTGCTGTGATTTTCTCCTTCTTAGACAGCATTTGCAACGGCAAATGAAGAGAAGGTGAAAAATGCAAAATTAAAGCAGAAGAAACGGAAAATAAAAACAGAACAGAAGCAGATGCATGAAGATAACTGTTTCCAGTGTGGAGATGGGGGAGAGCTGGTCATGTGTGATAAGAAGGACTGTCCCAAAGCATACCACCTCCTATGCCTTAACCTGACTCAACCACCTTTTGGTAAGAGCAGTCGCACGGCTCCTCTTGCTCAGCTTTTCCTTCCTGCTGCAAGACAGTGTTGTAGCTGAAATGCAGCACTCATGTGCATAGAATACACTGTTCATTTACATTAAATGCATTAAATGCAGTGCTCATTTGCACTGAGTGCACCAAATTTGGTTTTGCAATGGCACTCACTTTAGCAGTACATGAGGTGACTGTTCCTGAACAGAACCGGTGGGCAGAGGCTTTGTCGTACTTTTTAATGTTGTTCATCTTCCTCTCCTTGAATCAAACTTCCTCTTATTTTGATTGAAACGTGGGCATCATCTTGGTGTCCTGGCACAAGTCAAATGGCTGTTCAAGCAGTGGCAAAGCCAGCAGAATATAGGGCTGACCTGGAGCTTCCTTTGGAGGCACCCTTTGAGAAATGCAGTGTCCAGGGCAATGTGAGATGCTCACAAATCAGGAAAATGTAGAAAACAAACTCTGTCTTGCACGGACATTCAGTGCCTTGATGCCCAAGGGGGTAGATCTGACTGTTTTAAGCTCTGGTTGTGCATGAAGTAATGTTCTGGGCCAAAAGAGACCTAAAAAAATGCAGAATAGAACTGCGTTCAATCAGATTCTTGTGCATGAGAAGCAGAAGTAGCAGCTGATTTTTCCGAACTTTCTTTGCATTCATCTGAGCAATTCCCACACAGAGTGAGGGTTAAAGTCCAGTGCTGTCTCCGAAGTGCACTAATTCCAGCTTCCTTTCTCTCTCTCCTCCCATCCTCAGGAAAGTGGGAATGTCCGTGGCATCAGTGCGACATCTGTAGCAATCCTGCCGTTTCCTTCTGTGAGTTTTGCCCCCATTCCTTCTGTAAGGATCACGAGAAGGGAGCCCTGGTGCCGTCGGCGCTGGACGGCCGCCCCTGCTGCTCCGCACACGACCCCAAATCTCCTGTGGCCCCCGAGTACTGGAGCAAGATCAAGTGCAAATTGGAAGCACAGAATGCTGTGGAAGAGGCAAAGGAGTGAATTTGGTTAAAAACAAATGCGGGAGGGGAGAAGAGGGGCGGCAGGCGATGAACTCAGAGGGACTGTGATGCCGCACTCGGCTTTGTCCTTGGAGCTGTCCCGTGTGAGCTGGACTGGGACCATTGACCTGAGCGAGAAGGACCAGGCAGTGGTGTTTTGTTTTTATTGTTTGGTCTTTCTTTTACCCTTGAATGTGCTACAGCAGCTCTTACTGTTGGAAACCAGGAACGTCTTGGCCTTTGAAGAAAACCGTAAACCTTTTGACAGTGAAAAGAATATTCTGTTTAAAATAATGTTCTTTGAGTGTAGAAAGCAAAGCATAGCCACATATTTATTTATTTAATTTTGAAAGGGTGTTGAAGATCTGGCTTTGATCAGTCAACGTGTCTTTAAAAACAAAACAGCGAAGCCAACAGAACTTCTGTGTCTAGTTTATGGAAAGCAAAGCCTCTCCCCTCTGTAACACTGAGATGCCAAACAGACAGGTGTGGGTGTCAGACCAGGTGACTCTGAAATGCCTCTGTTCCAGTACTTATTGTTAAAGGCATTGGAGAAGGTAGGTTGTCTCTCATGTTTACTTACGAATATTTTTGTGAAGCTTTTCCTGTGAAAAATCAGGTGTGTGACTTCTGGGGAGCGCTCGTAACACAGGGTCTGGCAGCGGGGAAGAAATGGTTGTTCCTTGCTCCAGAGCTGTCCTGGGTGTTTGCAGACAGATGGAAATTCAGAGTTTATTTGCACAGTGGTCATTTCTTTATCCCACCTATTTTGGAAACCCTTCCCAGGCAGGCGAGGCTCCCAGCCTCAGTCAGAGCTGGAGTCAGTCCTGCCAGTGGGTTCAACATCTGCCACATCTGCACTGGTTTGGTGGCAGTTACTGAGTGTGATTCTTCAGTCCTGCCTTCTCAGGCTCCCCTTGGCTTCAGGGAGACTTGGGCACGTGAGGGACCTGACCCATGTGCGCGCTGGTTTGATGGAATGTTAAGATTTTTTTGTTGAGAGAGATCTTCTAACTTTAATCTTCATTGTTAATGGAGCTGAGGAACATCTCAGCACTTCCTCAAAGAACAGGGTGTTTTGTGTCTGGGTAAGGGGCCATATCCCAGCAGCCAGCTGAAGCCTCAGGAGGTGGCGCTCTCTCTGATTTCCTCTGTTAATCAGAGAGGCAGACTCCTTCAGGGAGGCTTTCAAAGTGGCTTAGGTTGGCTCTTGCTCCAGACTTTCTTTAGAAAACCTATCTTCCTTCATTTTCTGTGCCAGGAGCCATGGGGCCCTGGTGTCCCCAGGCTGGAGCAAGTTTTGGTGACTCTTCCCCCGCAGCCCACGACCTCACCACGCACTGTGTCCCCCCCTGCCCTGGTACAGCGAGCACTTCTGACCTGTGTGCTGATAATGGCTACTCCCTGCCAGCCTTTGCTCGTGGGTACTGAAAATAATCAAGTGTTGCTGGCATCTGGCTGAATCGAGCCTTGGAATTAAGAACCTTGTCTCTGTAAAACTGCTTACACAAACCTACGGGAACACGGAGACTTCTCAGATCGAGAAAATAGGCTGGAAAAAGTCTGTGTGGAATTTAGAACGTGTCTTGCCTCTGCCTGGTGTCCCTCTCATCCTCCAATTTATGTACAGGGGGAGGTTTTTTCGTGTGTGCAATGATAGAGTGATAGATACACTACAGTCCCTGAGCAGCTGCTGTGCCTCGGACTCGGCCCAGAGCGCCTGCCCACGCCTGCCAGGGCTGTGGGACCCCACAGGTGCCGGGGCAGGCCTGGGGCAGCAGCTCGTGGGATCCCTGAAGCACTTCTGCTGTGGGCCGTGCTCCAGTGAGGGTCCCACACTAACCCTGCTGGAAAGCTGTGCTGGATTTTGGTATTTTTAAAGCAAAAAAAAAAAAAAAATTACAAAAAGGATTTTATTTTTCTTAAGGTTTTGTGTGAGAAATGTCTCTTTTTAAGCTCTTATTGAGGATGTTTAACCTTCTCAGAAATTCCAAACACAGCTCTTGCTCCCATATATGTAGGGCCTGAGGTGTTCACTTTATATTATTTATTAGGCTGGATAATGTTCAGTGATTTTCTCTTGGGAAGTCAGAGCATTCTGATACTGCAGATATCAGCTGATATATTTTATACATATATATCAGATATGTTGTTGATTCCGTGCTGCTGTGTGAGGGCACCGACCTGCTCCATTCATTCCGTGTCCGTGGTGGCCTGCTGAGCAGAGGGACGTGGTGTGGCAGCACCAGGACCCTTGGGAGCTCTGGACAGGAGCCCACAGACTGTCGGTGGCCACCTGGGCCGTGCCACAGTGCTGTGCCAGGGCACAGGATGCAGGGAGGGCACAGAAGGCTTAAAACTTCTCAAATGCTGTGATGGAGGCTGCTCCTCCTCCTCCTCCTCCTGTGCCACTCGATGTCTTGGTCCACTTTGTGTTCAACCTTCTTAGAGATGCTTTTTTCCCACCAAAAAATGATTCACAGCAGCCAACAGCTGGGCTTGGGCTCGGAAGGGAAAACAGGAGGTGGTTTGTGAGGTTGTTCAGTTTGTGAACAAAACTCCGAGCTGAAGAGAAGGTGAATCTTTCAAAAAGCTTTAACACTGTTCGATGGGAAAAGGCCCATTCAGAGGATCTTGGTGGCTGGAGGGGCTGTTCTGAGTGCCAGACTCAGATGTTAAAATGCACATTTTAATCATGTCTTTGTAAACTGAGTAACCAGAATGTAGTTCCTTAGTGCAGTTCCTTTGTAAGGAAAAGATTCCACAGATGTGCTGATGGATTGGCCTCAGCAGAGCGGGAGGCAGCTGCTGAGTTAGTGTGGGCTCCAAAACAAGGAATCGTGGATAGTTTGGTCATTTCATGCTGAGACCTAGAGGAAATCCACAGAACTGCTGAGTTTGGTGGAGAGCTGCAGTGTGCTGTCCCAGCACATTGTTGTTCCTTCATGGGAACACACCAGCGCATTTGCCCCTTACTTTTGTGTTAAATTTTTGGGGTGGCCCCGCACTTCTGGCGACCTCCTGCCTCCAGTGCCCGAGCTGCCCTGCCCAGGGCAGGGTTTGTGGTTTACTGGAGCTTTTCCTCTGCAGCTGCACCTGAGCACAGTGCAGGCATCCTGCAGCCCGTGGCCGGATGAGTCTAGAAGCAAGAACTGCATGGTTCTGTGATTCCAGTGGTGCCGAGCTGGTTCCACCGTTGCTGCACTCGTGGTGCAAGCATTAGCTGCTGTAGCTGTCAGGTTATTGTATAGACTTGTCCTGTCCCTAGACTGTTGAAGGCGTTTGCAGCTCAGGAAGGAAATTTTGTGGGCAAATCACCTTCTCTGGTCACCACATGGTCTTGGAGAATCAGTTCAAATCGAGTAATAGGGCTGGAATGTGGATTTTTGGCCTTTCTTAAAAGAACCCCTTCTTTTATCTTAATTTCAGGATAGAATGGGAAAGACACAATTACTAGACATAATTATCAATGAGCATAAAATCTGTATATATTGAAACTTTACAGAATTATGTGGGCGGGGAGGGGGGAGGGTGGGATGGGGGTGTCCGACGCTGGTACGGAGAAGTCACTTTAACATGGAAACCTCTGCCTCATTGAATTCAGGGTTTAATGTACTTGAAGCTCTGCGGTTCCTTTTACAGCTTTTTTTATTTATACATAATTTTTTGTATACTGCATTGAAAATGTCCTTGACTTCCCCCAAGTTCCTTCCCGCTCCCGCTGTACAGTGGATCCGTGGCAAACGGGAGGGTTTGGAAGCAGCCGTCTCGGAGGTGTGTGCTCACCAGGTGTTGTGTGGGAGACGGCGACCTCGGAGCAGTGCTGTCCCCTTGCTTCCCGTTCCCATCAGCTTTCCCCACCATTTCCCTTTGTGTAGCAAAAACATTTGCACTTACGATACACTCCTACACGTTGGATGTGTTCCCAGTGTTGTTCTGAGGGAAAAAGGAGAAAAAAACAAAAGGCAAAACAGGAAGAAAAGAAAAGCTGTTCCTTGTGATACTGTATTTCTGAGTGAGCAGCTCAGGTCTGTGTTCCCCTGGGAGGGGTCTCGCTGCTCCAGAGTGGGAGGGAGGGAGCTGGGACTGTGCTTTGTGTAGGGGATTTCTGTGATTAATGTGAATAAAAAAGGGAAAACATGTATGAATTTGCCAAAGCCATTCACCACTCCCTGTTCCCCGGGGCTGTGCCCTCCCTGTGCCACCGCCGGCTCCCGGGGCAGGTGGCTGCCTGGGGTCCCTCTGGAGATCCCAGCTGTGTGGGGTCTGTGGGAGCCCCCACCTTGCAGTTCTCTCTCGCTTTTGGGTCATAAACAGACTGGATGAACCCCCACGCTCCCTCTTCCCAGGCGGATCTGTCTCTCATTTCTGGTGTCACTTTTCCAACGAGCCGGCGGCGTTGCCGCAGCCCCCGGGGTGATCACGTCCCGTTTGAGCCGGGGGTCGGGGCGGTTGGGGTTTGCATTCGGGGTGCTGCGAGGACCCCAGCCCGTTTGTCTCCACGCGAGTGATGTTGCACAACACAGATCCCCGCGGATCCGTCTCCATCCCCACGTGCTCTGTAAGATGGACCTTTGTAGAGTCGTTATTTCTGTAGACTTTGTTTATCTGTAACAAACTTTGTAGATTCTGTGAAATGTTATTTTAACGAAATCACTCGAGTCTTTAATAGCAAAGCATCGATATTCACCGAAGTCGGTATCGAAGAGTTTTTGGACGCTGATGCAGCCCTGGCACTAACGAGGAGTGCCTGATTCCACGGGGCATTACTGTATCATGACTTGATGTTGCCGCATAGACTTTGAGATATCCAATATTTTGGGGGGTTTGTGTTGGCCTCTGTCCTCTTGCATAGTGTGAAGCCTGTAAAGCTGGTTCCCTGTACATAGATAGCTCCTGTCCTCTAGGTAGAGCGTATTGAGACTTGCCTGTAATATTTTAGCTTCTTACTGACTGTGTGTGATGGTAGAACATATAATTTTTGTACATTCTATT